>RYFJ01001557.1:0-585787 GCA_003991445.1 Oryza meyeriana var. granulata
AATTTCTAATGTGCCACGCGAATAGACCGCCAACGGGTAATCTGGACCGTCTGGTGGCTACACCTTCTGTTGAGAAAAGTATTGAGAGTAATAATGATAATGAGCCTTAACAGATTTGAAGTGACACATTAATAAAGAAGAACCTCCACATGAAAAATCCTCAACCTCAAGTGACAAACCAATGAAACTCAAGAATTAAGGCAAGGTCACAACGGGTGAGAAGATCTGCCATCCCTGATTTATTATGAAGTATACATGAATGAAGAAGATATGGGGAGGTAGACGATCCCACCTCATTTAAAGAAGTAATAAACAGCTAAGGAGTTCAACTAAGTGGCTTCAGGCTATGGAAGATGAACTAAAATCAATGAGCCATAATAAAAGTATGGTGATTTAGTAGAAGTTCCTAAAGGAGTCAAAAACAGTAGGCTGTAAGTGGGTCTACAAAACTAAGCTTGACTCTAGAGGGAACATCAAACGATTCAAAGCAAGGCTAGTTGCCAAGGTTTTACAGAGAGAAGGAATTGACTATAATGAAACTTTTTCTCCTGTCTCTAAGAAAGACTCATTCAGAATTGTCATGGCGCTAGTGGCTCACTTTGACTTAGAACTCCATCAGATGGATGTAAAGACTGCATTTCTAAATGGTGACCTAAAAGAGAATGTTTACATGACACAACCGGAAGGTTTTGTTATGGAAGGAAAAGGCCATTTAGCATGCAAGCTTAATAAATCCATCTATAGACTTAAACAAGCGTCCAGGCAATGGAATCTTAAATTCGATCAGATCATCAGACAGTTCGGATTTAAGGAGAATGAGGTGGACAACTGTATTTATGTTAAATATAAAGGTGGTAAATTCATCATCCTAGTACTCTATGTTGATGACATTTTGTTAGCAAGCAGCGATAAGAACAAGCTACGAGAAACTAAAGAATTCTTGTCATCAAAACTTGATATGAAAGATCTTGGTGAAGCATCTTATGTTTTGGGCATTGAGATTCACCGAGACAGGTCCAAAGGAGTGCTAGGACTATCTCAGAAAGCTTACATCTCAAGAATTTTAGAAAGATATAATATGAGTAAATGAGTCTCTTCACCTGCTCCAATAATGAAGGACGATAAATTCGGATTATTCCAAAGTCCAAGAAATGAGTTAGAATCTAAAGAAATGGACAAGGTACCTTATGCTTCAGCTGTCGGAAGTTTGATGTATGCACAAGTCTGTACGTGACCAGACTTAGCATTCGTCACTGGGATGCTTGGCAGATTTCTTTCTAAACTAGGAATGGACCACTGGAAGGCAGTAAAGAAAATTCTGCGTTATTTACAAGGAACTAAATATTACATGCTTACATACAGAAAGTCTGATAAGCTTGAAGTCCTTGGCTATTCAGACGCTGATTTCGCAGGGTGCGTAGACACAAAGAAATCCACTTCAGGATATATTTTCACCCTTGCGGGAGGAGCTATTTCATGGAAAAGCTCTAAACAAACGCTTACTGCATCGTCGACAATGCAAGCGGAATTTGTAGCATGTTACCATGCGACGGGGCAGGCCGTATGGCTTAAGAATTTCATCTCAAGATTAAAAGTGGTTGACAGCATTGAGAGACCACTTGTTATATACTGCGATAATGAAGCTGCAGTATTCTATACGAGTAACAACAAGTCAAGTGAAGCTGCCAAACACATTGACATTAAATATCATGTTGTGAAAAATAGAGTCCAGGATCAAACAATTAAGATTGAGTACATAAATACTAAATTTATGCTTGCGGATCCGCTAACCAAAGGCTTACCTCCCAACTTATTTAAAGAACATGTAGCCGGCATAGGATTAAGTGATTGCCTTTGACTAAGATCCTGGAAATAGGGGATTAATTTTTTCAATCAACACCCGCTAAGTTAAGATGTGAGTTTATTTAAGTATTATAGTGAACTATAGGTCTTGTAGTCTTAATGACGTTTAAAGTTGTTATGACACATTGTCTTGGGGAGCTGTTTTACTTAATAAACTTAGAAATTAATTAAGCCTCTAAATCAAGAGGAGAATGTTGGTTGTTTTATCGGCTTAGAGATAAGATAAGAAATAGAATCCGTGATCGGTAGATTCAACCGAATCTCCTAAACCGAAGGAAACCCCCGAGCCCCACTAGTGCACATATAAAAGGAAAATTGGAGAAGAACGGGACGCCGTTCGCTTTGTCTCCGACTAACTACTGTGCCCGATTCACAAATAGCACTAGAAGGGGTTCGTGAGGTCCTTCTACATCTCAACACCGGCGACCAAGATTGATCAAGCCGGCGTTGGCACACATCAGCACAGAAGAGCAACAGAAGAAGAAAAAGGAAACAGAGAAGAAATCAAATCGAGATGGCTTCACAAGCAGGTCAGTGATTAGAATTAATTTTTCGTATAAGTGATTAAATTTCTAAGGGGATTAAACTCAGTGAATCAATTCTATTCAACACTGTAATTTTAAATTTCTCCAACACGAGGCAGCAGATGAGTAGCAGTAACGGGCGGCCGTACAGCGTCGCTCACTTGCAGCCCGCTCGAATGGATTCGCTTAGCGTGGTCGTGATCGGAGTTGCTTCCGCCAAACGCCACCGATCGATCGATCGATGACTCCTGGAGCCCCAAGTTTACTTGACCCACCAGCAACTATCCAGCGTGCATGCAGCTGACCACCGGACCAACAGGGGCGCGGCGCGCGCTCGCATATGCTACGTAGGAATACTTAGTTACAAACCTGCATTTTGATCTATATCAGAGTGATTTGGAATGCCAGTTGTGTTTGGAATGGCAAGTTGATCAAGGGCTTAATTTTCTCCCAAAGTGAATTACACTTTAGTTGATTATGTACAGAAATATTTTTCTTTTTGTGATGCAGACTAGCAGACGATCAGAACTGAACTGAGAAGAAGTTTTGGCACTTCAGCAAAAAAGATCAATTCTGTTGCAAAGAACATGAATTGAGTGATGCTTCTTCAGTAAAGTTAACAACTTCAGCTTTCAGAATTGAGAAGCTGATTCTTTTGCAAATGTAATTAATCCGATCACCTGCAAATCTAGAAGCATCAGAACGAGCATCACTCAAGATCGACCATCTGAACAATATTTCAATAGTTCATTTAACCGATCAAGATCAACCATCTGAACAATTATCACTCAGGCCCTGTTTGGAACATAGATTTTTTTAAGGATTTTTGGAGGTTTGCAGTGCTTTGGAATTTTTTCCTATAAGCTTGTTTGCAACAAAGGAATGGAATTGTTGGATTCCTTTGGAAAGGTAGCATTTCCTTCATTTTCATACGAAATAAAAAATCTACTCTGATCCAAAGGAAAATTTCCTTTGCTTCATCTTGCACCTGTCTATCTCTCTCTCAAATTTTCCTGTGATCCAAACAGTCCAAGGGATAGTTTGAATGTGAGAAAAGAGGAAAGAGAAAAAAGATCACGTAAAACGAAACAAGTCATTAGCGCATGATTAATTGAGTATTAATTATTTTAAACTTGAAAAATGGATTAATATGATTTTTTTAAAGCAACTTTTATATAGAAATTTTTTTAAAAAAACACACCGTTTAATAATTCGAGAAGCGTGCTCACAGAAAAAACGAAGTGAGTTTTCATCCCATCCAGCACTATCGAACGGAGCCTAAATTTCATCTTTCCTATGTTTTGAATTTCTTAGTTTTTTATTTTACACTATATCAAATTCATGTGTTTCTCCTTATTCATGTGTTTTTCATTCTTTTGTTTCAAACGGGGCCTCAAGCATCATTCCAGGAGCACTCCAACGACATTTGAATAGTTCACTTAATTGAATACTGTACTTGAAAAGAGTTGGGGTTTGTCCAAAGTGCAGTAAATGTAAAATCACCTAGCGCAAAGTGAAAAACATTGGTTAAAGAGTAGTCTAAAGCAAAATTTTGGTAATAAAAGATGGCCCCAACTGCAATTTACTCTTAAAAAACTTAAGACAAGAATAAATATGAACCATTCTGATCAAATTGACCGGTTCACCTTTACTCAATGATGCGGCTTCATGCATGAGCTAAAGGATAACCACAATTGTTGATAGACAATCATATATATACACATATATATAATTGCATTACTACAAAATACAATTCTTTAGTCCAAAGGCCTCCATGATAATTTTTGCTTTAAGAAGAACATTTCCATTTTCGTTTAAAATTACTTTGTTCCAAATAAATCATGACCCTTATACTTGTAGGTCATGCTGATGTTTAATTTACACGGCGAAAAAAAACTTGATTACAAATGGGCAAAGTTTTCTTGTGGTGTTACTTTAGCCATATAGCTGAAACACTCAATTTAAAAGGATATGGAAGCACAGCGAATTTTTACTGTTACTAATTTAATTTTTTTTAATTTACAAAACTAATTTTTGATTTGGAACATTTGCAAAACTAACCTCTTGCCGTCCTGGGCCACGGCGGTATTTAAAAACCGCCGTGGTCCAGGGCGGCGAATGGCATCCCGTCACCCGGGGCTAACGGCCCCGGTGGCCGTTAGCCACGGGGAGGCCACGTGGATTCGCCGCCCTAGGGGACGGCGGCGAATGCCCCCAGGGGGCCGAATGCAAAATTGCATTCGCCGCCCTGGGGGACGGCGGCGAATGCAATTTTGCATTCGGCCCCCTGGGGGCATTCGCCGCTGTCCCCAGGGCGGCGAATGCATAGGACCGTCCGCACAGCGATCGGACGGTCCGAATCGACGGCAAATTATTGTAACGCGCGCTAAGTACCTTAAAACAGTCATAACTTTCGCACACGGTCTCGGAATCGGGCAAATAAGTACTCTACGGACATCTACAGAAAATTTTACATCCGCTTCCCCCCCACTTCGTCGAGTTTGTCCAAAAAAATTTTGCGAAATTCGGCCGGGAAGATTGAGTTTTTGAGGTCCGAAGTTTCAGCACGGTTTTTAAAGCACACTCATAATTTTCTACAGGCCACATCTTACATCGGTTTAAGCTGCACCTTCACGAGATTTTGCTATTCTCGTGTTGCTAGTTGAGAAAAAAATATCAAAAAAAAGAAAAAAATTTTTTTGCAGGCGGCTCCCTAGATTCGGACCGTCCGATCGCTGTGCGGACGGTCCTATGCATTCGCCGCCCTGGGGGACGGCGGCGAATGCCCGTCCCCCAGGGCGGCGAATCCACGTGGCCTCCCCGTGGCTAACGGCCACCGGGGCCGTTAGCCCCGGGTGACAGGATGCCATTCGCCGCCCTGGGCCACGGCGGTTTTTAAATACCGCCGTGGCCCAGGGCGGCAAGAGGTTAGTTTTGCAAATGTTCCAAATCAAAAATTAGTTTTGTAAATTAAAAAAAAATTAAATTAGTAACAGTAAAAATTCGAAGCACAGCGGATCTCGCATAAAAAGGAGCCCATTCTATGAAAAACATCAGCCCGCTAACCTCTAGAAGGAAGGTCTATTAACAGTACCGGAGGCCCAAACACAATTCTTTGTCCTCACGGAAATCAGGCCACCAGCCCATAACGAATATCTAAAATGACAGAAATACCCTTTGCGTACGTCATTGAATTATTGCGAAATCATAGCCTATATCCGTCATTTGCTAAATTATTTCACAAGAGCCCTCCGTCTCGAGAGAGCAACGGCTTGGGGAGTGTGGTGCTGTAGAGTGAGTGCAAGTGGCGGCTAGGGTTAGGGTTTTAGGATCTCGCCGCGCGTCACCACCTCGTCTTCTACCTACGCACCTAAACCCTGCGCCCATTGTGTTTGATCCGCCTATCCCAATTATGGCGGACTCGCCGCCGGCGGCGTTGTTCTGAGTGTTTGGGTGTTTGTGCGAGAGAGAGTGATTCGTGGTGCGCGCGTGGGCAGGCGAAGGGAGGATCCGATGGGGACGAAGAACCAGTTCGACCTGCTCGTCGACGTCGACAACGACGACCCCTCGCACCTCATCGCCGCTGCCGAGAAGAAGGCGGCCGCGTCGCCCAAGCCGGTAGCCCAGGCCAAGCTGCCTACCAGGCCGCCGCCGCCCGCGCAGGCTGGTGAGTTGACATGGGTTGGCTCGGATTGGATTGGGTGGTGGGGAGTTTAGGGTTCGCGTCTCGTTCTGGGGATTGGGGGATGGGGAAGCTCAATTTACTTTGATTAACCGAAATGTGCTTGTTTTTATCTGAGATGCTCTGTCCAGATGTGCCAAGTCCGTTGCAGGGTAATAGTAGTATAACGTTGTGCCGATGGACCTATCCTGTTGTTACAGCCTGGAAATTTTTATCTTATATCTCTTAGGGCAGTCCCAATCCTCCACCTCAGCTAGTTTCTATAACATTAAATATGGTGCCATGTTAGTAAAAAGCTGAGGTGGCAAGAGAGTTAATGAGGAGAGAGGTAAAAAGATGAAGAAACCGTTTCTCATGCAAGAAACCACCTCTACACGAGAACCAAGAAAGAAAAAGAGGGGATTGGGAGAGGAAATGAGAGAGAAGAGAGGGGATTGGATGAGAATTTATTTCAAAGAAACCACCCATTGGAAACATAGTTTCTATACGTAATGTCTAGATGACGTGACAGTTATGGAAACTACCTAGTAGTATATATGGGTTGGAATTGCCCTTAATATTATATTTTAGTTTAAAATTTTATTTTTTTTAATATCTCATGATATCCCTTACTTCCACAATGTATTGAGCACCTGCAGTCTAGTTAATGTTCATTTTTGTGCCAAAGGTTTTAAAATATGAGTATATTTGTTAAATGGTTTTAATTTGTCAATGCAGTAAGGGAGTCCAGGAACTTTGGTGCTCCAGCCCCTGACGGGGCAGGACGCAGTGGACCAGGGCGTGGCAGTGGTGGCTTCCGTGGAGGCAGGACGGGCCAAAGGCGTGATTTTGGTGAGGGTGATACCAATGGTGTAGAGGGAGTGTATGGTACTAGTGGCTTTGGAGATGGAATGACAAGGAGGGAGGAAGGTGAATGGAGGCCTTCAGAGAGGGGTCATGGACCCTGCCAGCCTTACCGTGGTGGCAGTCGGCATGGCGGTTATGCTGGTGGAGACGCTGGGGATGAGTCTGGGTGTGCCCCTCACCGTGCCTATGAACGTCGCAGTGGCACAGGTCGAGGGTATGAGATGAAACGTGAAGGAGCAGGCCGTGGCAACTGGGGAACTGTGACTGATGAATCCCTTGCCCAGTTAATGCTGATATCTGAAACTTCATATTCTTTTAAAGTGCTATTTCGGGTTTAATGGGTTTATTCAATTTTCTTTTTTTTTTGTTTTTTTTTGTGATTCATTAGGGAATCTGGTGATGTTAATACTGAAGTGGCTGCTGCTTTGACTGAGGAGGAAAACAAGCAGGAAGATGTGCCACAATCTGAAGTTGAGAAACACAAGGAGGGTGAGTCAAATGAAGAGGAAGAAAAGGAACCTGAAGATAAGGTATAATTCCAGTTTTGTGATGTACCACTGTATTCTGTTAGTTTCGTCTGGTATAAGGAGTCAAATGGAAACAGTTGTTACAGTTTTCCAATTCAGCCATGAAGTCCATGTTGAAGGCTTTATGGCAGTTTTCTAGCTCATCTAGTTATTGTTCTATAGTTGTACCTGCACTTAGCACATGGGAAATAAACAAATGCAGTCTTCAATGCTTAGGTTAATCTATGACCTGTTACCAATAATAAATAATCCATGCGGCATTCGTCCTCCCTTATTTCTATGAATTGTTGTTATACTTGTCAGTTGAGCAGAAGCCGGATCCATTTCTTAGGCACAACGCACTGAAGCTTATGTACATTTCTTCCCAGCCATATAAATATGATAAATTTGTGTTTATCACCAGTTAACAAGATGCTGTCTAGTGATTTTGGGCGAACAACTGCAAACATTTGGATGCTCGCAATTTCATCTTTTTTCTTGTTGATATTTTTAGGCAGACTAGTAAATAACCTCCTTGATGTCTTTGTCGTCATTATTTTGCAGTCTTCATCTATGCCTTTCTATTTCTTGACCTAGCTGATCAAGTTAAATGAGTCCACAGGATTCTTATAGTTACGCTGGTAGAGAACATGCCTTCTGTCCTTATTCATTAAATTCAGCAGTCCCTAGCCGACTAGTGGTGTCTGTCTTTCTTGATCCAACCAATAGTTGTGGGCTTGTGGCTAATCTGGTCCAGTGAATCTTGCACACCAAGAGAGCAGGTAGTCATTGCGAGTTCTCAATTTCACCCAGCTTATAGGTACACTGGTAGGGAACATGCCTGCTGTCCTTGTTCGTTATATTCAGCAGTCCCTAGCCATGCATGTCTTTTTTTATGCAACCAATGGTTGGCTGATCTGATCCAGTGAGTGTTGCACACCAGAACAGGTGGTTCATTGCAAGTTCTCAATTTCACCCAGCCTATAGACAGCTTGTGTGGCAGTATCAAGGTTTTCATGCATTACTTAAGCATGCATGAATTCAGGAGGCTGCCATACATAATAGCTATCTATTGAAAAAAAAACACTTGCATGCATCCATTGTAATTTTGTTGGTTCGTAGTATGGCTTATTCAAAGCTGAATGTGTATGTGCTTGGGAGTTTATGTCAATTGGTTGGCTTGGCTAGATTTTTTTTGGTTTCCTTTTGTTTGCCATGTGTTTATATGTCCATATAATTTGGGGTTATGATTTCATCTACATTTTTTACGCACACCTTCATTTTCATTTGTTTTAGCATTGATATGCTCTCAGGTCAATAGTTTCGATTGTCGTGATTATGTCATTGCCTTCTCAGGTTCTTTTTAGATGTTTTGTTATACTGTGTTTACCATTACAATACAAAAAGGAAACGCTAAATGCTTTATAATATGTTGTCACCGATCATTATTAAATTATAGTACTTTTCCCTATTTGAGTACACAGGAGATGACTTTGGAGGAATATGAGAAAGTACTGGAGGAGAAGAGGAAAGCTTTGCTTTCACTGAATGCTGAAGAGAGAAAGGTTGTTATAGACAAGGAATTGCAGTCAATGCAACAGCTCTCAGTGAAGAAGGATGCTGATGAGGTGTTCATCAAGCTGGTAGGTTCATGCAGCGCTTTTACTCATTCCATGCACTTAACTTCCACTGTTGGCTCACCTTCCACTGTGTTTTAATGCAGGGTTCTGACAAGGACAAAAGGAAAGAATATGTTGAAAGAGATGAATGTACCAGGAAGGTTTGTAGACTACATTCCCAAATTTCAGTCCAATGTATGCTCTTATGCTGTTCCAATCTCAAGCCATTATCTTCTGCTCTGCTAGTCTGTTAGCATCAATGAATTCCTGAAGCCGGCTGAAGGTGAAAGATACTACAGCCCAGGTGGGCGTGGGCGGGGGCGTGGCAGAGGACATGGTGATCGTGGAGGATTCCGGGATGGCTATAGCTCTCGAGGTTCTGTTGCTGCACCGGCAATTGAAGATCAAGCACAGTTTCCTAGCTTAGCTGGGAGATGAGTGCACTAGCTGCCATGATATGATCTCCTTGCACATTTTATGGGATTTTAGAACTTGTGTCTAAACGCGTTGCTTGCTGCATCAATACTGTACTGTCATGCTAGATATCTGCCACAATTGTGTCTCGCGTGCATATCAAAGGTAAATTTCAAAAATTTTCTTGATGGAGGTTGTGTTACTCATGTCAATTAAATGATTTTGCTCGGTGAAGTTCAGGCAGTTGTTTTTTATTTCGTGCAGTTTCTTTTCTTGTAAGTAGAACAAACCATTGAGCTCTGACGTTCGGTGGAACAGTCAACGTTTCGTTTGCACATAATCTAATCAAATTGATCGAGAACAGATATGGGCGTATTCCGTGCGAGGTTTAGAATTCACTATTTCGAGTAAATTGCAGCTTTTATTGCCAAAGTTTTATTGCGGATCACCTTTTATCTATTCTTTCTTGCTTTGGACTATAGATAATTTTATCTTCGTTGCAATTTGAGCTATCCTAACTCCTTGAGCACATCAGCGCCAATACAGCAGTAATCTACCTTACTAACAGCTAGGCCATATATTTGCTTAAGGAGGTTGGATGTGGTTCAAGAAGAGAGTTGGATTGGTCTGAAATACAATAAAGATAAAATTAACTAGTCCAAAGTAAAAAGATTAGATAAAGAGTGGTTTAAAGTAAAACTTTGTTAATAAAAAGGTAGCCCAATTTGCAATCACCCCCTTTCTTATTACAAGGATATAATGTGGTAGGATGTTGAAATCTTATTGAAGGGGTTTATCCACTGATCAGTCACCTAAAAATACCATAAAACTCCAGTCACTTTTAGACAGTCCAAATTGTGGCAAAATTCATGCAGCTGTGGTACTCCAACCTTTTCTCTCCCTCCCCAACAATGTGAAACACGTAGAGCAACTCTCATGCAGCTGCCAATGTCCTCCAATATGCCTCTGCCTACCGCCCTCCTCCATCCCTATGGCTCCAGCACCTTAGTGCACGTCCATCTCCGTCGGTCTTCCACCACCTTGGCTATTCTTCTAAAGCCGTTATCATCGCCCCTCTACCCTCCCACAACCACCACCACCACCACCACCTCGAACCCCCAAAACCTAATCCAACAAATCCTATACAAATTCAAGTGTCGTGGACTCTAAAGCTTGTAAAGGACATGGTCATTACCAGTGAGTTCTCGTCATCTCTCTCTCTTTGCCCACCTCCCTCTCCTGACGATCCAGAGGTTGAAGACAACGCCTTGGCCATTGGATTGTGATCAGGACCATATGACTAGTGCCTAGCAAAGTGCTATTAAAGTGTACTCGTGCTGTTGCGCTTGTATCATTATAAGTACCTCTGTGCTTTCCCGAGTCCCCCTCTTCATTCAGCTTTCAAATCAAAATGCTTCGAGATAAAACCTCGGATCAACATCTAGACAAAATAGTATACTATATGTTTTTCCTCAAAGAGAAAGTTCCATATATAATATTAAAATACAAAAACCGGCCTTTTTTAAGGCAAGTTTCACCGAGATTTTAGAATTGTCTAGGTTCCACCATTTTGTTTCCGTAGCAAGATATAAGATTTTTGTACTGAGGACCATTGATGCTAGTAATTTGTACGCTCCTAACTGTTCTAAGGTCGTGCTTCTGATTTTATAGACTGTTTTCTTTAACTCTAGGTAAGATACACAACACGTTCCAATTATGTAAGTGCCCTCTAACTGGCTGTAGCATGAAATTCAAAAGTAATGTAAGCAGCCGTTTCAGCTTTCAAATGATACACAAATACAGTCAGAAAAAAGAAAAAAGGTTCCATGTAACTGCACAACGCCTCAGGCAGGAGTCCACAACGTGAAGTCGAAACAGGCATTAGGCTAGCACGAACACGCATAGCACAGTCACCTGGTCAAAAAAGCAGGAAAACGCTCCCTGTTGACCATGATTGCCTCTGCGCCATGCATGCGACGCGAGGGCTCCCAACACCACAGTGAAAGCTTTACGGCGAGCCGGCGTACGACGGGAGTGAAAGCTCTGAACTCGCTGCTGTGCCGATGAGACGAACAGTAACGCCAACTATGTGATGTGTCGTCAACTTTTCTTCAGTAAAAACAAGAAACGGCGGTACCCTGGTTCCCTGGGCGAAGCAAGGAAGAAAGGAGGCGAGAGAAACCAGCTGCTGCAGTGGATGCGGCGACTCCGAATCTCCGATGCCGTCATCGTCTTTTCGACGTGGACGGAGCAGGGGGGGGAGGAGCCCAGAAGGCTGCAACTGCAAGCATGGCTTGGCCGAGCCGTTGCAGACTTGCAGTGTGCCGCTGTAGCCTGTAGGGTTCCATATGGCTGCTTTCACGGGAGGAGGCGTGTCTGCGGCGCTTTTCAGAGCAGTGGTGACGACCTACGGTGCAGCAGCACAAAACAGCTCTATTCATGGCCATGTCGATAGGTTGTTTTGGGGGTTAAATAACCCTACAACGGTATTACTGGCAATGGCATAGCACAGCATCAGTCAAGTGCACGTCTGAAAGAACGCAATGATTCGTACAGTAAATCCGTTTTCTTTTTTCTTTTCTGTGGGAACATGAAGATCCCCGTGATCTCTAAACGGTGTCTTGTTGGTGAGAAAACAGTGTCGCGATGAGTCGTTGTCGCCGTTATAAGTCATTGCGACACTTATTATTGAGAGCGACAGATTTTTGCAAGTTTTCAGTGGTGCGGAGGAAATTAATCCAAGGTACGATCAATTGGCGTAGCCCAGTTTTCCATCGATCAACTGGCGGGTGTATCCAAGTCGCCTTCTGTACAGCAGACTTAATTTTGGCTATAAGTAACATATCTAGTACTATATATATCTAGACAGACGAGACAACAAGACTCTAACCACTAATACAAAAAATATTTATTATTGGTATTCTTTCCTTTTTCCACCTTCATGCAACAAAGTTTCTATTTTATAGAGGCTAAGAGTCGTTATTGAACCGTTGTTAACTGTAGCGACGGTATTTGTCTCTCCTCTCTTCTCTTTCTGTCATGTTAGGGAATAGGTTAAGAGCACCCTATTAATAAGGCAAAATTTACTACAGAACATCCAAAATTCGTGTAATTGACTGGGGGACACCGCAAAATCGTGTCTCTACAGTGAGACACCATAAAAATCGTGTAATTTGTTATAGGACACTGAAGTGATTATTTTATAATTTCCAGAAAAAGAGTGGAGAGAGAATTTCAATAATAACGATTTTGCCCTAGGTGCCGTGCCTAATCTGAACGAGAGGGGAGGCGGGCTAGGAGGCGGAAGGGACGGCAGGATCTGGGGCTGTGTAGGGTGGAGGAACTCGCATGGCCACTCGCCACCGGTCATGGGCACAACTGAGGGTGGCTTGGGTCGGGTTAGGCACGGCACTAGGGGTAAAATCATCATTATTAAAATTCTCTCTACTCTTTGTTCAAAAATTATAAAATAATCACTTTAGTGTCCTACAGCAAATTACATGATTTTTGTGGTATTCCACGGCAGAGATCCGATTTTGCAATGTCTCCTAGCTAATTACACGAATTTTAAGTGTCCTGTAGTAAATTTTGCCTAATAATAATCATTGTTCATGCCCCCAAGTGCAGATGAGAAACAAAAGGAATCAGAACCCTCTTGGATAGATGGACGAACATGGACGACGGACTCAGTTTGGAGCGCTCAAGCCCATGCACTCTTCGGCAGTTCAGCTGGTCCACAAAGGACTAGTGCACAAGGCCCCAGCGTATCAACCGTGCACAGCAAACGTATCAAACCATCGGCAACTCGCTGTTATCTCGGTCCACGGTGCCGAGTTGCCATGTACACACAAGCACAGCATCTCAGGGCCCTGAACAGGTCACTGTGAAAGGTAGCCTTTCATGTGGCATTATTGTACACCCATTAATTCTGTGTATCACAACTCACAAACACAACACAATGATTGATACCCCATGCTCAGTATGTGTAACAGTGTAGAAATCACATCAAGATCCATAACCAAAATAATTGCTGGGAGGTCAATCATAATCTGGATGATGTTCCTGCATGGGGGCATCATATCAGCCAACGTTTCTCCTCTTGAAGCAAATGAGTGAAATCTTTACAGAGCCATTGCCTTGAAGGTATAATCAAGTTACTGAAATTCTACGCATAACTATTTGATTTGAGATCACATTTCCTCCGATCATACACAAAAAAGGAAGTTAACTGAGAGCTCAATATACTTGTAAACCTATTAGCACTTCTACTATACACCTGGGCAACATAGCAACAAAAGCTTTGATCCTACAACCACTAGAAAGCAGGGGGTAGAGAACAAAAAGAGGACACGAAGAAAGGGTGAGGGAATTATACATGGTCGAATAGCTCAACTTCACAGGATTTTCGAAAAAGAGCTTCAATATCTGTGTGAGATGCTCTGCTTATTCCTGTCCCAGGCAGCCCTAAGAGCGTCACAGGAATTTTTCCCTTCAGCCACTCGATGTGAATCTTGTCGAGCTGGGCTCCAGTCCCTATAGTTCTGTTGCTCATTCAGCGTTCGCCAGCTCCTGCTCCCAGAATCGGCCGAAACAGAGGCAGAATCGACAACCATGTCACCCTCTAGTATGCGAAGAACCTAGCAAAAGATAAAAGAAAGGTGAAACATTTAGAAGATCCAGTGTACTAATGGCTAAGAACAAAATGATTGCAGATTGAACCAGAAAAAACTAACATGGGACATGCGGGGCCTTGAATGAGGATCACGCCGTATGCAAAGTTTTGCTGCATGCAACATGCAATAGACCTCGTTTTCACAATAGCGGTCACCCAAGCGTGGATCTATGAGCTCATCAACTGCATACTCCTCCAAGAAAGGGCGAGCCTGTTATAATCCAAATCTCTATGAGTTCAGACTACAGAGCACAAAAGGGAGTAAAGCATAATTTTGCCATAGCGGTGCAGTTTTTGTAGCTAAATTCTAAAACCTTCAAACAGAAATTTATCTATCTATAATGTCTAATAAATTGCAACACGAACTAACATAAAGTGCACTTCCACATGGGATTACACTCAGATCATTTTATTTAAAACCACACAGTTGCTGAGCATCTGAAATTTTGAACCATCATTGAAAATCAAATCTCACAAAAAAGGAACTAAAAGAACTAACCCATTCAGTTAAAAATTGCTGGCCCTTGGGTCGGTTAATGTCAACTGCCTTACGCCCAGTGACGAGTTCAACTAACACAACCCCAAAAGAGTAGACATCAGCCTTCTCTGTTATTTGTCCACTCTGTGCATATTCTGGTGCCAGATAACTGCAGACAGCCATACAGAGCCTCATTAATCAGTGCTCAAAACTGCCTATGGTGACAACATATCTTTGGAAATCTCAATATTTACCCAAATGTTCCAATGACTCTTGTGTCAACACCCATGTCGCCATCAGGTTGCCATCGTGCCAAACCAAAATCTCCGACCTGTCAGAACATTATTGAAAATCTTACAACATATCATGGAACTGTGAAGTTAACATGATGCCTAATATACAAATGTACGATCGGCCGAATTCAACAGACATAAGGTATTACTGACATAATATAAGGAAGTTCAGAGAATAATGGTTACAATTCAATAAAATTTCTACTAGTTAATACCCTATTATCATCCCGACAAGTATAGTGTGGCAAATATAGGCATCACCATTCAGAATGAACTACAAAATACAGCACCATCATTGGAATGGACATAAAAGGAACAGATGATATCATAAAACAATATCTAACGTAACAAACACAAAGAAAACTTATATTACACTCCAATAGGCAAAAGCAGACCATACCAGTGGTTCATAATCATGTGTAACCAGTATGTTGTTTGGTCTCATGTCACGATGAATTATACAGCCAACTCTGCATTCTTCATGCAAGTACCGCAGCCCTCGAGCAGCACCAACTGCAATCTTTTGTCTAGCAGACCATTGCAACGTCTCTTTATTACGACCTGAAATTTATTCCGATAATAGCTTAGTATACATAAGTTTACAGTAACATTATTAACTTCCGCCCCATTGTTGGTCCAAGACATAATACCTTAACAGGATTAACTCTCAAGACTATAGAACTAATCACTATAATGTCTTAAGCTATCAAGTGGATTAGAGAGTTTAAATACAAGTGTCTTATCGGAACTTGCAGTTTTCTATCGATGGATGCAAGAAAGAAAATGGTCTTACCATAAAGATGTGAATCCAAGGATCCATTGCAGATGTACTCATAGACCAGCAAACGCCTCCTATCCTCAACACAAAGACCAATCAACATTACAACATTTCGGTGTTGCGCACAACTCAATACTTCCACCTCTGAGCAAAACTCCACGTCTCCCTGGGAACTAGCTAGTTTGTGTTGCTTAACAGCAATTGCTTGGCCATCAGGAAGGACACCTCGATGAACAGATCCAAATCCGCCTTCAGCCAGGAAATTGGCTTGAGAGAAACCACCAGTTGCAAGTTCCAATTCAGCATAAGTAAACCATCGAGGAGGTTTTCCAAAAACTGGTGCCTTATGCTGACATATTGAACACAATGGAGGTGGTCCAGGGGGTGCACTCCTTGCCAACGAGACAGCATCCCTAACATTTCCTCGGAAGTTTAGATCTGACTGGCTTCTCATAGAATTAATTTCATTCAAGAGATCCAGCTTGGATATATTCTCCAGCAAAGCATCTGCTGTGGGAGTGCGAGATTTTCGTGGACCTTTTCCATGTGATCTCGACAATGCTGATCCCTGTAGAATGTCAACCATCCATGGCTGAAGAGAGAAGGATGCTGGAGGACTCAATGTTTCGCTGTCAGAATCAGAAATATTGATGTCCGAATGCTGCACACCATCCTTTGTTGCTGGAACCTCTTTCTTCAGAGAACCATTTGTGTCAGATGCACTATATGGAGAAGTCCCTGGATCTGAACTTGAGACAGAGGATGTTCCAGGTTCGGTACTTTCAAAAGTTGTCTCTAAGTCTGGGCTGCTATTTGGTGTTACAGCCGGTCCTCGAATTGATGTCCGTGGCTCTTTTACATCAGTTGTTGTTTTACCAACAGAACTATCCAATATAGGTGGAAGTGAACAGGATACTTTGGAATCTTTATCAGGAGATCCCACAAGATTCAACCGAACAACTTTAGGTTGAGAACGCTTCATAACAACAATGTTACACTGTAGCTCCTCCACACAATGTTTCTCTTCATGCTTCAACTCCCTAATTAGCAGAAACATGGAAAGATAAGCAAACAGAAAAACAATAAGGTCTATGCTATACAAAGAAACCCACTGTAATAGTAGTTGACCATTACTTGTCTATCACAACCCAGCTTGCTTGTGCTCGCTTAGACTCAGTAGCTACAACACCAGGAGGAGACCCAGACACAACCTTAGTCTTCACATTTATCTACACAAATGGCATAAGATGAAACATACAACTATGTGTTAAGAGTTAAGTAAGCATCTACAGAAGCAAAAATTCTAAACTTCAAACCTTGTTTGGATCGTAAACATTCTTAAGTTTGTCCATCATTTGAGAAGATAAATCAGAGATATCCTTCTGATCCAACATAGTCTTGTTGCCACTTGCGCAATCACCAGCAAAGAGCGGAAAGCCCCAGAACTTCCTGCCTGAAATACAGGTAAGAGATAATTGTATTTAAGGCCACTAAGCCACAACCAAGGAAAGCAACCAGGGATCCAGGTAAGTTCAGAGACCACGGTAAAAAAAAGAGCTGAGGTATTAATGATGAAAAGGCATTTAGCTGTGCAGGCTGCATGCGAAGGCATTCAATATCGCAAGTGCAAAACATAAATCCAAAAAAAAAAATCATAGGACAAACTATACAATGCAGGAACACATGAAACAATACCAGAGCTATGTGACGGGACAACGACGAGGAGCAAGATACTGCCGCCGGGCTGCACGACGTGCGTCAACGCCCACATCAGGGCCGTCTTTGAGATCTCCCTAGTGGCCGCCCGCACCGCCACCACCACCTTCTCCGCCGCCAGAGTGCCGCTGCCCTTCTCCGCCACAGCTTTCCCTTTCCTCTGCAGCTGCAGCTGCTGAGTAGAGCTCACCATCATGCCCTGTCCCTCCCACTCCAGCAAAATGCCTACAAAATCCACAGCCAAACTCTCTCTAAGCAACAGCAGCCCAAGAACCAGCCAGGACAAACTTGTAGTAACACCTAGGAGAGTACAAGCAACACAACCACCACCACCCCGAGCTCTTTAATGCATGCCAATGGGTATAGGAGGAGCTTAGTACCAAGCTACTGACAGTTGCCACCAGAGCTCGACAACGAACCTGTTCCCAGAACGAAAAGGCAAACACAAAGACCAGTAAAGATTTCAGATTTCAGTAGGACGATGCGTCCCTCCTTACTTTTTCCCCTCCCTCCTCGCCCCTGGGTCCCAACTCCCGAGCTGCGGATTGAGAGAAAGATCCCAACCTTTATGGCTGCCGCAGAGCGGGCGCCACACTGCGATGGCCTGTGTGGCTGTCCTCGCCGCCACTGTAGCCGGGGATAGCTCGCCCGCCCTTCGCCAGCTGAGCCGAGGCGATAGGTGGGTGGTGACCCCGCCTCCGCCCTGCCGTTAGTCTGGGTCAGACTGCACAGTGCCCGCCTCGTCCTCCTCCCCTGCTCGCACGATTTCCCAGCACGCCGCAGGAATCCCAAATTATTCGAAATTTTCTCGAGCCCGAGCCCCCTCGCAGATCTCGCCGCGCTCTCCGCCTCAAAATTGGCCACCCGCAAGTGGGACAAGCAGAGAGTCAATCCATCCAGATAAATCAATCAATCAAATTCCCCACCTCATATGCGATCCCCAACGAGAGATTTGACCCGCATTTTCCTTTCCATACACAGGAATATCTACTAAAATAACCGGGAAATTCCCATCCTGAGCTCCCAATTCCCGGCCGCTCGGTCGCATCCGAACCGACGCGAACCGAACCTCCCATAAACGAAAACGCACACCGGCGCCGACGCCGCGAAGGGGGAGAGACCCACCAGTGAAGAACTACGCGCAAAGCTCCTGCCCGCCGCTGTTGACAGCGACGAGTAGCTCCTCACCGCAGCCGCCGCGGCGGCAGCAGCAGCAGCGCGCCTCCTCGGCGAGCGATGCGCACCAAGCGAGGCAGGCAACCCTAACGCTCAGCGCCTACGCGCGGGAGCGAGGGCGGTGGCCATTAAAGGAGACCAAGTAGCTTAGCTAGCCGAAGGTGCGAAGCAATTAAACCTCCATTGCTGCTATTCGCTCGCCGCCCACCTCCACTTACTACCACCACCCCCGATCGACGGCGACGGGCGCATTTCCCATTTTGCTCTTCAGACTTGGTCACATTTACAACTCTGCCATCCGTTGTACCGAGAGTACTATTCAACTATATTTAAAAACCGGTGGCTGAGGTGGAAGACTCGGAGCCAGCCCTGGTCCCGTGGCTACCAAGCCGTCAGATTCTGATCGAACGGTCCACAAGCGCTTGTTGGGGGAGTAAATGCGGCACAGGGTGCGGCCTCGTGAGCAGGCGGTCCAAAGTGGGGACCCCGTGGCAGTGTCAACCACGGCCTGTGGTCCCGGTGCACAGAGAAGGGGGCATCGACATGGTCCTCGTGGTCGTGGACGTGGTCCACCGTCCACCAGGCCAAAGCTTGGCTCGCTTCACTGCTTGCTCCTGCTGCCATTCACTGGCTCCCAGGGTTGATCTAAAAAAATATCTCTGCATTTTTCACAGGCTTTTCCGTCGATGTAGCTGCAGATGCAGCCACGAGTACTACCTTATTTTTGCAAAGGCTCATATCCGTTTTTGTGGTTTTCTGTACTTTTTTGGTGCGGCGATTGCGACGTGAAATCAGGTGAGCCTAGCAATGTGACAATGTGACAATAATTTCAAGGCGGTCCATGAGCACAGACGTTGCCGAGCCGAATTTTTTTTATTTTTATATTTTTTAAAAAAATATTTATAAAAGTATACTTTTATTTTAAAAATTTAAAAAACATATCCCTAACGCCCTTTGGGAGAGGACGATTTTATGACGTGGCTGACGGTTGTAGGCCGGGCGGCCGATGGCCGTCAGCACTTTTGCAGACGGCCCCGGGAGCCCAAAAACCGCCCTTTAGGAGGGCGGCAAGGGGCCGCCTGCAAAAAGCCGGCCACGGAGCCGACCATTTTATAGGACCGGTTATTTTCGGTCTGACCGCAAGCAAAGTACCGGCCCAACCGGCACCCTATCTCATTTGCGCTATCGGTACTGGACGTGGCCGCTCCGACTGGGTGGGGGGAGGCAGTCCGACCAGCACCCGTAAAATGGCCACTTCTTTTTTTCTTTTTTCGCTCTTTTTTATTTTTTTGGCACCTTTTATGCTTTTTTTAACTAGGAACTCAAGAACAGCAAAACCTTAGGAAGGTGCAGCTTAAACCGATGTAAGATGTGGCCTGTAAAAATTTATGAGCGTGTTTTAAAACCCATGCTAAAACTTCGGACCTCGAAAACTCAATCTTCCCGGCTGAATTTCGCAAAAAATTTTCGAACGAACCCGGCCGAAACCCTAACGCACACTACCTACCTTAAAACAAGCATAACTTTCGCATACGGTCTCGGAATCGGGCAAATAAGTACTCTACGGACATCTACAGAAAATTTTACATCCACTTCTCCTGACGTTGTCGGGTTTGTCCAAAAAATTTTTGCAAAATTCGGCCGGGAATATTGAGTTTTCGAGGTCTGAAATTTCAGCACAGTTTTTAAAGTACGCTCACTATTTTCTACAAGACACATCTTATATCGGTTTGAACTACACCTTCACGAGGTTTTGCTATTCTCGAGTTCCTAGTTGAAAAAAAATATCAAAAAAAGAGCAAAAAAAAGAATAAAAGAAGTGGCTATTTTGCAGGCGCCCAGCAGTTCTAGTAAGGGTACCGGTCGGACCGCCCACCCCAACCCGGTCGGACCGGCCGTGTCCAGTACCGACAGCGCAAATGAGATAGGATGCCGGTCGAACCGGTCCTTTGCCTGCGGTCGGACCGAAAATGACCTGGGGGGCCGCTTGTAAAATGGCCAGCCCCACGGCAGGCTTTTTGCAAGCGGCCCCCCTTGTCGCCTTCCTAGAGGGCGGTTTTTGGGCTCCCATAGGCTGCTTGCAAAAGTGCTGACGGCCGTCGGCCGTCCGGCCATGTTATAAAATCGCCCTCCCAGAGGGCGTTAGGGGTATATTTTTGTAAATTTTTGAAATGAAAGTATACTTTTGTAAATATTTTTTAAAAAAATATAAAAATAAAAAAATTCTTGCCGAGCCATGCATGCTAGCTTCGTACATTGAGTTGGTCCAGAGCTGAGAGCCCTGACGTCCAGTGGCTAGTTAAGCTGCGCCTATATTAGTAATAGTTCGTTCCCGGTGTTATGCCGCCTTTTTACATGCATCACAGCGAGTTTTGCCAAATTTTATTATATAATTATTAAGACATTGTTGAAAGTAAGCACCACATTCGCTTTGGAGGCTAGAAATTTTCACAGTAATAGGAGAAAAAGAAAAATAAGAGTTTAAATAGAAATACAACTTAGAAATAACTGAAATTCGAAATAGAAAATAAGGAATATTAAAAGAATAGTCCATCTAGAACATAATACGAGATTAATTGAAATACAAAATAAAAAATAAAATAAATTTCGAAATTAGATTTTCAATACAAATTCCAAATAAACTTCAAAAAAATCATTAAAATTCAAAAAAATAGAATAAAAAATTAAATAAGTAAAGACTACGTACCAACAAGAGTCCAAAGCAAAATACAATCTATAAATATCCAAAAGTAAGATTAATTAAAATTTAGAATAAAAAAATAAATTTAGAAATTGAATTTTTAATACGAATTCCAAATAAACTTCAAAAAATATTAAAATTCAAAACAAAAATAGAATAAAAAATTAAATAAGTAAAAACTACATACCAAGAAGACTCCAAAACAAAATACAATGTATAAATATCCAAAAATAAGATTAATTAAAATTTGAAATAAAAGGAAAATAAATTTCAAATTTGGATTTCAATACTAAGTCCAAAAATCATATCTATTATATTATTAAGACAGTCTTGAAAGAAGACATCACGTTTGCTTTGGAGCCTATAAATTATCACGTTAATTGTAGAAAAAGATAAAATCTACACCATTAGATTGTGGTGGACCTATATTATAATGGTTGAGATTTAATTAAATCTATGAACAAATTTAACTAGGTGTCTTCTTTCTAATTTAAATCTAAGATATTAGTGTTTCAAATTGGATATAGATGTGCGGGGTTAGAATAGTACTAGAATATCTATGTGTGCTATATAGAATAGAACATTCAATTACTATCCAAGCGAGACAAAGACAAAAGTATGTTTATGTTGGTAAAGTTAGAGTGAAAATCAATTTTGAATAGAAGCAACACAGATTACAACAGGAAAGTCCCCATAATAGAGCATCTGGGATCTTTACATGCCAATGCATGGACTCAAACCGAGTTCTGGTTTGATTCTCCTAATTAACTATCTAGAACTTTATACAAATTTAGCTATGCACATCAATCCGTGATGGGCAATGACGAGAATCCACAACGGCAAGTTGGTAAGCTGCATAGATTAACTGGAAGAACGAGTCCAAATAGAAAGCAACAAGTACTAAAAATCAACACTAGCTTTTTCTTGATTGTAACAAAAACTCATGAGTAATTAAGATTAGGAGTCAGACAGGCCATATGTAATGTTAAAGCTGGTAATTAGAGTACAAATCTAATTAGGGTCATCCATGTCCACATGTGGTTGAAAAAATAGCACTACTTAAGTATATGTTAAGCCGTGAAAGTTGCTATATTTTGAAACGGATAGAGTAACAAAATTCAAAATAATCCGTAATAATTACAATACATATATAAAGATGTATCCTTAATAATTATTTATTAGAAAGAGTCCATAATATTTTTATGTGATGTTAATTTTATGGTGGTTGATGATAATTATAAAATAAATTAATGATTAAAGTATAATATTGAAGATCATGTAGAAACTTAATACATCTTATATTCTCAAATGGATGGAGTAGGTATGTATACACTCTGGAATTTTTATTTGTATCTTCAACAATTTCTGACTACTACAGGTCGGACGCACGCATATCAGCATGTGTGGTCGATGTGAAGAATGCACTCCGTCGTAGGGTTCAATTTTGCGTGGAAAGTCAAAACATTTTTTTTTTCTGTACCAAGATTTCTGGATTTGTAGAATTTAGGGGAATTTTGGGCTGGAAAAATTGAAATTTGAATAGATATTTTCCAAATTTGCTATTAAAAACAAAATTATAAACAAACATGTTAACATAAAAATTATTTAAAACATTCATGTGAAATAATATCTAAAAAAAATTTAGCTTGGACTAAAAATAAAATAAACTACGTTTTGCTTTAGAAAAATTCCACAATAAAATACCAGCATCACTAAAAATTTAGAGTTGAAAAAATATCAATTGAGTGCATGTTGAAAAACAAATATAGTTATTCGATTGCCGTGCGAATTTCAAATATCTAGGTGTTATGATTTGAAATATGAACTAAAAATATTATGAAAACTAATGTGGAAGATGAATATTGTTTTCTAATAAAATAGAATTTTCTATATGTTATCTAATTAAACTCATATAATCCGCATGTCTATAATAGTTTAGAATACATGCATGATGATAATTTAGAGTTGGTACGAGCATGCCATTGTTGAAAACTATTGCATTGTATGGCCAGTGGATTGGAATTCATAATCGCGACTATAAAGAGAGCTCAAAAAGGAGGTATCAAATTTTCCTTGAAGGTCTAAAAACTCTCATATTGATCAAAGAAAAAGAGACATTTTTGGTTGGTTCCATATACAACTTTAATTTTAAAAAATAAAAAAAAATAGCAGAAAAGATGTATGTCAAATACTACCTCTGTCAAAAAGAGTTGATTCGTAACAATTCCAATACAAATTTAGCAGTTAGAGAAAAGATTAAAGTGCTAGTAATCAATAGGAATTTGTATCATCAGGTGGGTAAGTATAGAGAATTGAAGGGACAATACACATTTAATACTTTGTCTTAAAGTAGAAGGCTATAAATCAACTCGATATGTTTAGGACAAATTTTGAACACTAGAAATTAACTCCGTTTGAGATGGTGGAAGTACCATATAAAAACACATATTTAAAAAGTCGATGATGAACACAAACAATTGGAATTTGAATAAAAACCATAATTATCTATCTTATTTATATACAAACAAACTATAGAGCCATATTACCTTCTTGCCATATTGTTGAAGGAAAAGCTGATACGCCAAAACAACTAAGAGAGGAAAAATTCTAACCGATAAAAAGATATCAAGGGGTTGGTGAGAGAGAAGAGTAGGGGGAAAGGGAGATAGATTGAGAGAAATAGGAGTCAGGGTTATTGGAGACGGAGGATGGTAAGCCGCTAGAAACTAATGGTTAGATATATATGCCATGAGCTCATTTTATATCAAATGGTTATGGATGATAGATTTGATCTTGATTCAAGTGGTTGAGAAGCATGCCTGTGATATGTTTGATTCTCACGTTGTTTATTTTATGATCTAAAATCAACAAATTTTTCTTATATCCCAAAAAACTTCCCGAGCTCTTGAAGAAAAAAAACTAATGGGATGTCATATTAGTAAATGAAGTATCCAATACTCTATATAACATGAGAACTTTTTCGCAACAAGCGGACCAAATGTTAGCTCTCAATCACTCTTGAATAAAGACTAAATTATAGAAAGTGGACATCAAATAAGTAAGATTGAGCAAGATACAGACTTACTATTGTTGGCCGAACAAGAGAAATTTTGGTAGTGTATGATTGTGTGAATAGATAGAAATATGCATTATCGACTTGCAAATATATGAATATTTGTTACAATTTTGAGCAATAATATTAAATACTAAAACTTTTAAAACAAATCTAGCCGCTCAAATGTGTGGGCCACCCTGCTAGTTATTACTGATAATAAAGGCAAAGGGCTGAAAACGTAGACCAGATTGATAATTGGAGAGTGCAACTTCTATTGGTAAAAGAAGGCCACTTGGCTCTTGTAGTCATCTGTAAGGTTGAAAATGTAGAGTTCAGTAGGTACGTCATATCTATCTATCTATATATATGTACTAATTAGTCACTTTAAGAAAATTCCAAAGTTAATTGGAGAAAAATTAAAGAAATTTAACCATGCATCAAGGTGGGACTGATTTGAATTATAATGATTTGAAATATTGTAAAGAAAGTCCATATTAGAAATGACTAGGAAATAAATCTCACTAGCCATCGAGATAGTGGGAACTAGAATACAGCGGTGTAGACTAAAAGAGTCCATGTTCAATAATAACTTAATAATTATTAGTAACTATAAATTTAAGAATATATCTTTACTACAATAAGTATGCACTGTAAGAAACTCCTACGTCAATAGAAAAAAAATAACAAATATGACAATCTCGTAAGGTGACACCGAATCATGACTATTCAGATAAAAAGATATGCCACGTCGATTGATTAATCGTCTATCTTGTTGGGATTGGATTATAACTGTTCAAGTTAAAAGAAGATTTCACGGTAACAACTTAATAATCATTAATGCAAATTTAAGTTCATACATATAAATAGAAACCAACAATTAGAAAACTGAAAGTTCATTTGGTAGGAATATGCATGCTAAATGGGGAAGACAATTGAAATTTTTTGTGCAAAATGGGAAAGACAATGGAAATTTTGGTGCAAAGAGTTTGTTTTTACTGAGGCTTTCAGGTTTTGGGGTGACAAATAACGTGATTTTTTTTGAGGACTTGAGGGTACCATTTGTGGATAATATCTATATCTTTTGGTTTATATGCTTTGATTCTTACACATATTATTAGGAATTTTGAAGATCATATTCTGGACAGATAAGATATTTAAAAATATAAACAAATTCTTGCTTGCAATATGGTCACTTTGATTCATATTGATTATGACGTGCATGCATTATACGTGTACGATTACTAGGGTCTATAAAAAAGGCTAGGTGCATCTTAGTTAGTTAGTGCAGATGCTGGAAGTTATACTTTCTTGTGCCAAAAAGAACCGAATATGCTAAAAAGAGAAAGTTGTTCAATAGCAGCTATCATATTTTTCAAAATAGAGTTTTACATAGTAATGCAAATAATAATATATATGGTTGTGAATGCAAGGGTTACTGAATAGTCTTTAATAATTCAAGAGGAAAACTATTCAAAACATAAACAGCGAGATGTTAAAGCAGTTAGCCACCGGATGAGTATTCCCCATCAATCGACTCCATAGTTGATACCTCTTGATAATGCTGCGAGGTATATATACCTCTTAAAGACCATAAAGTCTTGACATTATCGATCATTCATATTTTTTTTTATTAGTTAGCTGGTTTATATTTTTTTACTTGAGGTGGTATATAACTTCAAAGGAGAGAAGAACTTAATTTGCAGATGGTCCATTGAGTGAAGAAGATAGAAATTGAAAGGTCGTTTCAAGCATTAGAATTATGGGGAAATAGTGACGACTGACGAATCATGTTAAAAAAAAGGTATTACTGGTCCATACCAGGAGTTTACATGGTGCAAGTGTTCCAGATATTTCCTAAACTACCAACATAATATTCCACCAATGGAGCATTAGACTTTTCATGCTTTTCCTATTCCTAACGTTCTTTCTTCCAACGTCAATCTCAATCCGCCCATTGTTTCTCTAATCTGCTCCTACGATTTGAAAAACTAGTATGTAATGTCCTAGTTGAACCCCGCACGTACGACCATTTCACAAACGAACAATTGGCAATCATTCGCTAAACCATTTTACTGACGATCCTCTTCTTTCAAAATAATGGCTGAAGATTCCCTATCTAGTACACCCGTACACCAATAAATTACAAGAACTCCGCCCAATGCACGCAAGAGACATCTCTGCTGCAGTCCATATGCCAATAATAAACAAACTAATACTTGCAGCAGTTAAACTAACATGCGAATCATAACATCACATAAATAAACATGAGCAGACTAGGGTTGGCTTCGGCCTTCTCAAAATTTAGGTCATCTAAAACTCAATAACGAAATACATCGTAAAATAGTTGAGACTAAGCAATCTAATCTCGATCTCGGTCATGACTGAAATTCCAATCTCGTGGATGCATGGACAAAGCGGTAATGGTGGACAGCGGGAGGTGGTGGTGGCCAATGTGCGGCACCGGTGGACACGTCAGGGGGCAGTGGATGGTGGTCCTCCTCAATTGCCGAAGGAGGAGGGCCGTCACAGGCCATGGTTGTGCGGCGTCGGGCCAATGGTGGGCAGTGTGGTGGGGATGCTGGAGGCAGAAGCAGTCGCAGTTGTGTCTTGCGGCGGCTATTCGGTGCTAGAGGCCGACAGCACAGCGAGAATGTTGGAGCCCGAAGTGGAAGAGGATGACGAAAAAGGGAGGCTAGAGGTGTGGCTGCCTATGCAGGTTGCAAGTAGCGGCACGCAAGTGCGGCGGCTAGGGCGAGACACCTTTGTGGGGCTTTGTACAGGATGACAGCACACGTGGAAGGAACCAAGGAGGGGATTGAGTGCAATACCGCCTGTTAATATTTTGCTAGTTCTCGGGCTGGTTGGCTTTTATTGGGCTTTGGGTGAAACCTCGGCTTATTCGGTCATTTCAGTTTACCAAGGCAGATGACTAAAATGATCGGATTAAATTCGGTTAGTAGGAGTTGATGACCGATTTTGTGACCGAATTTTTTGGTCTCGTTTAGTTATGTCTCTATCTCAATTAGGTTGGTTTGGTTTTTTGGCCTCAAGTCATTTTTGCCCACCCTTGGTATACACTATACATTGTGCATACACCAATTGGGGGGCTGGTTTGGAACGTAGGATTCAAAAAATCCAAAAATAGGATAAACACATGAATTAATATGATGTCATGTGTTGTTAAATCCTATAGGAAAAAAATCTAAAAAAATATAACATGTGGTTTGAGAACACCATAGGAAAAACATAGGAGCTTAAAGACTCAGACAAGTGAAAAAACCATGAGGTCTTATTCCATGCTAGATTTTCTTTAAAATTCCTATGATATGGCTCATTTCATATAAATTTCAAAGGAATTTGGGAAAATCATTGTTGGAAACAGGCCGTAGCTCCTTCGGAATGCTCAAGACCGAAGGCCTATAGGCCAAAACCCCTTCAGGCAGCTCAAGACCAAAGACCACAACGCGTTGGGCAAAGATGAAGGGCGCGAATGCGAAGGACACTGCGTGCAGGGCGAAGTCGCCATGGAATGGGTGAAGACCCTGACCAGGAGGCGAAGAGACCGCAGCATCGGGTGAAGGCCGGAGCGACCAAAGCCTGACTCAAGTTGGCGAGGCCCGGCAGCGGGCTATCAAGCCAGCCAGGAGTCCAACAGCCCAGAGGGCCAAAAGGCTCATTAAGAAGACGGCCCGCATAGCGGCCCTATAGGGGCCTGCGAGTAAGAAAAGACAAAAATACCCCTATAGTTGTCCCTATCAAGTGGCCATAAGATAATACCACCTATAAATTGAACTTTAGAGCCTGTAAGTGAGCCCCTAGGCCTATAAATAGACATCTATATGACTGTAATGACAAGTTTTTTCTAGATTAATACAAAAATTTACTATCCTTGTCCATACTCAAAATTCAATGTTGTTCTTCAACAACAATCATTTCTTTGTTCAAAGAACTATATAGAAAATTTTTTATAGGAATCAAACCCTTCAGAGTTTCTCTAGTTTTTCTTTGTTCAAAATGAGCCCCGAATGAAAGAAAAAAGATATAGACTTTGAATGTATGAAGACTGATTAATTGATTAGACCCAAACTAGCCTCAAATTTCTGCCTACCTACAGTTAACTACAGGGATCGGGTTATGTTTTAAAAAACTAAACTATACAGGGATTAGGATTTAATCAAGTCTTGAAGCCCATTTTTGTCTAGACAAAGGCACCATCTTTTTTTTCAGAACTGTAGTGCCACATTGATAGCTAGCGTTTTTTCAGAACTGTAGTGCCGCACATTGATAGCGCACAATCTAACTACGGATAAAGTGTCATGTACTGCGCGTGGCATGCATCGATGGATCGACGACGACGATGGTAACGGGTAGCCAGCTTAACTGGCGCGGTGTACTGCTAACAATCTAATGATGTACATACGAAAACATGATGAGCTCTGAGTGCCCTATGTATAAGTACGATGCAGATGTGTCCCCCAGGCAAGTGGTGCGTCCCCAACATATTTATTGGTGTCCTGATGCGTTATTGGTACATGCAAGTATGCAACGTCAATTTATGAATCATGCACGGTAAATTTTGCTGTCTATTGTTGTTCGTGTACCACTAGATGCAGGGCAAAGGGCAATAAAGTTCTCTAAAAGTAATTAAGCATCATGGATTCATGGCAATGGTATCTATCTTGGCACTCCAATGCTAATGTTTATTTCATACAATAAACGATAGTGGCACATAGAATTTTTTATGACATTACAAGTAATTAAGAAACAGAGAAAGAAAAGGATTGGCTTATGACACTACCAAGACAAGCAAACCAATTAATGAAGAAACAAGCAAAATAGAATTAGTCACTGGGCAGGTATGGTTGACATATATCCATACCAATTTTACCATACTCAAATAAATAGGTATCACCCTTACCCAAATAAAATGGGTATTACCCAATGGTTATGGGTAACCCATAAGTGGGCTCCACCTGCATAAATGATTGAAAAGTTGCACAAAATTACTCTTCCATATAATAAATCATCTATACAAAATTCGACCAAATTTGATAACTTTTATAACGTGAATGTGAGTTCAAAAATTTTGGTTTTGAAGTTTTACACATACAAAATGTGTTTGGGTAATGTGGTAGGTAAAACAGGTATTACCTTCCTGTACCCAGAACTCAAATGGGTAATCCCCTTTATTTATACCCTCCTGTGGGTATGGGTATGGATATAGCTAATGGATACTCAGTGACAACCCTAATTAGAACAGTCCTAATGCAAGATACTATTGGTATAGTCTACATCCTCCACATCTTATAAAAACTTAGTATTAGACCCAGCATCCTAATGCACACGCTACTAAATCAATATCCTAATTTAATGTCCTCCCTCTCATCATGGTATGGACTTAGCGCCTGAACTAGCTCTCATGTGTGACCTAGGTCTTCCTTTTCTCCTTATTAACTCAAGTGACACATCAGCCTTTTGCCTACCTGACAAGCCTTTTCTCCTTATTAACTTTTATGGACTCTATCCTATTTGGAGTATTGAGAGTGCCCTTAAAGACAAAGATGGTGTCTATGGCTCAGAAGCATTGAAGAATAAATGCAAGGAGACCGATAAAAGAATTAACAGTTTGGATCTGCTTGCGGAAATGATGCATTGGAAAAATACAGTAAGTTTACACTATATATATATATATATTAAATAACACCTATATATTTATATCTATAATAATTGGACACTCTAAAGAAGCTCGCACAAACAAAAAGGATCTGGCTGTTGGCCAAGCGAGAGATCCCACGTTAAATAGAAAAAATTACCCATTAATCAGTGGATCATATTATTATATGACCGTAGATTATATTGGGAGTTTGTGTTAAAAAATACAATTAGAAACATCTTTATTTTTTCCATATTTTAACAATTTAGAATTTAGAATTAATAAATGAAATTGTACCAATCTTGGACTCTCAATTTAGTACTTCATGTTATTAATTTAATTCTAAAATTTGAAATTAATAATTAACAAGTTATAATTAACATGGAATCTCCTTTTAACCCAAACCTCTTTAATTCAAAAGGCAACCAACCTATTCAATTAGTTCTAAAATAAGTGATCACTTTGGATTTAAAATTTGTCTCAAAATAAGTGACCACTTTAGAGTACTATCTATCTCATTAATCACCTCTTATTTAAATTTCTCCTCATCTTACTCTCAATTATCCTCCTAACCATCTCTCATTTAATAAGAGGCATTTGGTCTTTTTCTCCTTTTGTAATTTGTCTTCTCTTCTAAATTGGTCACTTATTTTGGGACGGAGGTAGTTTGCGATCAACACACATGCTGAAGACTAGTAGACATAATAGATAATTCTACTGTTGGGAATGTCCCTCATGGTGTGATGTTGTAACCGTGAATTAATAACTATTACTGCAAAGTCAATATTAAATAAATTAATCACTTTTGCTTTCATCAGGTCACTAGCTCCTTGTCTATTGGACTGAGATCTAAAGTCCAAGCAGTTGTCTCCAACTGTGGTGCGACGATGACAACCCAAACTTCGAAAAGCACACTCGATCAAGTCCCTCGGGGTTGAACGACGAGGATACAAGGCGAGGTTAGGTGGTGAGGGCAGAGGCCACGAAAGAGCAGTGGGCAATAGTTACGGTGAGGCAGCAATTGCCTCAGCAATGGCCAATGGAATATGAGGAGGGAGGTAGGCTGGCGTCAGAGGTATGGCCAACTCGTTAGACTGGTTAGGAGGCTGAAGTGGTGGCGACATATATTGCAACATGAGCCACTGGAGATGGAGGAGGAGAGACAAAGCGGGAATAATTCACCACGGAGTTGAGAAAGAGATGCCTACAACAGCAGGAAGAGCACGCCTAGCAGGCAGCGGCATGCCATTTAAGATAGCACATCGACATGAGTAAGATTATTACATGAATCAAACAAGGATAATGAGAGTAGGGATGAGAGCGAGAAAAAGGAGGGGATGGTAAAAGATTAGGCTAACTCACAGGCTTTGAAACTTACACTCACTGTGTCCCTTAGTGGAAAAACCAACTTCTAGCATCCCAAGGAGGTGTTAAATAGGAGGGCAAAAGACTATAATACTCCTTATTAATAGGAAAGTATTCCATCTATCCCTTCATCTTTTACACATCTTATTTGTCCCACAAAGGCTCTATCTTTAAAAAAAATTAATGTATTGAAGTTTATTAAAATAGGGGACAAATTCATTAAAGTTTGCTGAAGTGGGGGACTTATGCATTAGAGTTTATTAAAGTGGAGGACAAGTGCATTGAAGTTTGATAAAGTGGAGAGCGTTCTAATCTTTTAGCGTTGTATTGATATGTGTAAGACTAAAAATAAACTCTTTTGCAATGGAGGTAGGAAGTATTGATAGATTGGTAGATATACAGGATTGAAGGGATAAAAATCTTGATATGCGGACCTATGATAGATAAGGAGGTATAAATTAGTTTATTTTAGAAAAAATTTAAACTATAAAAGCTAATTTTTTTATTTTTATTTTAGACGGAGAGTGTACCTGGTTGGTTGGTGCATGGCGCTTTCTCTGATCTAACTTTCTCCCCGGTGTCTCTTTGACAACACAGAAAATGATGCCCTAGCTTGAACGATTCACGCATTTTTTTTTGGCCGGGGCTTAGACTATTTATTTCATAAATTATTAATCAATTCCAGGAAGGAGTGTTTGTTTTGATCTGAGTGTTTTCATTATTTATATTTTTCATATACGGATTTCAGAGCAATCCTAGTTATCCAATACTCATAGAGTCTAAAACAAAATTAGGCAACTGATAGTTCGCTCATTTCTCTAGTTAGGACTGTCCATTATAGGTCAAATCCGTACACGACGAATCGCAGCCGATTAGATCGACGTACAGTACAGTGACATAATCCGAATCTTACCATTCCAGACCAATCCAAAACAACGCAGATCCTGTCTAAAGCATCGTGGCATGCTCCTATACATCCATCAAGATCCCGCCGTAAAAACGACGACGTGATGGCAAGCAAGCATGCGACGCCAGTGAGCGATCGAACTTAGGTAGAGCCGAGTAGTTATCGAGAGGACGAGTTGGTGCAAGAGACAAGCATATCAATCAAAGGCCTCTTTCTGCCACAAAAGGCACCTGCACTGCACGGCTGTAGCAAGCGAGTCAGCTGGCTTGGCTTGCTCCTCTGTTTTCATATCTGTGGCCTGATCTCCTTTTTGGTTGACGACGACGACTAGCAGCCTGCCTGACCATACAAACAGTACTCGCCAGTCGGCATGCACTGCAGTACATGCAGCTGGCTGGCCATCTCAGGTTGGGCACCTAGACCGGCCAAGTGCCAGAGATGCCATCATTGCCTGCCGTCTCTGCTTGCACGTACTCCTACGTGCATGCTGCCTCCAAACATCAATCCAAACGACGACGAGAAAAAGAAAGGGCAACTCCTATATATATTGAACAATACTCCAGCGGAAGTTCTCTGACGCATTTCAAATTACCATATACTTCCTCGTTGCAAAAAGGTATCTATTTTTATATTATTATAGTGATTTAAAAAAACTAAAGATAAAAAGACCATATTGTTTATTATTAATATGTAAAAAAACTTAGGAGGAATAGGGTTAGTGGCTGTGGGGCCCACGCTTGGCGCCAGTTACGCCGTGTTCCTCCGGCAAAAGGTGTCCCGTCACGTCCCGCTCCCGCCATAACTGCCCCGTCGGCCGTCCGACGGCGTCACCCGGCACGTCATGGGTTCGGTCTGCCGCCAGTCGCGGACCGTGCCGCGACGCCGGATGCCGGACGGATACGAGATTGTGAATTCGAGGAGTTCGGCTTCCGTGTGGCTACGGTGGTTAACGCAAGAACCATTTTTTGAGACATAACGCTTGCTAATTATTGATGCTTTTTTGGCCTTGGAGGATGGGACGACTTCGGATTGGCAATTGATTGTTCCTGCGGTCCTGCCGCTTGTCCTGTACGAGATGTACTCCACGGTAAAAGTACGGTACGAGTAGCAACAGTGAAGTAGAATACCAGTATACTGCTACTAGGAGTAAATTTTTAGCGTAATTTTATAGTGCTCTCTATTAATATATTCTACTATTATTTTATCGGTAGAAATGATCTCAACCGTCGATATACGAATTCTACTCCTAATACTCAAGATGGCAGTAGAAATAGATTTCATCCATTAAATTAGAAAAATTAAACGGTCTAGATTAATTCTACAACCAATAGAGAATTATAAAATACCTTAAATTTTTAAGTCCAGCAATTTTGGTGGGGCAATCTGTCGCCAGTCCACAGTAGTAATTTTGGAACTCTATAGCTCGGGGATTTGTGCTGGACCAAAATTTTCGTGAAGGATATAGCTGCCGTTTGTATTTTCAACCATGGGCCACAGCACGACTCTCATGACAATGGTCCTGACATAACCAAACCCACCCTCACACGACACGACACCATTTTTTATGTAGAATATTTTCAAGATCAGTTAAATTTTGTTCATTTTTCCCAGAAAAGTTAAACTTCGGTTATTTAGATGTGTTTGAATTAGTTTATTGTATTGGCTTATAAACCGCACGTAAAATGAGAAATATCGTTAGCGCGTGATTAATTAAGTATTAACTATTAAAAACTTGAAAAATAAATCTATTTGATTTTTTAAGATACTTTCAAATAGAAAGTTTTTATAAAAAACGCACCGTTTTAGTTTCGAGAAGCGTGCTAATGAAAATCAAAAAATTAAGCCTATCTCATAAGTAGATCTGAACGGGCTATTAATTGCAAAGACGGTTCAAATGAATTTAAAATTGAGTAGACAAAAACTCGGTGCAGCCGTGCAGGCAATGGGCGCTGCACCAGTGGGCTTCCGGTTAGGTCTGATTTGAAGCTAAAACAAATCTTATCAAATTTTGGTCATGGACACATTTTGGTATGGCCAATATTAAAATTGACCTTGCCAATAATTTGGCTCTTACCAATGGTGTTACCAACTTAATATTTTTTAATGCTGGCCATGTTTGGATTCAAACCATAATTTATATTTCTACTATTTATATGACCCAAAAATTGATAAAGCTTTAGGCCATAAACCATACAGGCACTATATTCTGGATAGAGCATGGCCTAAATAAGTAGTCGGATCGGTTGAATTATAAGGGTTAGGTTTGGTTCTCTATCCTATCAAATTTTTTGGTAGACCCAAATTCTTGATAAGTTTTTGACACTATCAATTACTTGGTATAGTAGAGTTGTCAATATAAAGCCAAATTTTGATGAAATAGAGAAAAAAATTCTAGATTAGTATCAAATTGCTTATTAGCGTTACCAATGATTTAGTTTCAATCCAAATATTTACTACTACTATTTAAACTGTCAATAAATTAGTAGGACACGTTTTGACATCAACTCCAAACGATCGGAGTCTTGCCCAGTGGCCAGTTCAGACAACGAGGAAAATGTAGTCATAGCCTTCTCTTGTGGAGACTAGTTATAAATGAGATAAGAGGAACAGCATGCGGCAAAGAAAAACAATGAAACGTGTCTACTTCATCAACTTTTGTATTTTTATTCACCGACTTTTGTAGTTCTATCATTACAGGATACTTGTGCGGGTGGTATTTGTACTCCTAGTTGAGTGATGATGAGAGGAATGAGACACCCACTTGCCCAAAATCCACTCAAAATGATAGAACATCACTTAATTAAGTGTACCACGTGCATAGAACATAAACGCGCTAATGTACTGCAGCCTATAGCTTGCTGCTTGCGCCACAGGACGAAAATGACACAGTACCAGGGATTAAAAACCAGAAGGCGACTGATCACCGGCAGGCCGGCAACCTGGAGCCCGGAAGCAAGCAAGCAAGCTGACAATCATCGAGCATTTCCAGAACGCCGATCCAAAACGCTTTTATACTCTAATTAACCAGGCGAGAATCTCCTCTAAACATTTTAATTAGTACGACCCTCTTCTCCATGATTCTCTCTCTCTCTCATCTCTCAGGACGGCGGGTCCCAAACCCAAGGGCGGTGGCTCTGTCCGGTTGCTGGCGCGTACGCTGCGTCCAAAGCGCGGTTTTTGTCCGCACTCCGCACCATGCGCAGTGGTCGCGATCGCGCTGCACGCACGTAAAAGGCGGCGTTTTTTACTACTGGGCCGCGGGATTTGGGTCTCGATCGGGGCGTGGCGCGCGGCACGTGTCTCGGCGGTGGCCTGGCTTTTCGTATGCCGCCGTGGGTGGCTGAACTGAGCAGCTACTAGGGGTGGAGAGCTGCATGGGCGGACCACGAATTTTTTTTATTTTTATATTTATTTAATAAAATATTTACAAAACTATATTTTCATTTTAAAAATTTACAAAAATATACTCCCGCCGCCCTCTGGGAGGACGATATCTCTGAAATCGCCCTCTGTCAACTCCAAAATTTGGCACGGCTCATATCAGATTCGGTAAAGATAGCAGCTATATCAACCGGAGGAAATTAATCCAGAAGAAACCGGATTTGAGAAGGAATCGTGAAGACCACAGTATGACAGTAAATTACCTTATCTATTAATTAAGTAGTTTTGATAATTGTTAGGAAACCTGATCTCGTATCCGATCAGGGCTTGTTAGTTTTCCGTTTATAGATAGGAAAGTATGTACCGTGTCCTATAAGGACTCATGTAACTCGGGGTATAAATACGTACGCCCGGGCACCTTATAAATTATCCACACAGATCAATCAAATTCGGCGCATCGCCACCCTTTCGACGGGTTCTTGCTTCTCGAGCGGGGCTGCATCGGTTAGGTCCGAACTCCTGCGAGAGGGTAAGACTCGTCACCCCTTACCCAGGTGTATCTGCCCTGTCTACGGCTGCATCGGTTCGGTTCGACCTCTTAGGCCGATCAGGTATACCACATCACGCGTGCGTAGATCTTATCAGCTTACTGGGGGCGATTTATCATCAGTTCGTGCTGCATCGGTTGGGTCCGACCTACTGAGCTGCCAGCGATAAATCGTTCCTGCTAGGTTGATGATTTTTGCGCAAGTGTCTTATCGGAATGTATAGCCGATAAGTTATCTTATTATATCACAGTTGCATTAGGTCTATCGGCTTGTTGAGGTTCCTTTATTATTATTAATCTGTGCTGCATCAGTTAGGTCTGAACTACTAGATTGATAATAATAGATTTATCCTTGTCGAGCCGATTGGTGTATATGCGACGTTCTATCGGAGTGCTTAGCCGATAGGTTATCTTTTTATGAAGCCGACTGTATTATCTTTACTATTTTGGTCATCTATATTATCATCGGTTTTCTAGCCGATGCACATGTGTTTCCTTGGCAGTCGGCTAGCTTACTATTCTGCCTGTCTATTTTATTATCGGCTTCTAGCCGATGCACATGTTATACTGACAGCTTATCTATTTGCTTATAGCGTTATCGGTTTCCTAGCCGATACACAGGTGCCATCGGCTATCGGCTACAAGGAGCCTACATCAGTCCGTATCGACCGATAGCCGATGTGCAATTGCTGCTGACCCGGGCACGAGCACAAGCGAGGACCCGGGAGCGAACACGGGCACGAGACCCGGGCGCGGACAGCTGGGGCCCGGACAAAGTTTTATCATCGACTTTCAGCCGATGCTCAAGCATTCCTTCGGCAATCGGCTAGCGGGATTCTTATTGGCCGATTGAATCCCTGAGCTAATATTCTCCTTGTCAATTACGGGGTCAAATTGACTGGCACGACTACGAACCTCAAATATTTTAGGACCTGCACTGGAGCTAAGCAAATCTCCCAGGTCTTCATGTGTCTACCAGACGCCGGACGGCCCCCGGCGGGTTTTCGGCGTCAACACCCTCCCAGAGGGCGGCGGGAGTATATTTTTGTAAATTTTTAAAATGAAAATGTAGTTTTATAAATATTTTATTAAATAAATATAAAAATAAAAAAAATTCGGCGGACCACCGGGGGTTTGGGAGTCGTGGGATACGGACGCACGGCGTGGGCCGGCCGGCGGCTTTCCATCGTCGGGCGTGATTTGATAGTCGTCGTCGCCTGGATTGTCCGGCTACAGCGTCGCGACGCCTGCGTTCATGCCCGTGGTTTGTCTGCTGCGGATCGGAGTGGGGTGGCACAAGATGTTGGGACTGGACCAGCTAGCGCGGTTACATGTTGCAACTAGGAGTGGCGTATATCAAGTTTTTCGTCGTGCTCGTGCGCGCGTGGATATTTACGTTGGCAGGGCGAATTACATGTGTGCGATACATGCATGCTTTGGGTTTCAATTTGCTATAGCTTAGTAGTACGCCAGCACGTTTTGCAAGGAAAACGTGCCCTCCTAGAAGAGGTTATTAAGAAAAACTAGTGAGTACCACCGTTCGGTACTAATTAGGTCCAACCTTTAAAGAAGTTATCAATTATTATAGAGCTTGCTTTAAAGAAGTTACGATCAATTATTATAGTGATTATATATTGAATGATTGTGAATTACAAAATTACTGCTTGATTAGAAATAGAAAAAACTAACTAAAATATCAGTTTAAAGGCAGAGATAATACATATTGCTAAACTTTAATCTATGCTCGGTAAGAATCTGCATAGTCGTTGTTTCTACTCAACTGCTTGTAAGTTGTATGTAATACTTTTCTTTCTCAAATCAGAAAATAAAATCTTTAAAATCAGCGACCGATCGCTGTATCGATCCAATTTCACTCATATTACCACCGGCGACTAATCATCTACTTTCATATCGTTAACATTATCACCATCCTCCAATCATCCGTAAATACATTCCACACCTGCCTCTATGTAATTAAACTCGTCTAAATTCTATATAGGCCCATTCATTACGAGTTATTTGGTTGCACCTCGTAACTTGCCATACTTGTTGTGAGTAGTTTGACCGTGTTAGGTTAGTGTTTGCTTCATTATTGTGCTTTAGTCTATCTTGTCATAAATATTTAATGCTCAGACAAAGATTTGGTTAAATTTTTCTGCATTCGTATAAAAATCTTATGTTTTTCTAATCCCTATATTTTGTTTCCAAAAAGGGCCTAATCCATCTGGAATGAAGAATTGGGGCATAGAAAAATAGAGGATTAAATTCTATAGGAGCTGAAACATCTATCAAGACCTTTTTTCTTTTCTTTGCTAATCCAAGACAAATCTAAGTAATGAAGTTTTGACCCAAATTGAGAATAAAATTGAACAGAGTGATTATTTTTATGGTTGTTTTGCAAGATTCTTACCTAATTCCTGTGTTCCAAATAGTAAATATTATATCATTTTGTTTTACATATGTATTTCTACCTCTTAGCTTTTTTTTCTTGTCCTGTATTTTTTCCATTTTGCATCCGAAAAAAGCCAACAACTCCGATTCACCTCGAGAAAAATATTGAGACACACTTCCCAGCAGTTTGTCTCCATTACTCCATACCATAACTACTCCATATATGAGTATAGTTTTTCACAATTCTATCACATCTTCCTTCTCATAGTTCTCCTTTTGTGCATCCCGTACGTACATTTTACTCTCATGTTGTCTCTGGTAAAAAAATGGCACATTATCTCTCTGTGTCTAATTGGCTTGATCCATCCCTTACAAACTTTTGAAATAGTTGACGTTTAAATTTCCTCCAAAGCTTTCATGTACTAAACCATTTCAAAGAAATTTTATAGGATTTTAAAACCCAAATTCTTTATTCCAAAGGATGAAATAGGAATTTTCCCATAATATTCAAATTCTATAAGATTCTTCATAAAATCTTTTGTTCCAAAAAGTTCCAAATGATACGTCAATCTAGATTTCATGTCATTGAGACATTAGTAAAAAAAGGTTTGAAAAACTTTCTCCGTTAAGTAACAAATTGCCACTGAAATTACATGTATGGAATTACCTAGCATAGGGAGGCCTAAATGATACTCTCCCCGTTTCAAAATATAGCTATTTTTAGTATTTAAATTTTATACCAAATATCGTTACTTTTTCAACCTACTCGCTCATCTCAACCAGCTAGAACTATTTCTCATTTAGAACTCCTTTAGAACAAAGGTTTTTTTAAGAAATTTTATAGGATATGAATCCTTTGGAACAAAGGAGTAAGCCCTTTGAAATTCCTATAGAGTGGCCAGATCCACAGGAATTTTGAAGCAAATGTACCATGAGCTCCAAGCTTTGGGAAATTTTTCTTTGTCACTGTCTCTAAATTCCTGTACCGTTTTTCTGTTAAGCATTTAAACAACATAATTAAGCAATTCCTGTATTTTTATGTTCCTTAGGATTGTACTGGCATGTCACCCCATTTCTTGTGTTTTTCTTATTTCTATATTTTTTAATTTTTATGTTTTAAAGGAGCCCTTAATTTTACCTCTCACGCTAATCTCCATAAAAACTCTAAAAGTGCTTATACAGTAATACATGTGAATCCAAGTTAGTGTGCTTGGCATCGATGTAAGTAATGTACCATCGTGGCAGCAGTGTACCGTACTGTAGACGACTGTATTTGCATGAAGGCGGCACGTGCGAAGATGCTTCTCTACGTAACTCTGTGGGCCCGCCACACTCTGTAGCAGCTACCCTGTGGATTTTGTACCTAAGGGCAGGTACAGAGGCATTAATTAGGAGGCTTTCTCTATTGCCACGTAAATAAATATGATGATCGGAGAGAGAGAAAAAAGAAAATAGAAACATCGTTGTTTTAGAAACCATCGGCTTGATAACAACACGTATCCAGAAAAATATGAGCAACAACATGTATCGAGAAAAACATAAGCAGACGCTATGAGCGACAGCCATTGTTTGACCTGTCTTTAAAAAAAAATCGTATCTTTGGATGGATGCAAAAGTTCACGCCGCCGCTGCGTCCCCTCCATCACGTAGTAGCTGCAGCAGCCACCATTCGCTTCATGCCCTCAAATTCTATGCCACCTCACGTCGGGGGTGTGGAACCTACGGATATGTGAAGGAGGGACGGCTCACTGCACGAAACGAAACGGCCTTGCTGTCACGGACCTCTCGTCAAACGCGCGATTTGTACTATGCAATCGCTGCCCAAAGCTTACACTCCATCAGGCTAGGCTTCTCAAGTGCAGGCATGGAGCAAAAGCTAACAACTTGGGCGAGGGTGCCATGGGCATCGAAGCTGACCTCACCCTGGTCCTCCTAGCTTCTAGCCCTGGCGCGCTGAGAATCATTTAGTCATGAACTTACTGTTGATCAACAATATTGTTGCCATAGGAGGAAGAACAATAAGATCAATTGCGATAGGAAATTTAGATTTGATCCTATTATTTTGGAAGAATTTAATTATCATGATAATGGAGAGACGGTCCATGAACCAGCTCATTGCGGAACAATTGTCTTTTATTTACTGACATGGACTATGTAAGTGTCTGTAGCAGACCCAACCGTTGAACATGCCCTAATGGGGACTAGTAGTAGATTACGCATTCCATTTAAAGTCAATAATGACACAAACCAATAGGCATGCACGGTAAAAAAGTGGGATTTAGCTCGATTTGCTTGTAGGATTGAAATGAAAATGCAGGTATCGAACGGCCATATGTAGTTGGATACTAGTAATAACCTTTTATCGTACCATCAGTCTCTGGAATCTAACTCATAAAACTAATACTACTAGAATGATACAAGCAATTTATAACATGTTTAGGTGAAACAGAGAAGAAAACAGATTTCTAGCCAGCTATAATACAAACTCAAACAAACTATTTATGATAGAAGGATAGAACATGTATTAATGTTGCAGTATATAGCTTTAGCTAATTATTATATAGATACGCTATTAAATTGACATTAGATAATATATCAATCTTTATAGCTAGCAAATGACCATATTATTAAACTTGTTATTAGTTTGCAAAGGATTTAATTAATCGTTTTCTATAGCAAAGCAAGTGCGTGTTTAATTTTGAGGGCAATTACGAGCAAGAAACACCGTAGAAGGTTACTATTATAGCATACTTCTTTCTATCTAAAAATATAAATATTTAAAATATTTAAATTTATTTTAACAATATAATCATTTTTATACTACTACTTATCGTATTAATTATTTCTTTTACATCTTATCTGTGATTACTCTCTCACTTTTATTCATCTCTTATTTAACGAAAAACACTAAAATCTTTTTAATTTTAATTTTTATTGAACAATCCTTATTTGTTGGATAGAGGGAGCAGCTCTTTTGCTCGTGCAAACGGGACGAAAAGGACTGAGGGAGAAAACCACAAGGACTAATTAATAGGCAGGTGGTTTGTCACCACCCTGGAGCCCGAGGGAAACCGACAATAATTGGGCATTTCCAGAACACCGAGCCGATCCAAAACGTTTTCTACGACTAATGAAACAGGCGATCAGCTCCCTGTAATTAATTAATCCCTTCCCCGCGTTTCCCGGCTCTTGCTTACATGTTGCCGACTTGCTGGGCAGGCAATGAGGGACGAGACGACCGCGCGCGCTACCGGCCACGTTGATTGCGATGCGGACGCCCCGACCAAAGGCCAAACCGCGGTTTTGGACGCACGCCCGTGGCTCGGCGCTCTTAAATTTTCTACTAATTTCTACTGTACCCTGCTAGTACGTGCTACTCCCTTGTGGCCGTCGGCGCGCGTGGGGGAGATCGATCGGTCGTGCAGGAGGCGGATTTCGGGGTCGGGATCCGGCGGCCCGGTGTGGCGATGACAGTGGCACGTGAGATCGGTGTACGTTCCTCGGCTGTGCTAGAGGCGCTCCGTTTAGGTGAGCGCACTCGGACCACCGGGTTTTGGTGTTTTGAGATACGGACAAAGCGTGGCGTTGGATTGTCAGGATTGTGTCATGTGTGGCCATTTTTACCGTGATCGATCTGGTTTTCAAATTCTTCAATTACAGCATCGCCTCTATCTGTAGTATTTTTAGATTTTTTTAAAGTAAATATTAAATTTAATAATGAAATGCTTTAGTGCCCCTTGACAAATAAGAAATAGGGGGGGAGGGGGTAAAATGATAGGTAGAGATAAGATGAGAATAAATTTAAATAGAAGATTAGTGGTAGGACAAGTAGTACTGTGAACATCACTAAAACTTCTTATATTTTGAAACAAGATTTAAATGTTAGTTTATATACTCGCTCCATCCTAATATATAGCTACCTTTAATTTAAATTTTGTCTTAAATATAACTATGAAGGAGATATAAAATACAACTTTTATCCCTTACTTTTTATGCTATCTCTGTCTCTAGTGAGACATATCATTTCAACAACTCTCGAGACCCATACATCACACATACTATTTTTAATTTTTATCACTGCACCATCTATTAGACTATTAATAAGAGTATTTTAGATATTTTATTCTAATTCTTAATTTCTAAAAATACATTTAATTAAGTATATTTTAGGAAGAATTTTGGAACAGAGGGATTACCTAGCGTAGGGTGGCGACGAGCCCAAGGGTGGACTTGACAAGCGGCTCGCAGTAGGGGTAGTCCAACGAGTAGACTTGTCCATGCATATTTTGCTGTGATGTCCTGTAGAGCATGATGCTTAAAATTGCCGGGTGGTGCCACGGTAAATTCAATCTACGGATTGACTGATATTATAGGAGTATACATGTAGAAGTATATATATTAGGTTGAGTCCTATAAATCCCATTTCTTTCATAGTTTCGTGCTGCATTTAGTACGGGGATGGAGTGGCAATAGTAGGCTGGAGCTGCTGCCCCAGCCCCAGGCCTATATCTGCCTCCGTTTCCTGGCATGTTTTCCGATGTGCTTGTGAGATGGATTATTGGCGGGTGAGCTATATATAGATGGAGTGTTAATTCCTCTTTTTTCCCAACAATGTTTGTCTATTTTGATGAGTTTCTTCGCCGTAACATGAGATGACGTAGACATAAAACGACTCAGCGATAACGAGCACAGATAAGATTACAGAGAGTACTCGCTAGAGTTAGATTGGGTGGTAGAGGCTGCAGGCGGTAATTGTACAGTGGTGAGACAATATCGATCCTCATTGGTAAGGCGGATGTAGTTGGCCAGGAGGACAGGGTAGCAGCTGTTTGAGGTCGATGTGTCACCGGTTAAATTTGTATTGGGATTGAGCAAACTGACTCAGTGGCTTTATGTCAAAACTAATGATAGAGATATGCAATCGAGGTGTGATAAACTAAATGAAGCTATGAAAGCTCGTAGCTGGTAAGCTGGGAACCTTTTGAAATGAAGGCAAAATTGGTTTTGCAGTACTCGAAGTCCACACTTTTAGTTTTATAGCAATAAAAATTCATCTTTTAGGTAAAGGGTGAATTTGGTAAATTCGGTGCCAATAAAATGAAAATGTATCTTGATGCTAGAACGAAAAACGTGTAGTGCTATTGTACAAATTTTACCTTAATAAATCGTATTTATAGGCCCTCCAACAGTACCACAAATAAATATATAGTTACATATATACTCTATCTCACGCAGTTAGTTTTACAACCTTGCATCGCCAGAATTGAGCAGGCAGAACAGATGACAATCCTCGTCATGTTCGCCACAGCCCGTGATATCCACTTTAGCACCGCGTACATAAAACAGCATAGCTCCACAGCAGCCGGGCAGAGTGCAAACTAATAATGAGCACGAACTAAACCTTGGTCCTGGGGAGTTAATGACTTTACCTGTCGTGCATGGCGTCCTGCTCTGTCTCTCTCTGCTCTGCTCGGCCGGCCATGGATCGGCCAAGCCATGCACTGGCAATAACTTGACCGGTGTTGCCTTGCCTGGTCCAGATAAGCTCATGATGCATTATTGGCCTGGTCTATATTATGTAATGGGACCATGGAATCTGCTCAGAGGCTGTTCACGCAAGCCGTGCATGCATGGCAGTCTGCGTCCCATGCACGGCCCAACTGCCGGAACCGTGGCCGTTGGGATATCGTTTCCCTCCTTATGTTTCAGTTAAGGTCCACGTATATGCATGTCTCCTCCATTTTACAGTTTTCTTTGCAGGTGTGGCACAAGACAAATCTTTTACTCCATCGATCGTTCTAACTACTGGTCCCTCCTTTTCAAAATATAATAATTTCTATAATTCAAATTTTATTTCATAATATAAAAATTTCTAGTACTATTCACATTATTATTTGTCATATTAATTACTTTTCATTTATTTTTTTTTCGTTTTACCCCCACTTACCATTTCACATCACTTTATTCTATATTTATTGAGAAACATCAAAGTATTTTTCTTCTTAATCTTAATATTTACTAAACAACCAAAAATACTTATATTTTCGAATGAAGGGAGTAGCCAGTATTAGTAGAAGTTAGTAGCTTTACGCATGCTGGTTAAAAGAACATGTTGCGCTGTTGCCCACAATATGAGAAGGATTGCTACACATGGCTGAAAATGTTTAATTACTAAAAGAGCTGCAACATCCTCACCAAGTTAATAATCCGATGTTGCTGGGATGTTGTAGGTTGTCATGTTTCACCTCTCACAGTTCATTAATGGATGCGCATATAGGTAGAACTAGAACTAGTAATGGAACCAGGTAATAGATACTCCTTCGTTGCCATGGATGAACCGTCGTTGTCGCAGTACTGTGTGCAGGCTGTGGTTGCACGAGGGTGGCACGTGCAGAGATGCCACTCTTCATAACTCTTGGGCCACCTGACCAACCCATGATCAGCTACCCCGTGGACTTCATCTCCAATGCAGACTGGGGCTACACAACCATTTATCACAAACGCAGAGGCTAGGCGATCGAACCAGCATGTATGGTGGTGGGGTTGCCTCGATCTGGACGCAATACATGCAAGACAAATGCAGATTTTGATTTGTGTTGTGCATTCAGTAGGTTTTTTGATGTAACGCTGATTGGAGAATAAAGCCTTCGAGAATTCCTGTTCGTAGAGGCCTAATTATGCAAACCCGTGCTGGGTCGCAGCTTGGCCAAAGGCTAGAATAAGTAAGTTGGGCCTTCGAAGAGAACACTTGAGCAGCACGGGCTTCATGCCATGTCACTCGGCCTAGCCGAACATACCCATTCAAACATACAGATCCGGAGAGCCCGCAGCCGTGCCGCGCGTCCACGCTGCCGCCGAGCGGGATATCCTTCTCGCGTTCAGCTCAAGCCACATGCCCACACCGAGATAGGCGACTAGCTGCCGCCGTCGCGTGGTAAAACGAGGCGTGCTGCAGGTGGCCGCGCGTCAAGTGCAGCGCAGACAAGACGAGGCTGCGGTGTTATAAAGCTCCTGCAGCGCGCGCGGCCTCTTCTCCATTGTACATGTGAGCGAGCAAAACTACACGAACCGAAAAGATAGAGACCGAGACAAGAAATTCAGTTAATAGATCGGTCCTAGGTGATGGATGACTTGAATTTTATTCGGTCATCGTCCCTGGTTAGCCGATTGACCGAGTAGACCGAAATTTGATCCAATAGACCCAATGCCCAATAGAAAACTACTAGCCTAACTAGGAAAACCATAGGCATCGATTGATCCCCTCCTCACCCTGATCCTCCTAGATCCCAACCCTCGGTCCATGTCTGTGCATCTTATCCCAACTCTATTCCACCCGGTAACCGACTTCCTCTGCATTGTAGTTGCTACCTATCAGTGGTACTCCTCCTCATGCTCAACGTCATCCTCCGCTCTTCCGCACTTGCTAAATCTTCCCCATGGCTAGCCTAACGCCAACGCCAGAGAGCGGTGCCACATCGCAGCTGGCTAGCCGCCATCCACGCTGCAGTCGCCGATTGGTGCTCTTGCTGCGGCGATCTTGCTATCGCCCGCTACAGGTGCCTGGCGGCAATGCCTTCTCCACTGTAGGTGCCAGCAACAGGCTGAGGAGGGCCGTGAGGTACACATCTAGAGTGGGTACCAACGCCTATGTCTTGTCTAGGGTTTTTGTGGTTTTTTTGTGATTTTTGATGATTTATATGATTTTTTTCATCTCTAAATATGTCGATGATTTCTATGATTTTTTTGCTTCTATGGAATTGTCGATAATTTTGGTCATGACCGAGACAAGAGATCGAATTGGTCAGTCTCGAGTATTTTGTAGTGTAATTCAATCTTTAGCTTTAAAGGACCGAAATTTCCTTAAAAACCGAAGACCGAGACCGAATTGATCGGTATGACCGAGTGCTGACCCCTAACTGTACAGCTGAGAGCTAGCTAGGTGCCGTGAGCTCCTCTTTGCTCGAGTTACGGCATCTGGAGAGCCTAGAACTACAATATTTCAGTGGGATAATAGCACCTCATCTCGGGAACGTATTCAATCCGTCCCTTAAACCTCAATTCTGGTTATTATAGAGCCGTGCATGTCTTGTGCAAATGAGGTCACTTTTCTTTTCGTACTTATGCCATGTTTGTAACTTTATGAGTGGAGTTGGGCAGAAAGAGAAGAAATTCAGGTTTTTTTTGAACAATTACTTAGTGGGCATTCTTTTACAAATTTGCTATTGATTAAACGTTTGATTTTTTGGCTTCTGTCAAACAACAATGTTGGCAATTGGATGGAACTTTGAGATTCGGGGGGGGGGGGGGAAGCAAGTTTCAAGTTGTACTTTTAACTTGTTGTAGTTGCCATAATCGATTACGTGCAACTTTAGTTATAAATTTGTGCAACTTAGTCATAAATATGTGCAACTGTATCTAACTTATGAATCACACGCAACTTTAGTTATAAATTTGTGCAACTCAATCATAAATATATACAACTGCAATCGATTGATGGATTCATTTTTTTCAAATATTTGACCAATAGGTGGTCCTATTCTTTTATTATACAAAGAAGAAACTTAAGTTTACTCGATGTGTTACACGCGGATGGGGCAGCCGCTGAGGCATAGACTTCGACTTCGACTAGTGAGAGCAGTGGCATAGTTCGTGTAGACTTTTGGCCTTTATACCAAGGCCAGTCGATTCGCCCATCCTCAGTTCTCTCCTGCCCACAAGCAATTAGTACTTAAATGTGGACTACTATCACAAATCCCATTGTCTCACATATATAATTGATATGGGTGATCTAGTGTTCCTTGAAATGTGGTGCCTTTCTGTTGCTCGTTCTTAGCCGCACTTCAGCCCTCGCGTCTACTCTAGAGCTAAGCATCCGCAGCATCTCGCATGGCGAGATGCCCTTCTCATCTTCAAGGCCGGCCTGATGGACCTCGACAACCGCCTGATTTTGTGTAGAGGTGACGACTGCTACGAATGGAGTAGCATCCAATGCAGCAACCGAACCAGTTGTGTCATGAAGATCCATCTCGGCATCGACAAGGACGAACCGGCGATGTCTGTTGCCTTGGGTGGTGAGATAAGTTCCTCCTTGCTTGCCTTACATCACCTGAGGAGCGCTCAATGTGGCAAGGTGTGGCACTCGTCATACCTCAACCACTCCATGAGCACCCCCCTGGTGGGTCTTCTTCCTCCTCGTGGCATCCTTCTTCTCCCAAAGGACAGGCGGCCATCTCGACGACACGGTCGGGTCACGCGAGTACTGACCTGGTGGCTAGTGTTGACCTCTTGTAAGTGCATTGGGCCATGGCCCATGGCCTATGGGCTGTTTCCACTTGTGTGCTTTGGATTGAACCCTAGCTTGTAGGTAGTCAACAGGGAAGAGGGAGAGGAGGCGACATAGGCAGACAAGCAGGCGGTGTTGTGCTTGCGTCATCGCGGCTGCACATGGCAGGGCCACGGGCGGTGGCTGGTGGGCTGAGGGGCAATCAGCGATGGCCTGAGGGCTAAGGCCAAGGCGGGAGGTGGGAATCGGCAGCTGGGCAGGCGCCAAGCGATAGGTGGGCAGGCGGTGGTGAGCCGGCTGGGCGTGTGGAGCAGTCGCCGTCAGCGGCGAGAAGGCAGCCAGGCGCCCAGCTGCCCAGGCAGGAGCAGACTGTAGCCTGTAGGCCGACTGCAAACAGCAAGCAGCAGGCAATAGTTGAGGAATTCTGAATTTGTGTGATCTCTTTTTTTGCATTTGAGAAGATGGAGAAAAAAAAGGGAAGGGAAAGGCACCTGCATCTCAAAGAGGTAGATTTGGGAATTTCGATTAGTATATTTAGCACCAAATTGAATGATTGATTAAGGTTTATTGCTTGATAATGCTATTGTGTGACTTTTTTTTTTGTATGTGCAGATTTGAAGAGCTATTGGAATAGGGGTTCTAGTAGTACAAAACTAAGTACTCGTGCAAGTGGTAATGCTACAGTTTAGGTGGAAGATGTTACTGGACAAGTGGAAGAGGTGGAAGTGTAATTGGGATAATTTGAAATAGCTGAACACGTGCAAGAGGTGAATGAAAGAGATGCACAAGATGAAGGTATAATAACCGAGTTCGAACCAGATCATGTTATCTCTAATCCGGGACTTCGTACTCGAATTGATGGATTTGATTCTAATATTAGAGATTAAGTTAGGGGGGCTTTCATAGCTAAGGGTCCAACTCAACCATCGAGTCATATTTTTCCTATCACAAAGGATAAAAGGTGCTTTAAAAAATTGGTTTAAGCAATATAATCTCATTATAGGACTTTACTTCGTATTTAATCAATGTGGATGTGGTTATATATGTTCTAGAAATTGTTTATCTAGCTGAGCATAATCCATCAAGGGTAGGAGGTTTGGTTGCAAGTATGGAGTCTTTTACCTTTGTGTTTGTTATGAAGATGATGTTGCAAATCGTTTGCATTACAAATGAGCTGTCTCTTGTCTTGCAAAGAAAGGATCAAAATGTTATTCAAGCCATGTCCTTGGCTATTGATGTGAAAACATGTTTGATCAATTTGAGAAATGATGATTGGGACCCATTGATTGAAGATGTCAAAGCATTTTGCGAGGAAAATGATATCCCAATACCAAATATGGATGATTTAATACCAATGTTTGGTAGATCAAGAAAAGGGAGGAAAAACAGTATCACTACTGCATATTTTTTCTGTGCTGATACCTTCTATGCTGCAATAGATGCTATTACTACATAGTTGAACCATCGTTTTAATGAGGTATCCTCAAAATTGCTTGTTTGTTTCTCTTTTCTTGATCCAAGAGATTCTTTCTCTAAGTTTGATGTGGATAAACTTGCTCGCCTTACGGAGATCTACTGTGAGGATTTCTCTTTTGATGATAGAAAGGCTATAAGAGATAAACTACAAACATTCATCATTTATGTACAAATGGTTGAGGAGTATGTCATGATCTAGCAAGCCTAGCAAAAAAAATGGTTGAACTTGGGAGGCATATTGTATTTCCATTGGTATATCGCCTCATTGAGTTGGCATTGCTATTACCGATGGCAACTACTTCAGTTGAGAGAGCCTTCTTGGCAATGAAGATTTTCAAGACTAAGCTATGCAACAAGTTCTCCAATGGTTGGCTCAATGACTTAATGGTGTGCTGCATTGAACAAGAGATTTTCAAAGGGCTTGATCCAAACAAAATAAAAAAAGTATTTCAAACAAAGAAAGATAGGCAAATGCAATTGCCTACATCTCCTTAAGTATCTAGGTGCAATTAAAACTTGGTATTGGTATGCCTTTACATTTCCTTTGTTTTTCTTTATGTTAATCTATCTCAAATGTGGAAATACTAATGTATCGTTGCTCTTTGTTTGGCAGTGGCAGATTATTCATATATGCATGCTCCTCTCCTCTAGCTCTGCTGTCGAATCTTCATTTTGTTGAGGTACTTTTCAATGCTCGTTTCTATGTTTGCAAATGGATTGTGGTTTTCATGTTAAATGTTGACTTCTTGGTCTAATTGTTGTCTCATATTGTCATGTCATTGAGAGAACATTATTGTGTACTTTATCTTGCAGTTAGCCATGCGCCACACCTAATTTTTGGTTCGTCCTCCGCCACTAATGATGTTTAATGGTATCTATATAACAAATATGTATGGCAGTGCACTCAATTTCACCTATCTATGTACTCATTTGAAATATGAAAATGGACAGATTTGTATCCCTAAACTATGTTCTCAATCATATTTTAGTTGTTTTAGCTTGTATTATACTAAAAAGGGGATGGGGAGCACAACTTCAAAGGTGAGACAATGATCATCCATTATGCTAATATTTTCGGCTTTGTAGGCCCATAAACATTAAGTTGTGACTTTGGTTGGACTGGATGCCCTGGAATGATCTCCGAATCACATAGGTGCGTGGAGCTATCTCCAAGGTCGTTCGATTGTGGGGAGATTGTTCACCCATGACAAGTGGTACCAGAAGTGCCAAGGTCGTAATCCCATGGAAAGACCCATGTATAATTGGGGATGCAAGCGGGGAGGGCTTCTGGGCTTTGAGGTTTTGCATCCATTTTTGTACTAGTGGGTGGGAAATGAACTAGTATGCAGGCTCTTATGCAAGATACCAGACTGCCCACTTGTAGGGGTGGCAATAGAGCGGGTTAGGGCTAAGTTGGGCAGGAACGACCCTGTACCCGATCCCTGACTTTGTCCCCCGACCCTAGCCCCGATAGCTTCTTTCGGGAAGAAGCTCCCCCCTACAGGTCCCCGAACCCCAAGCGGAGGCCCCGCATGGGGGCCAACATGCAGCAGAGACGGATGAGCAGGAGACGACGTTATAGTGAGTTGTAGTGGAGGTTGAGGTGGACATGCAGGAACTGTCGTGCAACGGAGGTGGAGTCCACGCGGAAGCTAGCAAGGTGCTGTTCAAGCAGAGGTGGAAGCGGCTATGTGAGACACGGCCCGGTGGAGCTAAAACCATGCCACCACGCGCACGAGCATGTAGTGGTGGAGGTGACTGCACGGGACACGAAAGCGATGGCATGGACGCGCGGCCCCACACAAGGTGATGGTGCTGACGCGCATGCGTCTGCCTGGGATTGCGGCGCCTCATTCTAGGAAGTTGCGATTGGGTGCAAGATTGCAACGGTAGGGGGAACGGGAATTTAGGGTTAGTTAAATTGGGTCTGCTGATGTATATTGGCTCTTCTTTTGTTAATTATGAATGGATATCTCTATTGGGCTTCCTAATTTTGGGATCCCATGGGTCCCCTGCGGGCCCCCGCATGATGTCGGGTCCTGCCCCAATGGACCCATGGGGTGAAACTTGAACCCGACCCTAGCCCTGTAGGGTGGTTCCCCTGCAGGCCCCTGCCTCCAATGAGGATTTTGCCACTCTTATGTGCTTGCATCCCTATGGAGAATTTCCTGTCTCTCATGAGATATTTGGTCAGGCCTAGATATGGATAAAATTGCTGGATTTAGTTCTACATCGTTAATTGATGATAGAAGAGCATAACTTATAAAAATATGGTGGTTCTTACCAATCAGGCTAGTTTTTTTGTGTTTTATAGGTTCGTGGACATTAAGTTGTGCCATGTGGTCTAGATGATCATCCGATGAGCGCTTTATGGGGAGATTGGTGGCCCATAATATTATAATTTCAGTGAATTTTTGCACACATTTATAAATATTGTGACTATGTACGCCTCAGTTGTATAGGCCGGGGGTGGTTAGTTCCGTTGTCATAAGAAAGATATTCATGGCCCGTGGAGATTGATTACTTTTAGTATTGCTGATGGCCAACCACAAAGCCGATAACTAAATGGGTTGATTTGGACTAAGTTGGAATAAGATTAATTTAGTCTTTCGAGTCTTGGAGATAGCATGCAGGACAAATGAATATCATAACAATTTATAGGCTGTGTTTGAAACACAATAAAGCATCGATGCGAATAATAAGCCTACAACGAGAGGATGAAACCATCTACATGGATGATCAAGAAGACGAGCAATGCACAGTATATACCAGACATGTGGATGCAAAATTTTAACCATTTTTATTTTTTTTAATTTTAAAACTAAATGCTCTCAAATTTATTTCTAAATCTGAATTTTTTAGCCACACCATGCCAGGCACTGCTACACCGTGAGCATTGGGTGTTGCAGTATTCTCTAGCGTGGCAAAATCCTTATCATGTCAGTTAGACTGTTGTGGCCAAATAATGTTGCCACATTACGTGTGGCAGTGTTGTTTAGCGTGGCTAAAATGTTCAGATATAAAAATAAATTTTTAGAGGGTTTCTTTCATAACAAGCGCATGCACGTTTAGGGATAGCCATATTAGTCAATGTACCAACATATGCACGTAAGAAACACTATTTTTTTTTCTTTAAAAGAGCCCAATACGTAAGAAAAACTATAGCTTGCAGATTATTTGATATGAAAGCACCGATGAGAAGTAGTACATCATGCATCATCACTAAGAATTATTTAATAATTATTTACATAATTTTCCAATAAATTAATATTGTAAATGAAGTATTAAAATGCGAACTTATGTGTTATATGGCTAGTTCTAATTCTTTTTGAAGGACCATACGAGCCGTCACCACACGCCCTGCTTGCATAATGTCAACGCTAATGTAGCTGATGCTAATAACTGCGAAATGGCACGAGTATCACACATGCATATTTTCTGAGTCAGATATGGTAGTTTGCCAAATTTCAATACGCAATTATGAAGCATGTGGTACGATTAATAGGCGTTCCTCTTGATCGATCGACCACGCCATCACGGGCCTATATATATAATGCCAGGTGCTGTAAGCTAGTTGCTATTCACAGATCTCAATTCTAACAGATCAATCTCCTCCAATTAATTTGGTGGTGTTCCTCTTGAAAGGCAGGAGAGGCATGGCAGCGGAAAATGGTCGTCGTGGCAGCGGAACAGCAATTATCATGGGAATCGGCAAGGCCGTCCCGGTGCATGTGTTCCCACAGAAGTCGTTCCCAGATTACTACTTCGACATAAGCAATAGCAATCACATGGTGGAGCTAAAGGCCAAGTTTGCAAACATATGTAAGTAATACTGAAATATATATACTCCTTCCCAATAGCTACAAATACATGTTTCGTCCATCGCATAAGCTCCGAAACGCAAATTTGACCAGTACATTTTAATAATAATATATTTATAAAATCCGACAACACTATAATATGCCTAAAATGGTATGTATCTGTAAGTTTGACTACTCAATTTCCAAGGGATTGGGCTAGGACCCAGGATGGAATTGGGCCTCTAAATGAGCCTGACAACAACCTTTGTGTATGTATATCTCGAATTATATATATATATATATAAATATATCTATATATATTAAAATTTACATAAATATACTTCTCCTGCTCTCTAGGACTGAGGAGAACGGTTTATTTGACGTGGCAGACTAGTGTGAAAAATATTGCATTTAGGCCCTTTCCGGTTTAAATGCAAATTTTTCTGTATAGATTGGTGTATAATATTTTTACAGTTTATAAATAAGTCATATGAAATCTAATGAAGTCACAATTTATATGTAAATTATACAACTCGACGAAAACTACAACTTTGTAGCTAACAACTTTTTAATTTGTAAATGTTTAGGACTCTAAATATTCGTTACACTCACATTTATTTTACAAAATCTTAGATCTATATTTCAAACGACCTCCAATGAAGATAAACTATATATATTAAAGTTGTAGTTCTCGACGAGATCTACAACTTTATAATTTATCACTTTCTCATTTAAAATCATTTAGGGTGTTAAATAAGTATTACTAGTTTTTATAGTATTTATATTAGTTTCAATCGACGGGAAGAGCCTAAATACAAATACAAATATCTTTGGAAGTATGATTTTAAATACTACATGAAATAGTAATGTTTTTTTGACATAATAAATGATTTTAAATAGAAAAGTGATAAACTACAAAGTTGTAGATCTCGTCTAGAACTATAACTTTGATATATAGTTTATCTCCATCGGACTTCGTATGCAATGTAGATATGGGATTTTGTAAAAATAGATATAAGATTTTGTAATAAATATTTGAACCCCTAAATATCTGCAAATGAAAAAGTTGTCCACTACAAAGTTGCATATCTCATCGAGTTCTACAATTTGGATATAAAGTGTTGCTGCCACGTCACATAAACTAGTTTTTTTTTAAAAAACCTGCCTAAAGGGTGAGAGTAGCATATTTGTGTAAATTTTTTTTTTAAAAAATTTTGTAAATTAAAAAAAATTAAATATATCTCTACTATTAAAAAAACAAATAGTGTTTCTGCGGAGTTTTTGATGTGTAGTTCTCCCGTTCGGCTTCCACATGACACCCTATTCCGGCTTTTTCTGCGTGGCTCCAACCCTCTGTAATTTCGTCCGTCCCCTGCCACAGTTGGAAGAGCAGGCAGAACACTCCTCCGGCCGATCCGGCCTCGAGTCTGATCCATCTATGGATGCGACGTTGGGGGGTTTTGGATGAAAACTTGTTAGATTGCAGTGGTACTTCTATGGGGTATGATGAATTGAGGTTTTTAGTAGTGTGTTGCTTGCAAAGCACTGTGATTTTGCGGTTGGAGTCACTGAAATAGAATTGAAAGTCTGCAAGTTTTTTCCGTTTAAGCACTGGTATTTTTCCGTTCAAAACAAAGTCTGCAGGTTTTGATTGCTCACTGCGTGATTAGTTTAAGTAGTGAACGTGAGATTACTTTCTTTTGATGCAGAGTAGATGTTCTATGAGTTGAGCGGGTATCAGTTGCAGCCATTGATTGTCAGTGTCTTAATGTTGCATGTGCTCGTATTGTACTAGCAGCAGTGCGGCACCCTTTTCACCTCAGTTCCTATTATATGATTCTACGCAATTTCATTTAGTCACTACACAAACTAAATTTCTGATGAAATGATCTCTTTCATGATCTTAGTGTGCCGCCATCTCCCTATGTCGTCGAACAACCACCCCTCCCTTCTTCCACACCACCACCTCACTTGCCATCTGCTAACCACCCTCTGTCTCTTTCGTCACCTTACTCATGTATTTCTTCCCATTGCAGCACACATGCACTATACTAGTAAATAAAAAAATTCGTATATCTCTAACATTTTAAAAGGAATGTTTTGTCTGTCCACTCCCCCCCCTCCCCCACCATGCACCACACGCATCCTTCTTTTCTTCGGTACCAAAACCGGCCACCCAAAAACTATCCATTAAATTGTGTAGGGCTAATCGACATCCAGAAAAAGCAGGTTAAAAAACCACATCAAAACAAAGGGACCGCCTATTGGTCAAATATTTGAAAAAAAATAAATCATCAATCGATTACAGTTGCACATATTTATGACTGAGTTGCATAAATTTATAACTAAAGTTGTGTGTGATCGATAAATTAGATACAGTTGCACATATTTATGACTGAGTTGCATAAATTTATAATTAAAGTTACGCGTGATCGATAAGTTAGATGCAATTGCACATATTTTTGACTGAGTTGCACAAATTTATAACTAAAGTTACGTGTGATCGATAACAGCAACTACAACAAGTTAAAAGTGTAACTTATAACTCGCTTCCCTCATCCCAAATCTCAAAGTTTCATCCAACGGCCATCTTGTTGTTTGACAGAATCCAAAAAAAATCAAACGTTTGATCAATAGCAAATCCGCATGTTTGATTTTTTAGATTCTGTTAAACAACAACACTGGTCGTTAGATGGAACTTTAAGATTTGGAGCGGGGGAAGCGAGTTCTAAGTTGTATTTTTAACTTTTTGTAGTTACACTTTTAATTTGTTGTAATTGTCATTACCGATCACGTGCAACTTTAGTTATAAATTTATGCAACTCAATCATAAATATGTATGACTGCAATCGATTAATGAATTTATTTTTTTAAACGTTTGATCAGTAGACGTTCCAATCAAATTATATGCGTCACATGATCTATTTTGTTATTCCGTAGCAATATACGGGTATTTGGGAAATCTAGAGTCTGGTAGTGATGACATTGTGTGTTCTGAATATGGTAGGCTTGTTTGGTCACTGCAGGTGAGAAGACAATGATCGAGAAGCGGCACTTTTACACGTCCGACGACCTGCTGCGGAGCACCCCATCAATGACGGCGTACAATTCCCCTTCCCTTACGCTTCGGCAGGAGCTCGCTGATCATGGCGTACCACGGCTTGGAGCTGAGGCAGCACACAATGCCATTGCTGACTGGGGCAAGCAGGTGTCCGACATCACCCACCTCGTCTTCAGCACGTCCGCTAGCGGCTGCCTGCCTGGCGCAGACTGGGAGCTCGTCAACCTCCTTGGCCTCCCGCTGTCCACCAAGCGCGCCATGTTGTACCAGGCTGGTTGCTACGGTGGTGGCACCGCCCTCCGCCTTGCCAAGGACCTCGCTGAGAACAACCCCGGCGCACGGGTCTTGGTGGTTTGCTCTGAGGTTATCACCTTGCTGCTAAGAGGCCCCTCCGAGTCCCACATTGGGAACCTCGTCGGGCAGGCCATCTTCAGTGACGCTGCGGGCGCGGTCATCGTTGGGTCCTGCCCTACCTCAGGCGAGCGGCCCATGTTCGAGATGGTGTCGGCGTCGCAGGAGATCATACCCAGGACGAGGGACGCGGTGGTGTCCAAGCTGCGAGAGGAGGGAATTGTGTTCACTCTTAATCGGAACGTGCCGCAACAGATTGCCGATTCCATAGGGCCTCTAATTGAGCGCGCTCTGCTGGAGCAGCAGACTGCCAACACCGCCATCGATGCTATTGCGCCAGACTTGAACGAGATGTTCTGGGTGGTGCACGCTGGCGGCAGGGAGATACTGGACAAGATGGAGAGCAAGCTGGGCTTGGGGAAGGAGAAGCTCGATGCATCTAGGGCCGTCATGGGGCAGTACGGCAACACGCGGAGCTCGTGCGTTGTCCTCGTCATGGAGGAGATGCGGCGGAGGTCAGAGGAACGAGGGCTGCGTACACCAGGGGAAGGCCTAGATATGGGGATGCTTGTCGGCTTCGGCCCTGGTCTCACTGTCGAGACAATCATCCTCCGTGCGCTGCCCGTTAATTAACCACTACCACCCAAACACATATCCCAACAGTCCTATCAATATTGGTTCATCTAAAACCAATAATAATAATAATCATCACTGGCAATTTGTAATAACAACCGACAATAGAAGTATCACTACTACCAGCTCGTCTCAAATCGTCCATAATAATAATATCACTGTTAATACACAATAAAAGCCAACAATAAAAGTATGTTGTTGGTTTATATTGTGAACCGGCAGTGATACGTTGAACTGCTATATAAATCATGAGACGGCTTGTCCAGACGAGGCCGATTTACAATAAGTCCCTAACGCTCTCGCGTTCTATCTCTCTCTCAGCTCGCCTCTCTCCCTCACCTAGCCGCCCACTCCCCTTCCATGCCGCCACCCACATCCTCCAGTGAGCCAAGGAGTAAAAGAGAGGCTGAGGGCTTGGTGGTGACGACAAATCTAGATCTAGTGAGGTGCGCCACGCTCTCATGTGATAGGGGCATTGACATGGAGGTGGCTATGATGCGGGATGAATGCGGGAGCAGCAACGACCGTGAGCTGCTCCACATGGTGGGGTGTGGACTGTAGCAAATCCACATGGTTGATCTCCTAGCCACCGAACCAAAGAGGCGCAAGGCATGGCCCACCCCGATCCCATGCGCTCCTAACGACGATGCGTGAGTCTTCAGGATCCATTGCACACATCTCTAAGGGCGCCTTGAAGGGGACCAAAGGATAAGTTTCGCCGCTTAGTGATCCCCACTGGCGTCTGCTACCGTGACTTCTACAACATCAATTTCTACACCGACATGACTAGAAGTGGCATTCATGGCTTCATCCTCAATAGGTCCGTACACCACCATAATTCTGAATAAGCAAATTGATGATCACGTGTAACTTAACTTAATGAATCTAAGAGTTAGCTCTAACACCAACAAGCAGATGATAAGAGCTTCAAGCCCACAAGGCATTTCGGATAGTTATCAGTCTTGACATTTCAGGATAGATGCATTGATGATGAGATACCTCTTTAGTTTTGGGCCATCTTTTCCAAAGCTAAATAATATTTGTCTCAGTCAAGAAATCGTATTACTGGCTCTCTACCGGAAACATTTTTGGAAAATATGCCAGTACATACATTGGATTTGCATCATACTCCCTTCCTATAATAATACAAGGTGAGCATATTATTGACACGGTTCAATAATATACTTTATCCCTTAATTACTTGTTAGCGAGGCCGCTACTATCGGATTTTGGAGCCCCAATGATGGAAAACCTTATTATCTTCAATAATTCTCTGGCTGGTAATATACCCTTTGGTTTCTACAAGTTGCAAAACTTGATATTTGTAGACTTGTCAGAAAACAAGCTGAAAGGGACATTTCCAAACTGCAGGGGTGGTTCAAAAGGAGAGAAAACCAGCTATCAGCAGTCCCACTTTGAGTGGAAATCATATGGCCGAGAGGCTGAGAACTCTGTATCCTCAAATATCATTTTGGCTACATTTGAGATACCTTTTTCTTTATATTGTTTATACTGATTGTTTTTATTAACACGATAAATTAATATTTTAAAAATTAAATTTCATAATAATTTAGAATAGGTGGTCTAATCAATACAATAGAAGAAAGTTTTTTAAGAAATCGTATTTTAAGAGGTGTGGAGTAAATAATCTGTTTCAAAAATCTAGAGAAAAAGCGAAAACGAATGTAGCCTTTGTTGAACTTAAATGATAACAATTTTCAGCCATTCCCATCATTTCTTCAAAGTTGTCCGGATATACTTGTTCTCTGTTTTGCATATAACAAATTTTCTACTCCATGAGTAAGCACTTACCAACATGGATTGGAGAGTGTTGTTGTTCTTGGAATTTCCAATGTTCCGATCAAATATATTTCGGGGAACATTCCTCAGCAGCTTACCATGATGAAAAAGATTATCATCTATGGATCATTGTCATACACGTTTTTCAAGCTTCCTAAAACAGTGAAAAAAACTTTCTTCATCGGTATTTCTTATAATACTTTTTAAAATTATTTTATTAATATTTTAATATTTAATTTATTTATTTGTACCCTTAAATAATAGACAAAAATACAGTTTCATTCATAATCTGTAATCTGTTGAGAACACACCCACATTGAATGCAACACATCACATACTAGGGAATATACCACAGTCATGGCCTCATGGGTTAAGATGAATGTCGATGGAGCTTTCTCGTCTTCAAATGGTACTGTTGGTATTGGTGTGGTAATTCGGGACCATGATGGTTCAGTGCTGCTAATCATCATGGCTTGCAGTGCAACATCCTGCTGAGGCAGAGCAAGTGGAGCTTTGCTGTGGAGGATTGGCAGAGTGGATCAGGATGCCATGTATTGTGGAATAAGATTGTTCCTTGAGGATATAGGTGCTAACCTCAACACATGAAAATTGATGTAGATCGATGGTGCTCAATCATTACTGAGAGACGGGGCTTAGCGCGCTTGCGGCCGGAGGCGAAGTTTCATGTACGGAAGAGGGTGTGGAAGGAGTGGAATGGAAAAAAAAGCTTATCTATTTTTTTATCGAGATTTCTTCGAAATTATTTTTTATGATTTATTATATTTTTCTCTATAATTTGAAACTACTTTAGTTAAGAAACTAGCGAGCCGAGACGGGGTGAAAGCAACTTTTGTAAGAAATTAAATAATTTTTATTAAAAAATTAGATCAATGGTAGTAATTTTGAATGAAACCACCAAAACCAGCTAAATGAGATTTTTTTTTCCACCCGGAAGAGGGGAATGTGCATGGTTGCTCATGAATAGCTCAATTAGTTACGAGGACTAAGCATAGTCTGTTGGAGATTCGTACTCCTTGTATTAATGACTTTAGTCCTCAACTATTGTAATCCTCCTTTGAATTAAAATAATTACATCCTTTCATAAGAAAAACAAGCATGTGTACTACTGTCTCCTGTCTTCATGTAAAAATATAAGGCACTCATATTATTGATATGGTCTTTTAACAGTATACTTTAATCCTTAGTTACTTTAATAATACATCAAAATTAACATCATCTAGAAGCATTTTCAAACACAAAGCTAATAATATAACATGTGCGATATAAAAAGATATATTGCTAGTATAATAGTTAGTTAAATGCTACGAATATTGACTTTATGAACCCTTATAGTTTTTACACGAAGAGAGTATTTGCATGATTAGTTATATTTTTTAAGGAGCACACATGCCATTACTACGCCTGCTTGCATAATGTCAACGCTAAAATTGCTGATGCTAACTGCGAAATGGCACGAGTATCACGCATGCATATTTTCCGAGTCATGTATGGTAGCTTCCTAAATTTCACCGGCCTATAAAACTATAAAATGCCAGGTGCTAAGCGAGCTGCTATCCACAGATATCAATTCTAACATATCATTCTCCTCCCATTAAATCTGGGTTGCTGCTCTTTAAAGGCAGGAGGAGGCATGGCAGCGGAAAATGGTCGTCGTGGCAGCGGAACAGCAACAATCATGGGAATCGGCAAGGCCGTCCCGGTGCATGTGTTCCCACAGAAGTCGTTCCCAGATTACTACTTCGAGATAAGCAATAGCAATCATATGGTGGATCTAAAGGCCAAGTTTGCAAAAATATGTAAGTAATAATCAAAATATGTAAGTAACATATATAGATTCAACATATTTTATGGCTCAAAAGCACAAAAATATAAATTTCAGGGAAATGCTACGGGTCAAGAGTCCACCAAAGTAAGCAACCGCGCTCATTTCTCTTCCTCACAGAGATTTCTTCCTCCTTGTTCTCTCTTGTGACTGTCTCACTCAATCCGCACCATGAGAGCGACGTTGTTGAGTGTCGGCTGCTGCACCACGTTCTGGTCCCAAGGGCGGCGATGAAGCCGCCGGTGACCAGCTATTCCTGACGTCTTGTTCTGGCCAAGTCAAAGATCTAGTGGTGCTGCTCCTAGAGGGCGTTGTTGGTTCCTCCTATCCGCTGCCAAGATAGAGATGCAATGACAACCGTTTCCCAATTTTTGGTGGAGATTTTTTCTATTAGGGGATAGGAATAGTTAAAATTGGTTCTCTACAAAGAATTAAATGGAGAAAAACATGTCCCCGTTGGGTTTCGCAGGGACGGGGATGATTCTTTCTCCCTTGTCCCTATTCTCCACCAAGACCCGATTAATTGGCACACGGGACATGTTTAACGCTTTGTTGCTCATGTCATATGATTATATTTATAGCGATCTTTGATGAATGACAATGTTATGTTTTTATCATATAAATTAATGGATATATGTTGATATATTGATATAAAGTGTAAATGAGATATATATAGACATACACACACATATATGTGTATATATACACAGACATATATGTATACACACACATGTATATACCCAACAGTAAATTTAAACAGTAATTTTGTGAACAGTGCCCTGAGTACTGTGAACAGTAAAAAGTGTGTAAAAGTGGTATCAGAGCCTGGTCATCATTGAAAAGCTAAAATATTTAAATTTAGAAGTTAATACTGAAAAGGTAATAAATACAAAGGAGAATATTAGTTTAAGGTGTAGATTGAATCATACTGAAGATTATAATTGGCACTCTAATAATAGTCAACTAAATTTAATTGTTGACTTAATATATAATTTTTATTTAAATTGGGGTAAAAGAATAGACGATTTAGAGCAAAAATTTAAAGGGTTATATAAGAAATATAAGAAAGCCGAAGAACAATTTTTCCTACTTAACAATAAACTAAATTCTGCATTAAAATTGCTAGAAGAGTTTAAGGTAAGGCAAAGTAAAATAGCACAAAATAGTGAATACATCAAGTAAGATTTTGTTCCCTCGAGTAAAAAAGTAGATGATTTTTTAAATACGAAAAAGTGCTAGTTGAAAAGAATATCATAGGAGACCTAAAAAACTTAGACCAAGAACTAGTCGAGATTAAAAAGCTAATAGAAGAAGTAAAAACTTTAGTACTTCCTAATTAAGGTAGTAAAGAAATAGTTTTGGCTTCATCAGAAATAGTCGCTTCTTCACAAGCTATAAACTTAGAAAAATGGACCTATCTAGGAGTCTCCTTAGGAGAATAGTAAGCAGAGAAGACAGATCCTTAAGTAATGCTGACAAGCAAAATAGTAAATATGAGAAAATAGATAATTTGAAAGATATCGCAGATTTGGATAAGCAAGTTGAAAGATACCAGAAAGACACCTAAGAGCAATAAAACCTCAACAGATATATTATATGGGATTTTTTGAAAATAAAAACGGGTTATACAGAATATCTAGAGAAGTAGAGCTAAGTGTTTTAACAAAGTCAGTCGAATTAAAAGTTGTAGCTAAGGAATTCGAAAACGGATTAAAATATGCAGTTTATAAGTATATTCACCAAGGGTATGTACATAATAGAATCAAAGACACGACAAGAAAGAAATTAGGAGTAAAAGTGTTAATAACCTTGCTAGATAAAAGATGGAATATAATAGATAAATCAGCATTAGGTTTTTTTAGAAGGAGATATGAATGAGAATAGATTAATAACATATATAGCTCTAGACTTAATGTTGCCTATAAAAGAATTTATAGACAAAATAAGTTTTTGTTTTCAAACAAAAGGGTACGAAGAATTTAAAGGGACAAATTTGCTAATAAGTATAGAATTCATAGGAAGACTAACTAATAGAAGTGCCTCTAGATACAAACTAAATGTAAGTGATGTTATAGAGAGTGCAATCGAAATGTATAACATTTATGAGCCTATTAAAAATAAGTTGTGAAGAAAGAGCAGAAGAAGAATGGAATATCAGTGATTTAATAAAAAGTAAAACTTTAACCCAACCTGAAAATTACATAAGTTACCAAAATAATAAAGAAAATACCAGTATTAGGTTTATAAATTATAAGTCTAGAGCTGCAGATAACCTAGATGAAGAAAATTCTGATAAAGATATCATAGACAATAGAAGGCATGTATTTCTGAATTTATGAAAAAGTTAGATCAAGAAAGTGAAATAAAATACTATGATGATAAATTAAAAGAAATATCTATAGAATATAATAATTCTATGAAGAGTAAATGGCCTAAAATAAGAGATAAAGAACTTTATTTTTATAGAGAACTAGTTAGGCTAAAGAAATTTTAAAAAAATAAAGACATGATCATAGAAGTCCTCATGATCCGAGAAAGTAAAATTGAACAAAAGGAATTGGAAGAAAGGGATAATAATAAAGAAAACAAAAGGTTAAAAAGGAACTAAGTGAAGAAGAGCAATGGGAAGAGAATGAGAGGTTGTCTTTAGAAAGGTATGAAGAAGAAATGAGACTAGTACAAGAAAGATGAAATATAAAAGAAATAGAAGATGGCTCAGAACAATATAATGACTTTATAAACTCTTTAGATGATGTAGATCTACAAAATTTAGATAACGCAATGTAAGCTATGGAAGTAGAGTTAGAAACGGAAAGAGAAAGAGATATGGTGAAGGCTCTGTAAAAAATGAAGGAGAAAGAGAGAGATCAACAAGGGCAGTAGGAAAATGGCTGCCAGAAAGAGAAGAATATTTATATAATTATATTTCTGGACAATATAATTATATGGGTTCTAAGAGAAGAGAATTTGCGAGATTAGTGAAATTTCAAAATCAAAAGGGTGATGATGCTATATTAAATTTAGCTGCACACGATCCTATTGATTGGCCAAACATTATTAGCATCTGAAAAGGGTTAATAGTTCAAAAATATATACAAAACCAGTATAATATAGAAAACAAGGTAGAAGATATGATAACTTACTTAGAAATATTCTTAGGTGAATCTGCCAAGATTTTATGGGAACAATGGGTTGAAAAGAATCCTAATAATTATGAAGAACTAAAAAGAGCTGGTAGTAGTCCTCATAACTTTGTAAATGTGATATCTAACATCATTATAGCTGAAGATCCAGAATTAGGGTATACAACCTTACAGAATGAAAGATTAAAGGAAATAGAGAAATTAACATTAACAAGTTGGAAGGGCATAAAAGAGTTCTCTCAGCATTATTTATATAACGCAACGACTGCTAAGCAAGGATATAACAAATGTATAGTTGAACGATATTTCAATAAATTACCTGACCCATTAGGAAGCATGATTTTTGAAGAATATAAAAAGGAAATTGAAGGAGCCGAAATTAATATCTCACAAGCAATAACCTTTGTGTTTAAACAGCTAAGAAAAATATGTACATGAATACAAGGCCAAAGATCTATGAAATACTCTGACTATAACTTTTGCAACAAAATAGTACAAATACCATTGTCATACGGGGAGGAAAAGCCTAGAATTAAAAGAAATAATAAATTTTAAAATAGAAATGGTAATAATACTAGAACAAAAAGAAGATACTTTCTAAGAAGATCAGATAATAGAGCCCCGTTTCTATATGAAGGAAATATGAGATGATATAATCCTAAGAAAACATATGATAGAACATGCAGATGTTTCATATGTAATTCCCCCTATCACTTAAGTAAAATATGTCCTAACAAAGACAAAAAAGGTACTCTAGTAAGTATGAAGAACAAGAGCGAGTACTAATTATAGACAATGTAAACGAAAATATATTAGTATGTGACGATGAAATAAAGGATGATGAATCGATATATTTTATCATAGAGACAGATGAAATCGAAAATATTAATGAAGAAGATGAGTTGAGTGAGGAAGAAATAGATTTAATTGACAAACTAGCAGAAATAAAAATTGAAATGATGGATCAATTAAGTTGTGAACATGATTGGGTCAGAGAAAAAGGTGATTACAATATTAAATGCGTCTTTTGTATCTATTACCCTAGCTAAGATAATAGAGTCACCTGTAGTATATGTCTAAAACAAGTTTGTAATGAATGTATAAGAATAAACAAACAAAAATGGAGAAAAGAGATAGAATTAGAATTAGATGGCAGGATACTCTCTAGTAGAGTACGAGTTTTAGAAAATAGAATAAACAAATTAGAAGTAGAATTAGAAAATTTAAAAAATAATTGTGAGAGTAAGGCTCTACCAGAAATAAAGGTTACACAAAACACTGAATTCAATGAACAATTAATAACATTGAAAGACAGTAATACTTCCAAGATAATTCAACTAAAGGATGCGATTACCAATTTTGGAAAGAAGTATATCATAAAATTGCCTTTTAGAGAAATTTTAGGAATAAGGATACCAGTAAAAGTAAAACTATCATTAAAGATATCATATAAAATACTAGCATTAGTAGACACAGGTTGTACAAAAAATATTATTCACGACAAGTACTTTGTAAAATGTCCTGAAATAGTTCAAACAATTGATGATAATAAAGTAGAAGTTTCTACAGAAATGTCAGGAATAAAGAAAATTCATAACCAGTTAGCTTATAATATCGAAGTACACATCAATGGGACAAGATATATAATAGATGAGATTACAATAAGAGACTTATCAATGATAAATGATGATATGATAATATGCTTAAGATTCTTACAACAGTCGGTATAAACCACAGTAATACATGAGCAAAGAATTACATTTATCCCTCATCAAGACAATGTTCCATATATTTCAGAAGTACGAAAGCGTGGTGGAACCTCCTCTTCGAACCTTGATAGTCTTGACCCTAGAAACATAAAATATGAGCTTAGTGTAAATATAGAAGACTACTATATGTCAAATTCTAATATAGAATGCATAGAATTACAATCATTCGCACCAAATTGGTATAGAGATATAAAGTCTAAAAAAGATATTGAAAGGGTTGTTCAAAGACTAGAAGACATTCAAATAATAGGAGAAATCCCTATAAAATACCAGGAGAAAAATTCAATTATTTGCAAGATTAATATAATAAATCCAGACTATATAATTAAAACATGTCCAATAGAAGCAACTCCAAAGGATATAAAGGAATTTAAAATGCATATAGAAGAATTATGAAAATTAGGAGGAATAAGGGAAAGCAGGAGTCCACATAGATCTACAGTATTTATAGTAAGAAACCATGCCGAAGAGGTTAGAGATAAATCTAAGATGGTCATCAACTATAAAAGGTTAAATGATAATACTATAGAAGATGCTTATAATATCCCAAATAAGCAAGAATAGATTAATAGAATATAAGGAAGTAAATATTTCTCTAAATTTAACTTGAAAGTTGGATTTTGGTAAGTAAAGATAGCAGAAGAATCTATAGAATGGACTGCATTCACCTGTCCTCAGGGACGCTATGAATGACTTGTAATGCCATTAGGCTTAAAATATGCACCAGCCTTATTCCAAAGAAAAATGCAAAATATATTTAACGAAAACCAAAAATTTATATTAGTCTATATAGATGACTTGTTGGTTTTTTCAAAAATGTACAAAGAGCATATTGCTCATCTTGAAATCTTTTTTAGAAAGGTAGAACAAAATGGGTTAATTCTATCTAAGAAGAAAATGGAAATATGCAAGGAGAAAATCAACTTCCTTGGTCACGAAATAGGAGAAGGTAGAATACATCTACAAGATCATATTGCTAAGAAAATTTTACAGTTCTCTGATGTCATGAATGATAAAAAGAAATTACAGCAATTTTTTGGGATTGTAAATTATGCTAGAAATTACATAGATAATTTAGCAAAATTAGCAGGATCATTATATGCGAAATTAAGAAAAAATGGCTAAAGATATTTTAATATTGAAGACATTAGACTAGTAAGGATAATAAAAGAAAGGGTTAGAAGCTTAAAACCCCTCGAATTACCATTAGACGATAACTACTTTATTATTGAAACAGATGCATCTCAGCAAGTGTGGGGTGCAGTGTTAAAGTAAAGACCCACTAAATATTCATCCAAGGTAGAAGAAAAAATGTAGATATGCTTCTGGAAGCTATAAATTAAAAACTGTAAACAATACAGATTGGGAATCCTAGCAATAATCAACGCAATAAATGCTTTCAGATTATACCTGGGTTTTAAAGAATTTACAGTTAGAACAGATTGCGAAGCAATTTGTAGATACTACAATCAGCTTAACATTAAAAAGGGCTCTACTAGAAGATGGATTCTTTTTGAGGATATTATCACTGAAAATGACTGTAAAGCTATATTTGAACATATTAAAGGGAAAGATAACAGTTTACCTGATTTACTCTCTCGTTTACCTATCTTGCAGGTATGAAGAGGTCAATGAATTATAACGGAGTTGAATTCTTCACCTTCGGAGATAATAACAAGCTAAAAATATTTCCACCCAATGCCTATAAATTTAAACCGAAGGACTATATAGTTATAGATGAAGTATAAGAATGCATCTTGGATAATTTCTAGTATCAATATAATAATAAAAGAGAAGAGAAATGATATATGTTATCAATACTAAATAGCTTTTTTGAATATTTTCACCTAATAAATGAGTTAATGCCTATTGCGCAAAATATTGAAACCATAGAACAAAAGCCCATATATGTGGTTTTCGAAGGTAAAGTTTCAGGAATTTATATATCCTTTGAACAAATAATAGCCCAGAAGATAGATGCAAAATTAACGGGTGAAATATCATGGAAAAAATATAAAGATATTGATGAAGCGTTAAGTCAAGCAAGAAAAATATTGGGAGTAAACTATTATTTGGAACTAGCAGCAAAAGAATATATTCAAAAATACAAGAGGTTGAAAAATAAGAAGGCTCCAGAACCCTTTCATTATATAAATATAAAAGAAGAAGTGTCATCTAAAAAACCTACATATAAAGAATGCTTAATAAAGGGAATGAACCCTTTAGATAGTGAATATATTGATTAGAAGTTAATAGAAAAATTTGAAGAAGTTTCTCCCAAATGGAAGAAGGAATTAAAGGAGGAAATACTTAAGGAATTAAAACAAGAAATAAACAAGAAATTTGAAGAAATAAAAAAAATCATATGATAAAAAATTTAAAGTATCCTTCTCAGATGTAGATACCATGGATATTGGTGGTCATGAGCAGCAGACCAATAAGATTATCAGCTGAAGATAAAAATATATAAGAAAGATTAAAGGGCATGACCAATAACCTAATGAGCAACCTAATAATGCCCCTAATCAGCCTAATAATGCCCCTAATGAGGAATGGAATAATATCCCTCTCACAGAAGGAAGGCTTGTTTGAGTAAATCCAAAAAAGCTTTCGGTGAGTGACAGGTTGCTATTAAGAATAGTAAAGAATTTTGCTTTCGGCAGAAAAGAGAGGCATAGCTCAATAAAGGATGCCCATGAATAAGAAAAGAAAAGACAACAGCATGAAGGTGGCGTGCTTGTGAAACCATAGTGCTGCAAAGATAAGCTTGAAGGTAGCGTGCTCGTGAAACCACAGTACCGCGAAGATAAGAACGAAGCCTCTGATGAGCCTCCTCGGAGCCTCTATAAAAGGAGGGGTCTGCTTAGCGGGAGACAAACACTCATAAAGGAAGAACCTTCAGCCAGAGCTCTAGCTTTCATCTCCAGTTCTAGTAGTAGTAGTAGTCTACCTTGCTAGTATATTGAAGCAATGAGTGTAACATAAGCTGTGTAAGGTAAGCAAATTAAGTTTGTTTGTATAATCTCTCGGGGTTCCCGAAAGAGAAAACCATATGTAAACTTATTTGTTTAATTATGAAGTAGTTTTCTTTAAGTTTTTCCTATCTGTTTATTTCTGAAAGAGTGTTTATGCTAGGGACCCTATAGGAGAAACCTCTTCGATAGTTCTCGTTCATAGTTTGTATCTCGTATAGGCGTCAGGAGAACCAGTATCGGTAGAGAAGTGTTCCCTTTGGGTGGAACTACCTGGGGAGAAGATAAACTCTCTGTCAGAAAAAATATGACTAGGGATATCTAAGAAAGTTGTTTCTAAAAATAAATAAGTGATAAATATGGTGAGTACCGAGTAGGATAACACAACTAATCATCTTACACCTGGCTGTACCAGTGGTTTCGCCAGCCATAAAAGATCCTGAGAATTTGAAAACATTGTGAACAGTAAATTTGAACAGTAATTTGAACACCCGGCTATACCAGTGGTACTGTTTAATTTACTGTTCACAAAATTACTGTTCACAATGTTTTCAAATTCTCAGGACCTTTTATGGCTAGCGAAACCACTGGTACAGCCAGGTGTAAGATGATTAGTTATGTTATCCTACTCGGTACTCACTATATTTATCACTTATTTGTTTTTAGAAGCAGCTTTCTTAGATATCCCTAGTCATATTTTTTCTGACAGAGAGTTTATCTTCTCCCCAACTAGTTCCACCCAAAGGGAACACTTCTCTACCGATACTAGTTCTCCTGACGCCTATACGAGATGCAGGCTATGAACGAGAACTATCGAAGAGGTTTCTCCTATAGAGTCTCTAGTATAAACACTCTTTCAGAAATAAATAGACAGGAAAACTTAAAAAAAACAACTTCATAATTAAACAAATAAGTTTACATATGGTTTTCCCTTTCGGGAACCCCGAGAATTTATACAAACAAACTTAACTTGCTTACCTTACACAGCTTATGTTACACTCCTTACTTCAATATACTAGCAAGGTAGACTGCTACTACTACTAGAATTGGTGATGAAAGCTAGAGCTCTGGCTGGAGGTTCTTTCTTTGTGAGTGTCTTCTATTGAGCATGTTTTAATTATATAGTCTAGATTTATTATATTAATCTTACAAATAATTGAATTTTTCTCCCAATATTTCATAGAGATTTCTCCTATTATTTGAATGCCTTCTAGTCTTTGAACAACCCGTTCAATATCTTTTTTAGACTTTATATCTCTATACCAATTTGGTACGAATGATTATAGTCTTATGCATTTATATTAGAATTTTGACATATAGTAATCTTCTATATTTGCATTAAGCTCATATTATATGCTTCTAGGGTTAAGACTATGAAGACTATCAAGGTTCGAGAAGGAGGTTATATATATACACATATATGTATATACACACACATACACACATATATATAGTTTTAGGTGGGGGCAGGGACTCTGCAGGGATTAATTCCCATGTGGAGGCAGGGATGGAAACAAAGTTTCTCTTGTTGTGTTTGACGGGGACGGAGATGAAAATTTTTTTGAGTTGCGGGGGTGGGGATGGGGATGAATTCCCCAAATTCTCTGTTGACATCTCTATGGGAAGACCGACATCATCAAATATTGCTTGTCACCAGCGCTTTCATGAAGCAAGCCACCACCTTGTACTCGTAGCAATCTTCAAAGCAGGCTACTTTTTCACTGCCAAAAAAAGCTATGTAAGCTTTGGCACCATTCGAATGTGTGGTTGGACTGGGTTTTTTTTTCTATTTTTCATGAACACGCTTTTTAAGATATTAAACTGTGTGTTTTTTTTAAAAAAATTTTCTATATAGAACTTACTTAAAAATCAAATAAATATTTTTTTTAAGTTTATAACAGTTAAAATTCAAATAATTAAGTGTTAATCACTCACCTTAATTAGCATGTCGCTCATAAGCCAACCTCACCTTCTGATTCAAACAGTGCCCAGTGTCGGTAGGGAGTTTGGCTGGTGGCTACTCTCTCTTTTACTGTGAGCACGCTTTCTGAACTATTAAATGGTGCGTTTCGTGCAAAAACTTTCTATATAAAAGTTATTTTAAAAAATCAAATAAATCTAATTTTATGTTTGCAATACCTAATACCTAATTAATCATGTGCTAATGACCTTTATCGTTTTACGGTGTGGCTTATAAGCTAAGCCCAACCTCTCTCTGGAACACCGCCTTAGTTGCTCAATGTTGCAATCCATTTTTCAATTTGTTTGTACACTTTTATCTATTTCTTGCGAAATGATATGTCATCGTATATCAATATATGTGTGTTTGTTTAATTATTTTCTAAATTTGTTTGATGTTTCCGTAGTTGGAAGTCAATGTAAATGTTTCAATTTGGGATTTATAGTATTTCAATCTGTTAATTTATTTGTATGTTGCATTATACTTCTTAAGATGTTTTATCCGTGTAAGTTTCTCATATATATTTACTTTTCAAATGTTTGAACGGCTGAACTTTTTATTTCATGACATATAACTTGTTGTTTTTAACGACGATCAAAATGATTGGATCTTTTGTTTCACCATATACAACTTATGTTTCACCGACGACAGTCAACTAAAACAGTTGACCATCCAATTTTCAAGCTTGGATCAGACATTTGATGCCAAGTCTTGTCCTAAATTAATTCTATCTATCTGTAAACAAAAAAGAAAAATATTTGCACCACTAGATTTTGGTGGGACCCTATAACAACGTAGATTGACAATGTAACTATATACAAAATACAACTGTCTGTATGGAAACAAAAGCTACAAGTTATATATCAAAACCTATTGTAATTTATCACTGGCATCCATCTCTTGTGCTTGTGTTAAATAAGACGTACCTATGATATTTTATTATTAGCATCCATCTCTTAAGCTTGTGTGTTAAATGAGACGTACCTATGGGTGTGTGGTGTTGTGTGCATGTGCGAAAGATGTTTAATTTATAAGACACTATAACAATATAACTTAGAAAATACCCCGTGTATTATTGTAGAATTTATTAGATTTATATTGTTATAATAATTGAAGTTTATAATTAGTAGGTGAAAATAAAAATATAAAATTGATAATGTTGTTTTACGGTTTATTTTTTGAAAGCAGTACACGGGGTATTTTCTAGGATGTTCTTACTTTTGAGAACTACTCGAGGGGAAGGGGGTACCTACCATTATCGTGCATCCATCTATACTCCATCAGTTTCGTCACAAGGATTTATATATTCCCTGAGGGCCCATTTTGAAGTTTTAAGCTCACAGAAACCCCGTTCAATCTCAGCCACAATTCAATTTCCATGGGATTGGTCTGGGTCCAGGATTGAATTGGGCCTCCCAAATGGGCTCTGATCGGTGTGTGATGCACGCCGGTGGCAGGGAGATACTGGACAAGATGCAGAGCAAGCTGGGCCTGGGGAAGGAGAAGCTCAAGGCGTCCAGGGCTGGCATGGCGCAGTACGGCAACACGCGGAGCTCGTGCGTCGTCCTCGTTATGGAGGAGATGCGGCGGAGGTCGGAGGAACGAGGACTGCGTACGGCGGGGGAAGGCCTAGGCTTGGGGATTCCTGTTGGCTTCGGCTCTGGTCCAGGGACTGTCATACTGTTTAAAACCTCACGAATTTAGATTTTAAATATTTAAAATCAAAATTCATGATTCTGTCATGATTTGGCGTCGTTACCGTGGTTTGTATTTCCAAAAAAATATCCGAAGAAAAAATAAAGGAAAAAATTTGAAAAATTAAGAAAAAATTTAGGTTAATTGTAAGAAGATACAGTAGACATTTATAACATGATAAAATAATGTCTCGAGGAAATATAAAAAAATTCAGCACGACCTTTGCTATATATTTAATAGTTAAATAATTAGGATTCACAAAACGCGCCGACAATCTCACATTTCATAAGGATTAACAATACAAAGTCCACAACTACAAACATTGCAGCGTTCATAATATAATATCTAAAGTTCGACAAGCACGATACTAGATCCATTACACGAGCAACATTAATCTTTTCCGATTTTAATATTTTCTTCTCGGTTTGAGTCAAAAAAACAATGTTAAAATCATTATTTTCGTAAAATTTCTTCACCACAGTGATTCATAGTTCAAGTACTACCTGTTATAATTTTTTTGGATTTTCTCTTTTTAAAAAAACTTAAATTCGGATAAATTTCAGTTAAACCATACCATTGGTTATCTTTACCGTATCCGAACGGTATGTATGGTTACCATGGTAATCAGCGGTATGGTAATTACTGCCCTGGCCTCACCGTCGAGACAATCGTCCTCCGGGCGCTTCCCATTAATTAATCCAACGTCAAATTGTCACCATGGATTAAATAGGATAATTAAAAATGAAAAAGAAAAAGAAAGGGCCGAGAAGAAGAGGGAAAGAAACACGTTCTAGAGGGTCTGCAACCATAAAGAGAACCGAAAGAAGCTGGTTCCTTTTCGTAATAATCCTAAGAGCAAGTCTGTTTAGACTTTAGACCCACTTTAAGGCTTTGTTCGAAAGAGCAGGAAAAGAGAACAAAATTTCTTATTTTTCGTAAGCACGCTTCTCAAACTGCTAAACGGTATATTTTTTACAAAAATTTTCTATGTAAAAGCTGCTCTAAAAAAATCAAATAAATTTATTTTTCAAGTTCGTAATAATTAAAACTTAATTAATCATGTGCTAATTACTTACCTCATTTTGTGTATGCTGAAACTTTTCCCACCTTCTCCATGTGCTGAACTCTCCCTAAAGTATTAAGGGTGTGTTTGGTTCCAAAGATTTTGTGGGTTGGGTTGGGTCTATCCTATTTTTGTAGGTGTTTGGTTTGTAGATTAGATGGGATGGGATGAACCCAGTAGGGAATATTCCCTTGATATTTGGGTTGGATTGATCCGGCCAAACGGTCGGACCGCACCGACCCACCTCACGGGCGACGATGCAGGCTAGAGCAGGGAGCGGCGACGGTAGCCTTGACCTCTCCGATGGGCCCTGCGACATTTGCTGCTGCCGCCCCAAAGAGGAGCTCCTCCTCGACGCTGACCTTCCCGGCGCCGAGGAGCTCCTCCTAGACCGGCTGCGTCCATCCTAGCATCATCCTTTCATCCAAACAGGTGATAGGATCATTCCATCCCCTTCTATTCCTCTAACCAAACAAAAAATAGGGTTCATTCCATCCCTCCAACCAAACAAAAACTGAGACCAACCCATCCTAAAAAACAGGAATGGATCTAACCCATACCACTTTATTCTCAAACCAAACACATCCTAAGGGTTCGTTTCGTTCCCTAGCCTTTGTTACTTTGCTAGGCTAGAATAAGCTAGCCCATCGGGCATAGGCTGATAGCAAAGAACATCAAAGCTCATTATTTGGTTACAGGACGATATCATGGCATTTGGCAAGCGGAGATTGTGGAACTGTTATAAATAAGATTGGTTGATGATTAATTAGCACATGTTAATTGTGCTTGTTTGTGAACAGAGAGGAATCTGTTCACACCCCCTTCATTCTTTATAAATACTTGTAATCATCCTATACATAATCACTAATGGAACATAAGTTCATCTCTCAATTCTTTCGGTCTCTACTTCTAACACGTAATCAGCACTCTCTTCACTGAGCGAAGAGAAGAAAGAAGAAAAACGGAGGAACGAGACTCTGTTTTAACGAGAGTTTTTTTTGGTTATCAACAGAAGAAGAAAAATAGAAGAGGAAGAACAGAAAAGAGGGTGTAAATTCTTCCAAAACGGTAAGAACATGCATCAATTTCGTTCTTCCTACTTTTGCCATCGCCACCGTGCAATTCTTCGGCAAATCCTATCACTGTTCTTCTTCATCATTAGCAACATCAATGAACCGCGGGCTTCAATAGATGCAGCGGCCAGTTTTGGCCACGGCGCATCTCGCTGTGGCCTCATGGCCGCCCTACGCCCTAAACAAGCCACCGGCGTCAGAGCCGAGAAAAACGGCTAGCGGCAGCCTACGGCGGCGTCCCGGTGTAGTGGCACGGCGGCCCAGCGGTGGCTGAACCGCCATGGCAGCAACAAGCCGCCGTCACGTTCTCGTCTGCTCCATCGGCGCGGTGAAGCAACGACGCCGCGGCGGCATCATATCAACGTTGGCTGCGACATGGCGGCGTGCTGTCGTAGCGGCGCGGCCAAATGGCGTAGTACGCCATAGCTCGTCGGCATTGCTCGCCCTCGACAGTGGTGGTGGCGAACCGCCACTCCTGCATCCTCCGATTCATTCCCGCACCATCGGTGGATTCCAGCATAGTGAATCGACGGCGCGACGCAGCACCACAGTGGATCTGCATGGGAGTTGCAGCGACGTAGGTGGCCGAACGGTGGCTTGCAGAGGCGCGGCGGCATGGCGGCCACTTGAGCCAGGAAATTGGTGGCGGCGGCGATGGACTAACGCACCTGCCTGCGGCGGCACGCCGGCCCCTCGGTGCAACAGCGACTGCATCGACACAGCAGCGCCAGTCGACCGGAGGCGGCAGACTGTGAAGGTGCGCTGGTGTAGCGGCCGGCGACCGCCGCGGCCTGAGATGGCGCACCGGCACGGCGATGTCGACAATGGTTGGCGGCGCGCCAGCAAGTGGCGGCGGCAATTGGGGCGAAACCCTAACCCTAACCACCACTAATAGCGCCGTTTTGATTAGCCGGCCGGATGGGCCGGCCCATGCCCCACGTGCACTTTTTGCAAAAAACCCCTTAGATTTTCAAGAAATTGCACAATAATAAATAGTACTATTTAGTACTATTTCATTTTAGCTCTTGAATTTTTCACAATTCCATAAAAGGCTAAATAAATTGACATACCTTCTGTCAATTACGATATAGTCCTTAGACTATACATAAATTACACTATGCTTTATTTGGCTCATGCAAATATACATTCCAGACCTATCGGTCTTTGGAAAATGCATATGCAAAAATGTACATATGCAAATTTTGTTTTGGGCCCTTTGGTTCAATACAAATTATAGTGTTATTTAATTTACATACTGTAAATTATCATTCCAGATCCTTTGAGTACTGGAAATTATGTAAATGTTCAAAGTGAATGTCCCCAATAACATATACATATTTAGGGATTTATTTCCTTAATTGTAGTTGATTTATTTCCTGCAATATTATTCACATATTATTCCATTAATTAAGTTCCAACAACTTAATTCAAATTGGATAATATGCAAAATATTAGTGATTACCTCCTCACATATATTGAAAATTTTCAATACTTATGAGTATAACCCAAAATATTGTGGAGCCTAAGATATCTTTTAGTAACGAGTTATCTCGTCCACAATAGATGATTTACACCATAATTAGTGTTTACATCACAGTTATACTCCATATATGAGGTTTCACCAATATTGGTATTGACCATATTTGAATATTTGCAATTTCTTTGATTTTGCAAAATTCAAAATTCAAATTCCCCATAATTAAGCCCTATGTTCTTAATTCTATTGGAATTTTACATGCAAAATCTTAACAGTACATACCTCCATGTTTACTGAAAAATCACAAATATTATGTGGAGGGTAAGGCATTTACTATAACTTTCTAGATTATGATATTAGCAACGAGTTACCTCGTCCACTAATTTGGTGTTTACCAAAACAATGTGATTATTCGGTATTTATGAATATAACTCAAAACTATGGAGTCTAAGGCATCTACTACAAATTACTGTAGATGATACCATTAGCAACGAGCTCTCTCGTTCATATTGTTATATTCTAAAATTTTGAGGTATACACTACCATGAGATACAAGATACATCTTGTGTCTACATATTTTGCATCATATTACAACATTACCATAGTATATTAATTTACTACTTGTAAATTAATCAAATTTATGGTAAACCATGTAGGAAATCATGGGCAAAGAATTTGAAATTCTTGCACTGGATGGTCAAAACTATCCAACATGGTCGAAGGACATCAAGGTCAATCTTTTGTCCTACAGATTTCAAGCGGCAATTGAACCTCCTCAAGAGGGAAATCCACCACTGTTAGATCAAGAAAAATATGGTGCCTTATATATTATAAGAAATCATATACACCCAGATCTCAAAACTGAGTATTTCTCAGAATTAGACCCTCATACTTTGTGGATTGCACTGAAAGCAAGATTTGAACCTATCAATGCGGGAAAAATAGGAAAAAGATTATCTACTATGTTTCCCACTAATAGGATCTCAACATCCACTAGAGGGTTCAAAAAGGGTAAAGGCATTCCCAAGAACAAAACGACAAAACTGAGGTTTGTCGCAAATGTGGTTGCTACAACCACACCACTAAGAAATGCCGCACACCAAGATATCTGGTTGATCTATATCTCAAATCCGTGGGCAAGGATAAACCTGCTGAAGAGAAGAGATCTGAAACAAATTTCAGTCTCCAACCTAACAACACTGAGGAAGCCAGTTGTTCACAGCAGTTCCTGAAAGAACTCAGCAACAATACATCCCTTCCATAGAAGGATGATCTCATGAGCACTGAAGACATGCTTGTGGAATGACTGGAAACCTCAATTAGTCTCTCGACTACATAGATACTATGTTGACTAAGTCCTACTATGTGTTGTAATATAAATAATTGTCATCTATATTGTACGCTACTAAGCTACAATACTGTACCGAACATATTTGGTATTGAATAAAATTCGTATCCTATATATCTGACAAGAATTTCTTATGAAATTCTTCTTTCTATATATAGATTTATGGGAGTCAATCCAATGAAGGAGCAATTATGCCTAGTGGAAAATATTTTCACAAATTCTACACTTGGGACACAAATATTTCTTAACTCTTGAAAAGAGATAAGAAACTGTATTCAATATCGCCAAACGCGATGCAACGATAGTTGGCTCTGGTCGTGCCACTATCCCGATGGGTACTCAGTTGACAATTAAGAATGCACTATTGTGTCCCGATTCTACTCGTACTCCACTAAGTTATAGAGATATCCGTCAGAATGGTTTTTAAACTGAAACCAAAGATGACAACAAAGAGGAATATCTCCTCTTAACCACAATGGATATGGCAAACAAGTATTAGAAAAGATTGCCTCTTTATCCTTTGGATTGAACTACATCAAACTCGTACAACATATTACATACATGGCAATTTTCTAGAATGTTGACACATTCCAAACTTGGCATGATCGCCTTGACCGCCCCATCCTAAGGATGATACGAAAAATTATCAGCAATTCTAAATGGTCAGATTTTCCCACAATCTTCGGATTTTATGTGCACTGCTTGTGCCATAGGGAAATTAATTTTGAGAACCCTCTTAACTCAAAATTAGAGCTGAGCTACTCAAATTTCTTGAACATATTCAAGGTATAGATGTGGCTCCATACAACCATTGTATGGACTGCTCAGGTACTTTATGGTTCTAATTGACACTTCTACACGATGTTCCCACATGTGGATTTTATTCATACAAAACCATGCATTTGCTAAATTAGTTGCTCAAATTATTAAATTATGAGCATAGTATCTTGGACATCGAATTCAATCAATTCGAATGGACAATGCTACTGAATTTTCCTCAAAGTGCCTTTAATGACGATTATATGGTTAATGGAATTCATGTTCAGCACTTTGATACATTTGTCTATACACAAAATGGATTAGCAGGATCTCTCACCAAGAGAATCAAGCTTATTGCGAGACCATTACGAAATTACAATTAACCAACCTCTAGTTGGTAATATGCGGTCTTACACACCGCATCATTTCAAATTCATTACACTGTAATCATACGACCTCCTCTGTCGAAGGATAAACCCCGACGGCGGGAAGTCGGGAGACCCCCCTTTGAGGTTCGGCCAGGGGAGTGGTTCTCAGGTGAATGTGGCGTCCGGTGGATTGATGGAACGATGGATGGCACACAAGGAAGACAGGAGGAAGTATACAGGTTCGGGCCGCTCAGAGGCGTAATACCCTACTCCTGTGTGTTTGCTATCTGTGGTGGATGAATGTGGAATGCGGTTACAAGGTGAACCCCCCGGGGAGCTCGGAAGCTAGCCCGGGAACTTGAGGCTCCGAGAGAGAGCTTCGTTGTCTAAGCTAGGAGCAAGAGCTGCCTGAGAGGTCTAAGGCCGGAGCTGAACTTTTTGAGCCTGGGGCATGGATCCTCCTTTTTATCGATAAGGGGAGTCCACAGTGCCCAGATACATGAGAAAGCTACCTACGATTGGTCTTGTCGCATGCCGCCGCCTGCCGCGCCATGCCGGGGGGACGTCCAGTCGCCCACGCCCGCCTGCTGAGCCCACGTCGGAGGAGCGCCTAGTCGCCGTCTGGAGCGGCTGCCGAGGGCGGCTGGTCTGGTCGTCTTGCCCCCCGGCTGCGGGCGGCTGAAGTACGGAGATGTGATAGCGTATGCCTCCGCTGCCAGAATGTGGAGGATCGAGGCCCTCTGACTACGTTGGGAGCAGGCCGACAGGGGGTCTTCATGACGGTGCACGCATGTCCGACCGTCGCGTCACCATTAATGCGGATAGTTGGGGAGCTGATCCGCTCCCCGAGACCGGGCGTGCGGGTCCCGGGACCGGGAAACGTCCCCGGAACACGGGCCCGAGGAAGACGCACCCGGGTGAGGCGCACCCGGGCACGGGGTGGACGCACCCAGCACGGGGGGGCGCACCCGGGGAAGGCGCTCCCGGGCCCGGGGAGGACGCACCCGGGCACGGGGTGGCGCACCCGGGGAAGGCGCTCCCGGGCCCGGGGAAGATGCACCCGGGCATGGGGTGGCACACCCAGGCCCGGGCAGCGCTCGGCCCTGGGCACTTAGTGGGAGAGCCGGTCGTAGCCGGCCGCCAGTTGCGCAGAATATGGGCCTGGGAGAGGCTGACGTGGCCGAAGACCCACGCGACCCCGGGATATGTGGGACCCCCTATCCTGTTTCGCCGACATCCTCCATTGCAGTTCATACATGGAAATTTGGCCTCAGCCAAAGATTTCCCATCTGCGAATCGGCAACGTTTTACACATACCGATATCACCACCATAGCATATATCATTGGACAGTGGGGACCAACATGAGGTATCATTATCCATCTATCATAAATATCTTGGGTCTTTCTACAGGGGATTTATATACAGCCCGTGTGCTATTCACATTGAGGACAATTCCAGGCATTAAGGGGAGATACATAGCACATAGAATTCTAGGAATTAAAAAGAGAATGCCAAATATTAACATTCCATCCGCATATCCACGTACCAAAGAATCTGAACCAAATAGTTCAGAACATCTTAAATTTGCAACATATTGCAAATATCCTGCCAAAAGCATTTACTTGTTATAAAGGTGTCACAAAATCCCACACCAGAAAGAGTGGAGGTACCAAAACAAAACCACTCAACTCCTAGAATCAAAATAAGCGGGGGAGAAGTATGGTCACAAGGATACAACTTCTTGAAAGCATCCGCGAACATAGAGGAATACCGTTCCTCCAATCAGTAAATGCAAATCAACATCACGTTGATTGACACTATATAGATATTTTCTATCCAATGCCTATGGATATTTATCATCCAAAAACCCAGCAAAATTGCGCACAAATTTTAGATGCTGGGTCATAGGAACGTCCTAACTCTGTTGTTTTGGGAAATAACATGGAGTTCAAAAGGGTTGGTATTTCCACAAGCTATATTGGTTCTATTGAATCAATCATACAAGGACTGCAAATTGTCGACATATACTCCTCAAAGTTGCCTTACACCTTCAACTGGATCCAGACCAAAAGTCCTAGACGGAGTGTCCAAACACTCAAATTAGGTCAAATCAAATGTGGCAATTAAGGAGAATTGCTCTCACCCAACAATGGAAAGTATTACCATAGTAATACATTCTTCTCATGTCTTCCTTAGGGAAGCAAGGTAGTGAGATCGTGAGAGCTTGTAGCACATGATTTCACACAGAGACCAAGCATAGCATACCATTGGTATGTGTGGAAATCACGTTCCCATATCTAATTATCGGTAGGTCAAATGAGTTTGATAGATTTAGACAACCAAGCTATCAATGGACTTTACATTCTAAATCAGAATACAAAATTGCAATATATATATTGTGTACAACTCAAGTCACCCTACGACTTGAACAGTCAAGTTGATTGTGGTACAACTTACTATGTGAGTTCCTTCCATAAAAGGTAACTCCAATCATGATGATTGACTATGTGTGTTCATAAAGAAATCTTTATTTGGATTTCCTATCATCTCAGCACATATCGATGATTTTAACATCATCAGAACACACAAATAAGCAAGCAATCATCTTAGGAACAATTTTCTCACTTGAGAAATTGACCTTTAAGATGGATTCGGAGATCAAATATTTGGTTAAAACCAAATTATGCTTGAGTATATAACTTAAGCATATAAATCAGTATATCAATATCCTATTGATATTGTCAACGAGTATCCAAATGATATTGGACAATCATATCCATAAACACTTGTGGTCATTCGATCCCTAAAAATGGATCAATATCCATTTAGACCCTGGGATGATATACTCTAGTGCCATCAAAACGCTTATATATCCTGCACATCGCAACATGCCTGAAATTGCTTTGCAGATATCTTGCTAGCTTAAAGTAGCTCAACTCCAATAACCCCATTGGGTGGGAGTCAGAAAGGATATCCATAGATATCTTTGTAGCACAAAATATTTTGATTCAGCATATGATAAATCAAGCTAAGACCATAGTGTGATACGTACATACTGGCCAACTAATTCCCAGAATGCCAGATCATGTACTAATTTTATATTGGTATAGTTTCCTCATAAGAGTCATCAATATAGGCTCCAATGATTACTTTCATCCATCATTCCGAAGTTTCGTATTCATATGAATGGCTTCTTCGAGTGATTAATTGTAACGCCCAGAAATTCGTAACTGAAATTCTGAACATTTCTGTGTATTCAATCCCTGTCTAGGAAAGCCAGGGTACATAACCAAGTTGGCATACAGAGTGCATCTTACAAACAGAATAAAATTGTCTTACATAAATGCAACGGTAAAGATAAATAAAGCCTATATACAGCTAGCCAAGCGGAGGCTTCCATTCCGCAGGCATCTTTACGGCGGATTCAGCCTAGTCCTCTTGATGATCCTCGTCAGACAGGTACTCCACCACTGAAAGGAAAAAGAGAGCAAGACTGAGTACCACCCATAGTACTCAACAAGTCACACCCGCAAATATGCACAATGCACGGGAGATGAAGATAGGCTAGGGGTTTATTTGTGTAAAAACAATTGCAAACAACAGTAGTTCACAAATAGTAAAAATGTTGATTAATTGAACAATATTAATTATCCTTTGATCAACGTTACACCACGTTGACCAGGCCCAACCATCCATTCTAACACTATAGCAAATTTTAATGTCAATTTATTATAGTGAGACTAATCACGGTGAGTCTTGACCAAGATGCCCATGACCGCGGGCGCGGCTATTCGAATAGATTTTAACTCTGGCCAGAGGTGTACAAACACGTTCCTGTGTGCTGGCGTGTCACCACGACACCCCGCGAGAGACAGTGACAAGACCGTTCACGCAACCTCTCCCTAACCATCCACACCACACTGAGATTGCACCTGCCGACAGGGCACCTCATATCAGCCAGGCTACCCCCCTTGCACCACAATGGATCCGGAAGCCGATCAACCCGACCCCGAGCCGACCCAACTCCATCATGCCCATTCTCACCAACAGTGCCTAGGAGAGGGAGAAGAGACACTACAAGCTCAACCGTTGCCTACGCTGCCTTGTGGAATGTACGATTAATTGCCCAAGGGGGGTCCCGCGAACCGGTCCTTAATTGCCATGGGTGCGATCAACAAAACCATGCACCCACAGCCAACCATTAGGTCAAATTTTAGCAATTTAATATCAACATATCCAAAGTTCCATTTTCCGACATAGTGTCGAACAAAGAATATAAATAAGAGTATTTAAATTCCCATGTGAGCTAATTATTTCTAAGCAGGGCTAAGCACCCTAACAATAGGCTCTAGTCATATTATTACCCAACTACAAAGGTGTACAGGTGAAATTAAGTTAGAGCAATTAAAATTGCATTTATATAGGTTAACCTTCCCACATGAAATAATGAAATAATACATGTTTATTAATTTAAAACAAATATTTTGTAATAAATGGGTACAAAATGATCGAGGAAACGATGTGACTTGCCTTGCTCTGGCTCAACGAATTCGGCAACGACTTCGTAATAAACTGGAGGGTCGACTACATCGGTTTCTATAGAAAACAAAGCACAAACAATTAAAAAAGTACATGTGGACACTGAAATAGGAGCTGAAAGTATTTTTAATGGATTCTTGGCATTTTTCTAGATTTAATGAAATTTGGATGGAATTAATCGGAGCTCTTATGAATTAGTTATGAATTTTTAAAGTTCATTGTGTTTTTACTATACAAAAATAACCCTAAATGATTTATTGCGCATTAAACCGGAGATATTGCGTCAGCAGATCGGGGGACTGGCACCGACAGACGGGCCCTACTGGTCAGCGACGCCCAGGAGGACGGCGCACGGTGGACGCGGTCCACCAAGCCTGGTGGCACGGCGCCACGCGGCAGGGCGCAAGCGTCCGCCACGTGACCGGCCCTAATCTACCTTGTGATAGATCGGATGGCCAAGGATGAAAGGGGGCAGTGCCCCGCCGGCACGGCCATGCCGCGGTGACGCACGCGCCCCGATGGTCACCGCCAGGGACCATCCGGCGTGGCGGAGAGCGGTGGGGAGCAGCGGGGAAGACGCGGAACCAGAGGGGCGTCTCACTGAGGAGCGGTGCGATGGGAAGACGGCAAACGGTGGTGAATAGAGGCGAAAGGTGGCAACGAGGCTCGGGAAGACAACGGCGACGGCGCAAAGCGGCGACAGAGGCACGGACGAGGTTTGGAAGACCCTGGCGAAGGTGTAGAACGTGTTAGGAGAGAAAAAGACCAAGTGGGTCGACGGGATTCCGCGGCTGAAGGCCGGTGGCGACACTCACTGAAAGGGACGTCGAGGAGATCGGGCTTCCGGTGGCGCTGGGGCTCGCGGGCTTGGTGGCGTAGATGCTCTGGAGTGCGGCGAAGGCGGTGGTGGCGAGAGACGAGAGCGGTGGTGGCTACAGCGGCAGTGGCGCTCAACTGGAGACAGCAGAGCGCGGCGGCGGTTCGGGAGCTCGGTGCGGAGGGGGTTAGAGGGCTCAACAGATGGGGGCAAATGACGGAAAAGCGAGAGCGGAGCACAGGGAGGGTTTTTATGCACTCGGCTGTGGGAGTTTGTGGCCGGGTTGGCCGTATTTCACGAGAACGTGGTGCGGCTGCGATGGCAGGATTAGCGAAATTCGCCTGCGGGCGTGCGCGAAGAAAGCAGAGAAGTGGGGGAATGGATAGGCGACTATGTCCGTGTCGTTTGAACCACGTGTGAGGGCGGGAGATCGTGGGCTGAGGCGAAATTGCACGGCAGGGGCGAGCGGATCCCCTCCGGCCGAATTGGCCCCCGGTCCCACATGTCAGCAGGAGGAGAGGGGAGCGGGGAGCGGGTGGTCGCTGGCAGGCGGGGCCCAACCGTCAGTGGTGTGGAGGGGAGGGGAAAGAGGCGCGGGCGAAGCGGGTCGCGCGAGTAGGCCGTGAACAGGGATGGGCTGGCGACCCAGGAGAAGGAAAAAGAAAAGAAAAAGGAAAAGAGAAAGAAAGGAAAAAGGAAATGATTTTCCAGAGGGAATTAATTCCGATAATTTATTTTGATTTATTAAAATTACTTCCAGTGCTCTAAAAATTCCCATAAAAATCCTGTTAGTGTATTTTGGCAAGGGGAATATAGGAGGAATATTCCCAGCCCTGATAATGTAACATACCAGGATTTCTCCTAGGAGAATTTAGCAGCGAAATCAAGTTTTCGATTTCAAAAAAAACTTGATTAAAAAGGTTCACAAAATGACGTAGGTTTTCTTCCAAGTTAGGAACGAAATTATAAAAGTTTAACCTAGGAAAATAATAAGATAGAAGTGATTGTTTGTTCATTTCCATAATAGAATGCATAAACATTTCCATAGCCTAAATAGTTTCTAAGGACGATAGGTTTAATATAAAATCATGAGAAAGTTTCTATAATCGGTATACAACACAACTTATCTACTGTAAATTTTCCATGATTTTATCACTTCACTAAGTACTTCAATAAAATCCCTCAAATCAGCTAGACTAGGGAGCTAGCTAAAAATGAATGGGTATACTTCTAAAATACACCAAATAAAAATGAAGACTAATCAAGCAGTTCCCTTCTACCAGAATATGAGTCAACATGAAACTTTCAACCAAAAATTTTGGTTTAATTTATCTCCCAAAGGAACCACATAAAATGACAGGAGAAATGGTCTAGGGAATTAATTTAGACTGCAGGAAAAACTGGGTCACTATCCTTACTTTGGAAATTCACCAAAGATAAACCAGATCACCTCTAGCTATGAAATTCGGTCATCAGGTTAATCACATCCTTCTCTATTTCCAGTAATTTTTACCAAATTTTATCAATTCAATAAGTGTCTCAAACAAATATTTTTGATTCAGCAAAACAGAGAACTTTTTCTCTTGCAGACAACCAATTTGATATTTTTTTTTCTAAAATAAATTCACCACTCACCTTCTTACCAAAATTTGCCAGAAATTGGGTCATGTCGTGAACTATTTACAGTAAACATTTCAAAGCTTCTTTCACAAAGCTTGTACATGAAATAATAGGTCCAAGCTCACTGACTCAGACTAGTGCACAGCAGAAACTGAAATTTGGCCGAACTTTGCCATTTTCTCCGGAGAAATCTACAAGTCCCACAACTTTGAAATTTGGCACAGAGCTAGCCAATACCACCTACTGCCTGCAGTAATTTTCCCATGATTTTACCCACACTGTAGACCAGTCAAACAGCTAGATCAAAGTAACCTCCAACCACTTCATTTACAATTAGAATCTAGAAGCTTGTTCTCTGTTTTGTCACTACCATGTGGACCCCACAGACCCCTGGCCCACCTGTAAGCCTCAGCATTCCTTTGGACAGTGTGTTTCACCAAGAACTCCACCCACACCTCTCTCCTCTCCATAGGTTTTCACTACTTGGACCCACTAGTCATGGATTAAACCTAGCCAAAAATGTGTAGAACAATGTTGTCTTACATGTGGGACCCACCTTGACCAATGTGCAAATAGATACACCTCAGTAGGCCCCAGCAAACGTGTCAGCATCTCCTTCCTCTCCCTTCCTCAGTATACAAAGCAGCCCTGGACAGCACAGCCCTTGGAAACCTCGGCCATTTCACCTCAAACTCCGCCAGCAGAACCTTCTTCTCATCCTCTCCACGTTCCCACCGAGAAAACTCACGGAATCCCCAAGGATCACCGCCGGCAACCTCATCCTCCCTGTTGTCGATAGTGCTCGATCGAGCTCGAGCTAACTCCGGTGAGCTCCATCCTTTCTAAACCTTAGGAACATGATCTACAACTCCTAACCTTTCCATTTTCGTACTCGGCGTCCCTAGGTTCGCCAGCTGAGGTCGCCGTTCTACCGCCGTCCCTGCTCTCTGCTCTGCAGAACCGCCGCTGTGATGTCATCACCGTTCCGGCCGATCCAGGACACCGCTAGCCTAGCCATTTCGCCAGCATCGTCGCCTCACCTCCAGGAGCCTGTCGACTAGAGGAATCGAGCTAGGAAGCCCTGAGCCATGAGATCCATCGTCGTCTTCCCCGACGCTGATCTGAGTCACTGCCGTCGATTCCACTGTCCCTGGTAGGTCTCCGTTCGATTCATTGCACAGGAGCCATCCTGAGGAAGCCTATGACCTTGCAGACACCTTGTCTTAGCCGTAGGATGACTGGAGCGAGCTGCCGCCGTGGAACCGAGGGATCTTATCGCCTTCGAGCCATCTTCAACGTTGCTACTGCTGCACAAATCTCGCCGACCTCCTCAAGCCCCACGGTGAGAACCCAGGCACATATTAGACACACATGCATGCACTGGTTAGGCTAGAACCCGATCGTAGCTCATGTTCCCTCAGCGGCCCGAAGAGCCTCGCCGCTTGCGGCACCACCATGCCTAGCTCCGGCCACCATCGGCAACGAGACCACCATCGACAGCTTCGCCTTGGTCTCATCTGTCTTTCTTCTGTTGGCCGCAACCCGAGCCGAGCCGAGCCGCCGTTCGCCGTCACCGCCGCCGAGAAGCTCGCCGCCTCCGCTCTACCTCGCTCTCCCCTGCTCTGCCTCGCCGACATATGGGACCCGCTCGGCAGTAGAGAAGTTAGAGCGCGAGGACTAATTTGTGAAAGAATTAAAAGGTTTGAGGTTAATTAGCAAGATGCATACTCTATGACATGTGGACCCGAGGACCCATCCGTAAATCACGAGAAGCCGAAGGACTCTTTAAGAAAAATCACCTCACACGTGGCCGAGGACCGCAGGTTCCATTTCTGGAAATCCCGAGGACTTTTCTGCAAAGTTCCCTCTCACTGACCAGTGGGCCCCCCTCCATTTAAAATCTGAAAATATAAAGAAAAATAACTAAAGTGTTAATTTTTCAACTGAAAAATAGGATAACTTGTAAAATTCATAGTAAATTCATTTTAGCTCCATTTGGGATGAACCAAATTTCAGTAGATTCACAAAATTATGCTTTTTAATGTTGTGAACTAAAACATGGCGCCTTCAGTACAGAAAAATACCACTAAATTTTATGTAGTAAAACAATTGCTATAGTACAATTCATTAGTTGTAAAATTCATAGAAATTAAATCCTAACTCCAAATCAAGTGAACCTAATTTTGTTAGATCCACAATATCATGCTCTTTATTTCTAAGAACTAAAATCTGGAACATGCAGTACAAGAAATCCTTCTAAAATTTATGTGACAAACGATTAACTTAATATACATTATGACTTGTAAAATATGTAGGAAATTCATATTAACTTCAAAAATCATGAACTCAGTTTTGTTAAACCTATAAAATTATTCTCTTTATTACTGAAAACTAAAAGTTGGCACATATGTACAGGAAACATCCTTAAAATTTACTTAATATACACCAAAACTTATATCTTTGGAATACAAAGTAGTAAAATATAACTCCCTTCGCTGACATCATCTAAAATCATTACATGTCCCCTGTCTAAAGCTCACACATAGCAAAACATCTCATAAGGTACCTTTAGAATATATATAAGGTATAAATACTCTATTATGTACATAGAAGATGTAAAATTCATAACTCCCAAACCGTAAATGATAAAATAGAAATTCCTTCACCTAAATTCACTTTATAACAGTAGCAACCTAAGGTATAAATCTCATGCATATTAGAGCATTTTGGAGTTTTCGCATTATTTGCTATTTATTCGGTTGTATGTTATTTTCTTTCTAGAGAACGAATTTGATATCGGTGAAGAAGTGAGATAGTTGGTATCCGAGTATTCAAGAGTAAGGCAAGTATTCTCCCCTCCTCCTTGAACAAATTGAATCCTATGTTTTGGGGAATGAAATGTGTTGTTTGTAAAATTGCATGCGTATTTGTGGATAACGGCATTTGAATTGTGGTAAATGGTAGTTATAACCTATTAGTTGCATGATCCACCTTAAAACGTTATACTCCTTGCTGTTTGTAACCTTAGGCTTGGTTAGAGTACTTGATTTGTACTCATGGGAGTCTATGTTAAGTTAATACACTTGCTTATGCTTAGCCATGCTTAGTAACGTGCTAAATATTATAGTGATCACTATATACCTTTGAAAATAGGAATTTTATAACTTCTGGACAGAGATGAAGCCTCTGGTTATTTGTGAACTAAAATGATGAAAAACCTAATTTTAGACTTAGGCGGCAAGTGGTGTGCATATGGAGTAGTTGCACACCAATAGGGGGAGTGTTCGCCTGAGTCGATTAAGGACTGAATTCAGTGTCATATTCTCATGTTAAACAGTACAACCACATGTACTAGTATGGGATAGCCATAGTGGATTAAGTTACTTAATGTTTAGCCTTGCATTTTGGTAGGTTGAGTAGTATGGGCAGTGCCTACAACGAAACGTAGGACTGTTCAGAGGATCTACCTATATCCCGTAACGGAATAGGCGTCTAAGTTTGTCCAATACAACGTTGTGTGCCTCGTGGGGAGCCGGGCAGGCTGCCGCCACGGCGCTGGGTTAAGGCATGGGCCCACCACCCATGGCATCAGGTAGCCCCTCGATGTGGAGTAACACACCTCGTGCTGGTGCAAGGCTAAATGTTAGGTAATGTAAAAGCTATGTTGTGACCCCTAGGCCGCACTTAACATGTAGAGTGTGGGATACCGATGGGTATCGACCAACCTAGGGTGTAGACGTTATGGCTTCTATCAGATCATGTGGGTTACGTTGTATAAATTCTGCAGAGTCAAAACTAATCGGTTAGCCATGCTCACGGTCATGAGTGGCATGGTTGTGTTCATTGAGTATAGATTAATGCTTTTAAATGTGTTTATGAAATTGGGATGAGGATTGGTGACTTATAAGAATTATTATGCTTATTACAATGCTTATGGTGGCTTGTTGCCGTGGAGGGCAGCAAGCAGGAAAACTATTATGTTGATCACTTCCCTACTTGTTATATATGTTTCTAATGTTTTATTAAATACCGTTGCAAATGATTGTGAACTAAAATTAGCTTTATGCAAAACTGAACCCACAAATAGCCATCTGCCCGTTGCCAGACGACCGTTTACTGCACTGTTCGGCCGCGTTGGCCCAGTAAAAAATTGCCACATGTCCCAACGGTCCAAAATAACGGCTAGATTTTGAATCTAGCCGTTAGGGGACTAAAAAAAATCCAAAAAATTGTGAAATTTTTTCCTATAAATAGGGGAACCACCAGCCACATTTTTGCTCATCCAAACCTTCCAACCTCTCCTCTTGTGCTCTATTCTCCTCTCTTTTGCTCTCTTGCGCTCTAAATTTTTGATTTAGACAAATTTTTGTCTAAAATTCAAAATTTTTCCACATTCTCATAGCTGATAGCTGCAGCCTCCGGTGCTCCTGCAAGGTACAAAAAAATCCTAAATTTTCTTCTTTGTTCATACTATTTTTTTTACTAATTTTCTCTATTTATATTGCAGGATGGATCCGAACTACCCGGCGTTCCAATTAAGCGACTTCGACCCGAGCTATCTGTCGATGTCACAAGGAGACGACTCCGGGTCGGCTCCTACACCGCAAGAACATCCGGAGGAAGTACATGCGGCTTTGGAAGGATCCGGAACTGCGAGCGGGAGCCTATCAACGGCAACCGGCTCGAAGAGATCAAGAACTTCGTCCGCCTGGCAACATTTTGATGAGATCAAGAAAGCCGGCGCGGATGGAAGGGAGGTAACGTACGCGAAATGTAAAATCTGCAAGACTAAACTCTCTAAAAAATCTTCTTGTGGAACAAGGCATTTGAGACGGCATGCTGAGGCGTGTTCGAAGAAGCAAGGTTACTAGCTACGACAGCAGCAATTGGTACTAAATTCTGACGGTACGGTACGTTCATGGGAGTATAACCCTCAGGTAGCACGAGATTCCCTTACCCGTTTAATTGCTAGACAGGATTTACCCCTAAACTTTGGTGAGTCTCCTGCATTCGAGACTTACATTAAAACTGCTCATAATCCTAGGTTTCAAGCTATTAGTAGACAGACCACAACTCAGGACTTGGTGAATGTTTACAACCAAGGCCGGGATAGTATTAAACAATTGTTTACTACATGCACATTTTCTATTAGTATCACATCTGATATTTGGAGTGGTAAGGCTAAGGAGGATTATATTAGTGTAGTTGCTCATTATGTTGATGATGAATGTGAACTACAAAAAAGAGTAATAGCTTTAAAATTAATTGATGTTTCACATACTGCAGAAAATATTGCTGAACGAATTTCTAGAGTTTGTGAGGATTTTGGCACCACAAATAAAATATTTGCAGTAACTCTAGATAATGCAACTGCAAATTCAAGAGCAATAGAAATTTTGCAGCCTTTATTCAATATTTATGCTCAATCATTTCTTTTACATCAACGTTGTGCTTGCCATGTTATTAATCTTATAGTTAAATCCGATTTTAAGAGAGTAAGTGTATATCTTGATTTCATCCGTGAAGCCATAACATGGCTCAATGGTTCTAATCCTCAACTTGCAACCTTCAAGCGATTTTGCATCGCTTCAGACAAGCGTCCACGCAAGTTTCAAACAGATGCGGACCATTGGTGGAACTCGACTTATTTGATGTTGAGACATGTCTTGCCTTACAAGAATATACTAATAGTTTTTTTGCAGTCCAAGAATGTTATTACCAGTGACGGGCAACCGCTACTAACAGAACAGTCTTGGCATGTTGTAGAAATGTTTTATTATTTTCTTGAAACATTTTATGATGCAACTGTTACTTTGTCTGGTGTTTACTATCCAATTGCTAATTTAATTTTGCATAAAATTTTTGAAATTGCCATTTTATTAAAAGAATATGAAGATAACCAACTACTAGGACTTACAATATTTCACATGAAACAAAAATATCTTAAATACTGGAGGGGCATTCCATACTTGTATGCTTTTGCATTTATTCTTGATCCTGGGGGTAAAATACGGGGGTTTCTAAATATTTTGAATCTTATTGGGGATGCAATGAATATTGATTACACTAACTACTATTCTAATTTTAAGACAAAATTGTATGAAGTACTTGGAAAGTATGAAACTAAGTTTCAGGGAGTCCGCGTGCAAACAGCCCCACCCGTCCCTATCCCAGGTAAGAAGAAATTGCAGTGGGGCCGAATTTAGGGTGGTTTCTCTTCTTCTTCGAGCACCGGTGGTGGAAGTTCAGCCGCAGCAAATCCTACACACGCTTCGCTTGAAGCCCATGAGCTGTCCACCTACTTGGACAGCGACTCCATCAACCAGGAAGATCTGAACGTTCTTCAATGGTGGAATGATCACAAGACCCAATATCCTATGCTCTCAAAGCTAGCACGGGATGTGTTCACGGTGCCTGTGTCTATGGTATCATCCGAATCGGCCTTCAGTCTTTGCGGAAGAATTATTGAGGAGAGAAGAAGAAATCTCCGTAGTGAGGTGGTAGAAATGCTACTTGCGGTTAAAGACTGGGAGCTAGCTAAGGAACGTGCCCAACACACCACGGAGAACCAAGATTTGGCTGAGCAGTTCAAAAATCTTTATCTACAAAATGAGGAACTAGAGTAATGTTTTTTATTTTTGAGTGTTGACCTTTAGCTATACTCTTTTTTCTTTGTCATAGTTTTCTCAATATTAAGTTTTTACATGACAGAGTTTTTAATGAGGCAGCTGTGTAATATGAAAATCAATAAAGGTCATTGCGCAATTTTCCCCTATATCTATGTAGAAATTAAATTACATAACTATATATGTACTTCTATTTTGCTTGTTAAAAAAAATAAAAACTTCCTCCTCTAATATCATCAAAAAATACTCTCATATTTTTTTTACTCATCTTAGACAATATTTTTACATTTTTTTCCTCCTCTATTTTTTTCCTTTTTTTCTCATCTCAGTCGGCTAGCTGCAGGGGCACTCCACTCCTCGGCGGAAGGGAGGAGGCGGCTGCGGGAGGCGCGCGCGGGAGGCTGTGGCGCGCAGGCGGGGAGGCGGCGGCGGAGGCCGCGGCACGACGGCAGGCGTCAGCGGTACCGGGCCGGCCCAGACACGGTGGACCGCCGACAGGCCGTGCCGGTACGGCACGGCCCATGACCTCGGCGTGTCGTGCCTGGGCCAGAGGGGAGGCACGTGGGCCGGCACGGCACGGCCCGCTACAGGAACTGTGCCTACACGGGCCATACCGTAGCGGGCCGTGCCAGCCCGGTCCGCCCGTTTGGCCACCTATAGACGGGTGTGACATTGCGTTACCCCATGCTCTCCGAGAACAACTACGGCGTGTGGACGGTGAAGATGAAAATCTTTATGCGCGCGCAAGGTGTGTGGCCGGCCGTGGTGTGCAAGGAAGCAGTCGATGAAAAGATGGACCAAATGGCTCTCGCCGCCATTGTCCAAGCTGTCCCGGAGGCCGTGGTGATGACCATCTCTAAGAAGGAGACGGCCAAGGAGGCGTAGGACGCTCTCAAGGAGATATGCATAGGTGAAGAGCGCATCAAGAAGGCCCGAGTATAAACCCTTAAGAAGGAGCTTGATGGTATATACATAGGTGAATCTGAGAAAATTAATGAGTTTGCTTTGAAGGTTACCACGGTCATGAACGAGATACGCTCTCTCGGCACGAAAGTGGAGGAGACCACCATCGTCGAGAAGCTCCTGCATTCCGTCCCTGACAAGTTCCTGCCCCTCGTGACCATCATCGAGCAATGGGGGGATGTGACGAAGATGACGATGACGAAAACTATCGGGCGTTTGAGGGCGTTCGAGGAGTCTTCAAAGGGGCAGCGTTGTGCCAAGGAGGGTGCAGCTACTTGTCGCAGAAGCCAAGCCGCGCCCCACACGTGCCGAGTGGGAGGCCAAGGTTGCTGAAGAGAAGAGGAGCAGCGAGGGCTCCGGCAGTAGCGGCGAGAAGAAGAAGTACCACGGCAAGTTCGACAAGTCGAAGATTGATTGCCGTAACTGTAGCGAGTTCGGACACTTCGCCGACGAGTGTCCTGCAGTGAAGAAAGTGGTGAAGGGCGTGGCGCAACTCGCCATGGTGGACGCCGACGACGAGCCGGCGTTACTTTGAAGCCCGATGTGGAGGTGATGAATAATGACAACAAGATTAGGGGGTGATTGTTAGATAATCTTGTTGATTTGCATTAGTAGCGAATGTTAGTGTGTTCATGCATAAGTCAAGTGTAGCACGTGTAGTAGGCTGAGTCCATTCTAGAATACGTGCAGCATGGCAAGGAGGCTGGATCGGCAGTGCGTAGTGAGCGGATCGGCTGTCAGGAGGTGAGTGCACGAATGTGTTAGTTGGAGCACCTTTGCATGTGCTTGCGGCCATAGGTTTGGTCAAGTCGTGGAGCACATCCAGCAGCATGAAGCGGTCGAAGTTTGCATGCAGGAAGGCATCGTGGAGGACTGCAAGTCTGTTGGATGAGTTTGTTATCTTAAGAGTCATGCATGTAGTTAACGTATGGGTTAAGCTAGTGGTGATCCGGTTATTGTGGCTAGTAGTGCACGTCGCAAGGAACAGCTTGGCTAGTGTCTTACCTTTAAATACTAGTCCAATGTAATCAGTTTAAGTGAAGTTGAACAAGAGACAAGACATAGTTGTGTGTTGCCGCAACACTCTGTGTGTTCTTCTTTCTACCATTCTTGTTCTAGCTACCTTGCTGCCTTGCTTCTCCATCTTCTCACGATGAGTGTTCCCAACACCATAGCGGTTTGGCGCCAAGCCATCTTGGGCAACTCCAAAGGACAGCTTCCTGGCTAGGGCAACCTTCACCCCTGCCTCCACCCGCTGCAAAGTCACGCCCGTCGCAACTCGAGCAGGAGCGGTAGCCGGTCGAGTTAATGCCACCTCCTGCCCTTCGTGGGGCCCGTCGGCCCACTGAACTTTGGCTCTCGAGCGGCTAAGTCCCTGACCACCGCCGCCACTGCCAGGGATGTCGCCGGCGAGAGTTCGATCTCGTTGCTGGCCGACGTGGCCTCTGCCGTCCTCATCTCAACTGCCTGGCCATCCGCCACGAGCTCCCCATCCTCGTGTGCACCGACTGGTAAGACCAGTAGCGGCTCTAGAAATTTTTTATTTGGTGATTTTTCTTAACATGCCAAACTTCCATAACATAAGAAACTCAATATACATATGTAAAATTAAGTCAAAATACGATACAAATATAACGATAGTATCTCATAGCATCGCAATTACTTAAAATCAGCATTTAGGTTCGAATTTACAAAAGTTACAACATAGATAAGTTAAATATTGTCACTGCAATTTAAGGCAAAGACAGGAAGTTATACCTTTGAGGCTTTGAGGAATTGAGAGCTTGAGGAAGCCGCAGGCCATCGAGGCCGAGGAGGCTAGCACCGAGCCGCCGAGGGGACAACAGGTCGACGATGTGTGATGCGGGAGTCGGGACAGCGACGCGTCGCCAGCGGCCAGCGCTGCCGGCCTGCGCCCCGGACGCTGGCGCCGATGCTCCCTTCCTCCTTGGCGGCGGCGCGGCGCGCGACCGGCAGGCACGAGCGGCGTGGCTGCGGGAGTCGGGAGTCGGGAGGCGGCGGCGCACGGGCGACGCGCGACCATCGGGCACGGGCGGGGCGACGCGCGACGGCTGTGGAAGTCGGGAGGCTGTGGCGCCGTTCTGGTTTCTGCCTCTCTGCTGCTTCCCTTCCTTCCAAGACCTAATGTGCTACAATATTGTGCTGTTCAGTTAGTGGGCCGATTTTTTAAGGGTAGGATACTTCTAAGCCAAATTCTAAGGTGGTCCAAGGCCCACCCGGACCACCCTCTGTAACCGCCCCTGCCCCTGGGTAAGACCCCACCGCCGTCCGTGTATGACGCCACCGCAGAAAGAACCTCCGCCTCCCCCGTCTTGTGTTTTGGAACGACAACCGCCCCTGTGGACGGCACCGCAGACATCGCCGGTAGCGCGGACTGCGCCTGCGGCGAAACCAGATGTCCCTCGCCTGCGCCGGCCAGCTCGACCAAGCCGATCGCTCTGGTGTCGGATGCAAGAATTGCCCGGCCACCCGCTGCCCCCATGTGGCACTCGCTTCAGCACTGACGCCACTCGGAGGGAGCGTCGGCTCTACATCGCCGTTGCCGGCCAGCAGTCCCAGCCGGATTGGCCTCTCGCCAAGCACCGGCAAGCCGTGCAAGGAACGGCGCTCCAAACCGCCAGCCGAACCAGTTGCCCCGCCGAATCTGTGGCCACCGGTCTGCCTCGTCAGCCACGGGCCGTCGTCGTCGTACCTCCCGGCCCAGCAAGAGAGAGCATTTCGTCTGGTGATCTCTTCATCGTCCGAGTCCGAGTCGAGGGGCAGGGAGATGTGCAACAGGGTTGGGTCGATGACCTCCTCCACCTGGACGATGACCGGGTAAACGAGAGTCGGCTTCTCCGCCGGCGCCGCCGGTGGGGCCGAGCTTGTGCCCTCCACCCACGGCCCCCCCGAGCCGGCACGCTCCGGGAATTCAACGTCGAGGCGATGCGGGATGTTCGACGGGTTCTTGAACCAGGCAAACAGCTCCAGACAGCGAGCGTCTTCCTCTGGGAGGACTTCCACCAGGTGGACGTCGACAGAGTCCACGAGGTTCCGGATCGCATCCTTGTCCCAGGCGTGCAGAGGCAAACCGTCGAGGCAGAGCTTGGTGAAGAAGCGAAACTGAGCGGCCTCCCCGCAACTCCTCCTGCTCCAGAGCTTGAAGGAGATGGGCACGTCGTTGCAGAAGATCTCATTGGAGCAGCGAAACACCACATTCCTATCCCGCGTGGTGCGGAAGGTGACGAGGAAGTCTTCGGGTCTTGTCACTTCGACGCGGAGGTCGCAGGCACGGACGCCAGTATGGCGCTGAATGGCCTCCACCAATTGTCCCGGTGAGACATCCGGTCGTGTCCCCAGCACCGACGCCAGCAGGGCATGTGCTCCCAGCCACGCCTCCTTGCGTTCCATGCCGGCCGTGGGCGTAAGGACGCAGCTGCCTCTGCCAGGGCGGTCGCATGGCTCTCCCACCCGGAACTCCTCCATGTACCGCGCCGGGCTACCCGCACAGATCTGGTAACCTAAAGCCATGGAAGCGGGAGCAGAGGTCCCCGAGTCGCGTTGGCCCGCCGCCGCCGGAACCTCCTTCACCCACCTCTCCTGCACCCTCCTCGCCGGAGCTTCGGGCACACCACCGCCTCGCCGGTCACCGCCTCCCTCCGGGCAAGCCCTCGCGAGATGACCTGGGTACCAGCAGCGAAAGCACCTCGTCTTGCCTGGACAATCGGCTTTGCGGTGGCCCAACCCAAGGCATTTGAAGCAGCGCCCCTCCAACCAGCGAGGTATGGTCTTTGTCTTCTTCAATGCTCTATCGGAGTGGTTGGTAGTTGGGTGAGTGGCCTCCCCTCTTGAATGCGCCGTTCGACGCCTCCGTCGCACCTCTGTCCACGGCGCGAGCTCTTCCGAGGCTGACCCGTGCTGTCTACCCGTCTCACCTGTGACGACGTCTCGCCAGGAATCTTGTAGTCGCGTGGGTTGTGGCCGGTGGTGGCCGGAGTGGCCACCACCGCTCGGGGCAGCAGCTGCTCTCATCACAAAACTCTCCCCTTTGCCACCTATTATTGTTCTTGAAAATACAAAACTGGATGATGTTATTCCTGATTGGTTCTGGGTGACATTTTCCCGAGCTTCATTCTTGCAAGCATCACGAAATATGTTGCGTGGCTCATTACCGCCAAATCTGGAACACATCTCAGCAGATCGTATATATCTCAGATCCAATTTGTTGACAGGTCAAGCCCCTCAACTCCCTATACATATGTCACGCTTGAATTTGTCTTCAAACTTTTTGTCTGGGCCATTGCCATCTCTCAAAGCTCCATGGCTGGAGGAACTGTTGCTTGCCAATAATAATATTACAGGCAGCATCCCACCATCTATGTGCCAATCGACTGGTTTGAAACGTTTAGACCTGTCAGGAAACCAAATAACAGGAGATCTTGAGCAAATGCAATGCTGGAAAGAATTAGATAACACGTCCTCCATGCACAAAACAAACTCTGCAGATCATTTTGGTTCTAACATTCTCAGTCTAGCCTTGAACCACAACGAACTCTCAGGTGAATTTTCCCAATTTCTTCAACAAGCTTCGCAATTATTGTTCCTGGATCTTTCGCACAACAGATTTTTTGGAAGTTTGCCAAAGTGGTTACCAAAAAGGATGCCACACTTGCAAATCTTGAGGCTGAGGTCAAATATTTTTAGTGGACATATTCCTAAAAACATTATTGACCTTGATAACCTTCATTTTCTGGACATAGCACATAACAACATATCAGGAACCATACCAGACTCCCTCGCAAACTTCAAATCAATGGCTGCTATAGCTCAGAACAAAGAGGACTACATTTTCGAAGAGAGCATACCTGTAATCACAAAAGATCAACAGCGTGACTACACCTTGAAATCTACAATCTGGTGGTTAATCTTGACTTTTCATGTAATAGTTTAACGGGACATATTCCAGAGGAGATACATTTACTCATTGGACTAACTAATTTGAACCTATCAAGCAATCAGTTCAGTGGAACAATCCCAAATCAGATTGGTGACTTGAAGCAGTTGGAATCCCTTGACTTATCCTACAATGAATTATCAGGTGAAATCCCCCCAAGTTTGTCAGCTCTAACTTTTCTGAGCCACTTGAACCTATCATACAACAATTTATCAGGCACAATACCATCAGGATCACAGCTACAAGCACTCGATGACAAGATCTATATCTATGTTGGAAATCCTGGTCTTTGTGGGCCTCCTCTCTTGAAGAACTGTTCAATTAATGGTACAAATCAAAGTGTATATGAAGATGTAAGTCATACGGAATCTCTCTACCTTGGGATGAGCATAGGTTTTGTGATCGGTCTATGGACTGTTTTGCACCATGTTAATGAAGAGAACCTGGATGATGGCTTACTTTCGGATCATTGACAATTTATATGATAAGGCCTATGTACAAGTGGCTATAAGCTGGACTCGCTTGATGCAAAAAAACTAAGATGCAGCACGAAGAGCCCTGTTTCCACTGAAGTGAATTATATGAACTACTATTATCTAAATACCTAGTAACTCAAATAATTAGTTGAAGTGTTTTCCTATTCCAAGTGGCTATTTACTGTTTCTACTAGAATAGCTGTTTGTAAGGTACTTCATCTTGCACAGCTTGACATTCTGTTGTCCTTATATGTTGTTGTTGTTGTAATTTTTTTTAAAGCTGGATGAATTGAAGTTAGTCAAGGTAATGTACCCTTTATAATGACAATTGTAATCCAATTATATTTTCTCATAGAGTACTACTATACTTGCCTGTCTGTCTGAACATTTGGATATCATAATGCTAGTTGCAGGGTATGTGAAAACTTAAAAATATGTACATGCCTCATTTTAACAGATTTGCAGGTCCAGTACTGAAGTTTCCATGGAATGTTTCATACCTTGACTTGTCAGTAACCCTTTCTCGGAAATGTTCCATTTAAGCTTGAGCTCAAATACAACGAACTGGAGATTGTTTTGTATGAATAACTGACAATGATGCTCCAGTTGTCTTTGGCCTCTGGGTGGCCAGGATGGATGGATACGCTTGTTGGATCCACAATAGATGGCTATATAGGGGAAGTTCCTGCTGAACATAGTAGGTTTAGCTACCAGCACCTTGGAATTTGTGGACGGATCAACCTGGAGGGGAAGTTCATCGTGACAAATCGGCGACCTGGCCACTCCGATCTCTGAATCGGAGGAGACTAGAAGATCGGCGACCTGGACACTCCGACCTCCGAAATCGAAGGAGACACCCATCTCCTCGAAACTGTGAGATATTGCTCCAGTTTCCGCCGGGGCACGCCCTGTCGGTCTGGTCGAGTTCCCGTCGATCGTTCATGCCCCGCCGCCCCGGTCAGGCCAACGGTCGAGCATCTCGAGGGCTCGTCCGTCCGCTGCCACCCGGCACGCCCCCGCCGAACGCCGGCCCTGTAGAGGAAGCAACCGTGTGTCTTCCTGAATCCTGACCTCGTCGGCGGGTTGTGCCACGCGCTGGCCCGGCGAGTTAGTCCGCGAGTCCCGCCGGCGCCGCCACCAATCGCGTGCTGCCTGCAACGGCCGAACCAAATCGCAGTGCTGTGCGTCAGGACTCAGGAAGCCCAGCATCGGCGCGGTAGATAGCGCATAGCGTCGAGGCGAATTGGCCATCGAGCGGATTGGCCATCGGTCAGCTCACATTCCACGGCGAAACGGGGATTGCCAGGCAAGTCCTGTCCACGTATAGATGTCCAAACGGACGGACCGGGCCGGCACAGCCCGTTTGGGCACGGTCCCTGTAGTAAACCGTGCCGTGCTAGCCCGCGTACCTCCTCCTGGCCCAGACATGGCACGTTGAGATCATGAGCTGCGCCGAGCTAGCATGGTCCGTCAACGACCCATCGTGCCCGGGCCATCCCGGTCCGCTCTGCCCCTCCTGCCTGTGGCCTGTGAGGCCGACCGCCAGGCGCCTGTTCCCATCCGCGCCGTTCAAATCGGCTCGCGCGCAGTATGAAGACATGGGCCGTTGGCCGATGGGCCCCGCTGGTGACGGCACCGATTAAAAAAACGTTATAGTAAAAAAATAGGAAAAAAAAGAAAAAATGACTTAAAAATTTGTAAAAATTAGAGTACTAGTAAAAAATATGAAAAAAAGGTAAAAATTATTTGAGATAAGTAAAAAAATATAAGGGTATTTGTCGGCAAGATAGGACAGGGGGTCCTACATGCCCTGGGGACGCGTGGGTCTTCAGCCACGTCAGCTCCACCAGGGTCCACAATCTACACCAGTGATAGCCGACTATGGTTATTCTCCAGCTAAGAACCTAGAGCCCGGGAACCACCCGCTCCCGAGTGGTTCTCCCCCGACTGGCCCCCGGTCCCGGGAGCCGACTGCCCCGGCCCCGGGCCCCGGGTGCCGACTGCCTCGGTCCCGAGTCCCGGGTGCCGACGGGGGACTCGGCTTCTCCCGACTGAGGCGATCGGCATCGGCTTCCCCCAGCGGGATCGGCACCTCCCGACGAGTGGTTCTCCCCCGACTGGCCCCCGGTCCCGGGAGCCGACTACCCCGGCCCCGGGCCCCGGGTGCCGACTGCCTCGGTCCCCAGTCCCGGGTGCCGACGGGGGACTCGGCTTCTCCCGACTGAGGCGATCGGCATCGGCTTCCCCCGGCGGGATCGGCACCTCCCGAGTTGATCGGCTACGGCTTCTCCCGAGTGCCCCTCCTGGATCGGCTTCTTCAGTAGACGGCACCGGTTGACCAACTACCCACATTAAACGATGAGGCGACAAGACACGCCTGTCACCCGCTCCTGTACAGTCAGAACCTTTTTGACTACGGAGGCTCCTTTCACTGTGCGATCGCCGTTCACAGTCAGAGCCCTTTGACTTGAGGCGTGCGCCGTCACGTCTCCCGGCTCCGTCGACCAGACGACCAGACGCCCCATCACATCCTCACGACTCTACCGCCCGCTGCATACCTGCTCCGGCGTGGGCACGGCTGGCGGGGAGGTGAGCGACGGGACAGGGGCGACGGGACGCTCCTCCAACTCCGGCGTGGGTGTCGCAGGCGGAGGGGCGCACAGGAGACCTCACCGGAAAATATCTCCTTCCGCGTACCGGCACTGTGGACTCCCCTCGCCTATAAAGGAGGATCCATGCCGTAGATGAAGACAGGCAGCTCAAGCTCCGGCCTTAGACAACAGAGATCTCCTCCTCCTTCCTTGAGTCCGGTCGCTGGTAGAGCGACCGACGCCACCTCTGGGTTCCCGGTGAGCTTCCGAGCTCCCAGGGTCCTCCTTGTAAACTCCGCTCCACATTCATCTTTCTCTCTCATAGTCCAAAACACAGGAGTAGGGTATTACGCTCCGGCGGCCCGAACCTGTATAAATCCCCCCGTCTCCTCGGTGCGCCGCGGTTCTTCACCTTCCGATCTATCTCCCGCGTGGTCACAACAGATCGGACGGTCCGGACCCGATTCGGACGGACCGGACCTGTCTGTCTCCAGCTCGGGCCCCTCTGTTTCTGTCCCGAGCGCTGATTCATCTTCTTCCACCCGAAGTCGGCTTCGCCTGAGAACTACTCCCCTGGCCGAATCTCAAAAGGGGGGTCTCCCGATCTCCCGCCGTCGAGGTTTAATCCTCCGACAGCTGGCGCGCCAGGTAGGGGGAGTTTCCTTTTCAGGTGTTACGCCGGCGCCTCCAACACCGACGCGCTCCATGACAGGAGGCCACCGTCATCGTCGAGACTACGACGAGGGGTCCGGCGGCTACTCCCCGCCGGGCAACGTGGCCCCCGACAGGGGCCCTGGAGAGGACGGCAGGCTCTCACGTTCCGCGCTACGGCGGAACAGGAGGAAGCACCAGAAGGCCAAGGCGGCAGCCGAGAGCTACGCCTTGGCGGCTGCGGGCAGCCCCCGGTGCTATGATGCCCGCGGAGGCGATGGTCGCGGCAAGCGGCGAAATGCCGCACGCGCGCCGCCACCGCCGGCGACAACCCAGAAGTGGTGCCCCCTCCACCAGACGGACTGGCACGACATCGCGAAGTGCCGCGCCGTCCAATGCTCACACGAGCGTACCGAGCCAGCCTTAGTTCGGGGATGGTGCGCCTACCACAACACGGACCGGCACGACATCACCGAGTGCCGCGCCGTCCAGGGCATGGCCGAGCGCCTCAAGCCGGCCGCAGCCCGCGGGTGGTGCGCCTTCCACGACATGGACCGGCACGACATCACGGAATGTCGTGCCGTCCAGCGTTTGGCCGAGCGCCTCGAGCCGGTCGAAGCCCGGAGGTGGTGCGCCGTCCACGAGACGGATTCGCACGACCTCGTGGAGTGTCGCGCCGCCCACAAGTTGGCCGAACGCGTCAAGAAGTCTCGGCAGGAGCAGTAGCGGGCTCGAGCTCGCCCCCTCTCAAGGGACCTGAGCCCGTGCGGCAGGAGCCCCTGGCTCCCGGGCTCATAAGTAGCCCCGGTCGGAGCCCTTGGCTCCCGGGTGCGTACTTAGCCCGGTCGGAGCTTGGCTCCCGGGTGCGTACTTAGCCCCGGTCGGAGCCCTTGGCTCCCGGGCGCAGATTTAGCCCCGGTCGGAGCCCTTGGCTCCCGGACACGCGTAGGGTACGACTACCCGGACTTCATCGGACGCGATGGCAAGTCCGGGCGGTTTGTCCCGACTAAGTCTGGGGCCTCCGGGTCCCGGACACATATAGGGGGTGATAATCCGGACCGCGCTGCCCCGTCGAGCGCGAGTCCGGGAAGGCCGCTCCCGGTCGATAAGTTCCCGGTTGAACGGCTGCCCCCGGTTGATCGGCCGCTCACGGTTGATTAGCTCCCGGTTGACCGACCGCTCCCGATAGACCGGCACCTCCCGGTTGGGGATCTTCTCCCGGCGTCGAGAGCTCGCTCCCTCCCGACGAAGCTGAGCTCGAGAACAGCCCCTGACAGGCCAAAACGGCTGCCGAGTGCTCCGCGATGGCTGCTGCGGGCAGCCCCCGAGGCGACATCGCCCACGAAGACGACGACGGCGGCGATAAGCGGCAAAGGGTCGCACCTGCGCCACCGCCGCCGGCAATGGCCCGGGGATGGTGCGCCGTCCCCGAGACGGATTTGCACGCCCTCTCGGAATGCCGCGCCATCCAAAAGCAGGCCAAGCGCGTTCAAGGCGATTCGGACGGTCCGATCCGAAGGTGGACGGTCCGATCGCCCTCGACCGGACGGTCCGATGCGAAGTCAGACGGTCCGATCGCTCTAATTCGGACGGTCCTTTTCCCTTGACGGACGGGCCGAATCCCGCTCCCGCGCACAGATCTGGCCCCGGTCTGAGCCTGGCTCCCGAGCGCGCCTACCTAGCCCCGGTCGGAGCCCTTGGCTCCCGGGCACGTACCTCCTCCCGGTCAGAGCCCTTGGCTCCCGGGTGCGTATCTAGCCCCGGTGAGAGCCCTTGGCTCCCGGGCGCGCGTATTTAGCCTCAGTCCGGGGCCCCCTGGGTCCCGGGCACATATTTGAGCCGAGGCACGGATTCCCGAATCCGTGTCCCGGGCCCGACACCAGGGTGCCGAACCAGGGCGGCCTCGCCAAGGCGAATGCAGGCCTAGGAACACGACACCCGGAATAGGGCGCGAAGCCCGGATAGCACCGCCCCGACGAGAATGCTTCCGGAAGGTCGTCTCACATCCCATATTCAAGCCCGGGCCCCCGGAACCCGGCTTATATCAAAACCGTATTCTAGTCCGAGGCCCCGGGTCCCGGACACATATCCTGAGCGCTGGCCGGGGCCCCCGGGTCCCGAGCACATGCCGGACTCGAGCTCGCGAGGGAAGCGAGCCCGAGCTCCATCCTTAGCGCATCAAGTATCTTCACAAATCTATCCGTGTAAACATCCTGTAAGTTGGGCGAACCCGGGCCAGCGCCGGACTTCGGCCGGAAACTCGGCGCTGGCCCAGGGCCCCATGTATATACACTTTACATAAACAGCATTTTTTATCCTTCCTTCCCGGTCTCGTTCCTTTCATCGTTTCCCATGTGTTGCGTTCGGGGCGGTCTCACCCCCTGGAGGTATCATCGGGCCGCGCCCGTACGGCGGCCGGGTTATGCGCAAACCCAGCCACCGTACGGGCCCGACCACGACGACGCCTTCGGGATATGGTTGACACCACGGCTCGTAGCATGGAGTGGACAAGGAAACGGACCGGACGCTCTCACAGTTCACTATGTACAGAGTAGACCTTTCCCCCGGCGGTCCCGGGGGCGATTCATACCACATCAAGCCAGGCGCTTGGGGAGACCCCGTGTCTTCCTGGTCTACCGGGCCGAAGCCGTTCTGTCGCCAGACCTCTCCTTCGGCTCTCGGGTACAGCGCTACATCGACAAGCGTCGACCACGACAAATATGCAGCTCAACAACCTCGACTTCCTCGAGGAACGAAGGTGGCGCGCTCCGTTCCGTGTCGCTCGTTGCCAGCAAGGCCTCAAGCGCTATCTTTAGCGTAAGGTTCGGGCCCGATCACTTCAGGTTGGAGGCTTGAATCTCCGCCGTGTCCTCGCACGGGTCGGAATGAAATCTTCCCCCCGTGGGAAGGCCCCCCCTGGTGATCGGAACTTCCCAACCGGGCCTCGGTAAGCCTGGGAGCATCTTCACAAATATTATCTGAATCCTGTAAGTGCCTCTAAACCTCAGCACTAACCGGGGCCCCCTGGTATATACGCTTCCATATGATCAGCGTTTCTATTCAATAAACCTATCTATCCCGGTACCGTGCCCTTCGTCTCTTTCCGTGTGTTGCGCTCGTGGCTGTCTCATCCCCCGGGGCCATACCCGGGCCGCGCCCGTGCGACGGTTGGGATCGTGCATTATCATCAATCCCCTACCGACGAGCTACCGTATCCCCTCCTGCTAAACCCTGGACACTGTCCAAGCCCCGGCTTGCGGTGCCCCGCCTGGTTGGCTTGGGGCTCGGTTTTTTCCGGAGGTAGGGGGTGAAATGCTTATGCGTGATCTTTCCCTCCGCACGGTCACGACCGCGAAGACGCCTTCGGGAGGTGATTGACGCCACTGATCGTAGCACGGAACGGACAAGGGAACGAGCCAAATACTCTCACGACTCGTCATATGCAGATTAGACCAGTTCCCGGCAGGGTTAGGCAGGCCTTCCGAACCTCGACGCGGCCCATGGAGCCCGGCCTAGCCGGCCCTTCCCCGGCAGCCGCCGAGGCGCCGGCTGCGCCGCCGCCTGGCCGCTCCGCGCTCGGTCAAGTCCGTTTCCGCGGCTTCGCAGCGCTCCCCCGGACCCGGAAGGCGGGAAGGGAAACGCCTGCGGACTCGATCGTCCCACCAGAATCATCCTCGGTCCCTCGCAACAATCGAGGACCGTGCTCCCGGGGTAGGCAGCTGCTCCAGGCTCCGGGCGCTACGGCGGATCACGGCGTATCGGTGACGTTCAGCGTTCCCGGGAGCGAGCAACGCTCTTGGCCCCGGGATAGTGCTCGCAGAGCCACATCGCCCTCCGCAACCTCCAGATACGTACCTTATCCGAACTTGTATACTGCCTAAATCGTATTCTTCCTCTATTTGTACGGTCGGCTTAGGTTCCCGAGACGGGCCGCGGTGCCCGACCTGGCCGGCTCCCCCCCGGCCGCGGCCGAGGCGCCGGGGACTTCGTTGCCTGGCGACCCCGAGCCCGGGCGGGGTCAGTTCCCGAGGGGCTTCTGACCAATCAAAAGTATCCTCGCGGCCTCACTATGCCCTCTGGGCCAATGGCGCCCGGGGGCGCGGAGGGCTTGGATCCGGAAGACGGAAGGGGCCGAGCCTGCGGACCTTGTCGCTCCGTAAGGCGACTGACGCGTTCGCTACCCCCGGAGACCGAACTCCCTGGGGCAGGTGGCTGCACCAGGGCCCGGGCAGGAGCCTCAGGCGCAATGGCTGTCCGCGACTACTGTCGGACGGCGCCCGGTATTCAGCGTCCCCGAACACCAGCAACCTCCAGACAACACAATAAACTAAGGTACAAAAACATAAACATAATCATATACATATGCGAATACCTTTCTTTGTACAAGACAGGAAGAATCGGTGCGCGAGCGCGAGCGAGGCCCGGATCACACGGGGCGTGGTCACCGCTGTGCTTCTGACCGGACCCCGAAGGCGGCGCCGGACGACGTCGGCAGGGGAGCACCCGGGGGCATGGAGGTCCCCCGGGCCCCGAAGGCGACCGCAGATGGTGTCAAAAGGGAACCGGCATCTTCCCCGACCTCTTCGTCAGGCATCGGTTCTGCAGGATGGTCGCCGCGGTCGAAGAACCCTGCCTCCGGGGCAGCGGACTCGACCACGGCCTCCCACGCCTCCTCGCGAACCACCGCGACACCCTCGCACACAACGAAAACACACCCGCGAGACGCGAGCCCGGCCTCTTCGGCCCAGACGCTTTCCTCTCGGGAGTGTTTCCTTCTCCCGCGCCACCATCTCGGACCAGGCGCGGGAGGTCTCGACGGCGGCAGACTGGGTGGCGCCCTTCGATTGGACAACGCACCCCTCTGCTGCCGTGACCTCTAGCCATCGGGTTGCCACGAAGAACTCGGTGGCAACGCCCGGGTCCCGGGAGCCACCTCCTCGGGCCCCGGGCACAAAACCATTCCGTGCCCGGGGCCTTCCGGTCCCAGGTCCCACAGCTCTAGCCCCGGGCGGCGTCCCCGGGGCACATTGCGGGACGCTCCTGGTCCCGGGCGCCGCTCCCCGGTCCCGGGACTCACGACTCCCGCACCGAGGAGCTCGGGAAGTAAGCCTCGAGACGATCGGCTCCTTCCGGTCGGATCGGCTTAGGCTCCTCGGAGCTGATCGGCTCCTTCTGGTGTTCGACGTCCCCCGGTGATCGGCCTCTCCCGGCCGACATCATCTACCGGCATTAATGACATGGCAGCGGGGCACGCCGCTCCGGTCATCCGCGCAACCACGCGTGGGCATCTCCCGGCTCCCCATGGACAACCCGACCAAGTGGTCAGAACCTTTCGGCTTCGGCGGCAGGGGCCGGAGAACGGCCTCAACCGTCCCGGGGACCGAGTTCCCGGGACGGGCGGCTACCGGAGCTCCCGGAGCAGCGGGGGCTGCCCGCCGGGCGGCGTTCGAAGGCGACAGCCGTCTCCTTCGGATCAAGCATCGGCTTTACAAGGCGCTCGCCGCGGTTGAGGAACCCTGCTTCCGGGGCAGCGGACTCGGCCACGACCTTCTCGCGAACCACCACGACTACGCAACAAGTCATCAAGCTTCACCAGTTCACAGCGAACCAGGTGCGCCCCGCGTCCCCTCTTCTCTTCAAGACGTGGCCCTATTCCTGCCCAGGGCTGATCCCGGCCGAGCAACAGGGCCAGGGGCCACTGTCGGCAAGATAGGACAGGGGGTCCCACATGCCCTGGGGACGCGTGGGTCTTCAGCCACGTCAGCTCCACCAGGGTCCACAATCTACACCAGTGATAGCCGACTACGGTTATTCTCCAGCTAAGAACCTAGAGCCCGGGAACCACCCGCTCCTGAGTGGTTCTCCCCCGACTGGCCCTCGGTCCCGGGAGCCGACTGCCCCGGCCCCGGGCCCCGGGTGCCGACTGCCTCGGTCCCGAGTCCCGGGTGCCGACGGGGGACTCGGCTTCTCCCGACTGAGGCGATCGGCATCGGCTTCCCCCAGCGGGATCGGCACCTCCCGACGAGTGGTTCTCCCCCGACTGGCCCCCGGTCCCAGGAGCCGACTGCCCCGGCCCAGGGCCCCGGGTGCCGACTGCCTCGGTCCCCAGTCCCGGGTGCCGACGGGGGACTCGGCTTCTCCCGACTGAGGCGATCGGCATCGGCTTCCCCCGGCGGGATCGGCACCTCCCGAGTTGATCGGCTACGGCTTCTCCCGAGTGCCCCTCCTGGATCGGCTTCTTCAGTAGACGGCACCGGTTGACCAACTACCCACATTAAACGATGAGGCGACAAGACACGCCTGTCACCCGCTCCTGTACAGTCAGAACCTTTTTGACTATGGAGGCTCCTTTCACTGTGCGATCGCCGTTCACAGTCAGAGCCTTTTGACTTGAGGCGTGCGCCGTCACGTCTCCCGGCTCCGTCGACCAGACGACCAGACGCCCCATCACATCCTCACGACTCTACCGCCCGCTGCATACCTGCTCCGGCGTGGGCACGGCTGGCGGGGAGGTGAGCGACGGGACAGGGGCGACGGGACGCTCCTCCAACTCCGGCGTGGGTGTCGCAGGCGGAGGGGCGCACAGGAGACCTCACCGGAAAATATCTCCTTCCGCGTACCGGCACTGTGGACTCCCCTCGCCTATAAAGGAGGATCCATGCCGTAGACGAAGGCAGGCAGCTCAAGCTCCGGCCTTAGACAACAGAGATCTCCTCCTCCTTCCTCGAGTCCGGTCGCTGGTAGAGCGACCGACGCCACCTCTGGGTTCCCGGTGAGCTTCCGAGCTCCCAGGGTCCTCCTTGTAAACTCCGCTCCACATTCATCTCTCTCTCTCATAGTCCAAAACACAGGAGTAGGGTATTACGCTCCGGCGGCCCGAACCTGTATAAATCCCCCCGTCTCCTCGGTGCGCCGCAGTTCTTCGCCTTCCGATCTATCTCCCGTGTGGTCACAACAGATCGGACGGTCCGGACCCGATTCGGACGGACCGGACCTGTCTGTCTCCAGCTCGGGCCCCTCTGTTTCTGTCCCGAGCGCTGATTCATCTTCTTCCACCCGAAGTCGGCTTCGCCTGAGAACTACTCCCCTGGCCGAATCTCAAAAGGGGGGTCTCCCGATCTCCCGCCGTCGAGGTTTAATCCTCCGACAGTATTTTTTTATGATATTAGAGGAGGAAATTTTCATATTTTTTAAACAAGCAAAATAGCAACACATATATAATTATGTAATTTAATTTCTGCATAGATATAGGGAAAATTTGCACAGTGACCTTTATTAAATTTGATATTACATAACTGCCTCATTAAAAAAACTCTATCATGTAAAAACTTAATTTTGAGAAAACCATGACAAATAAAAAAGAGTACAGCTAAAGGTCAACACTCAAAAATAAAAAACACTACTCTAGGTCCTTATTATTTAGTTAAAGATTTTCGAACTGAGTAGCCAAATCTTGTTTCTCCGCGGTGTGTTGGGCACATTCCTTGGCTAGCTCCCAGTTTTTGACCGCAAGTAGCATTTCTACCACCTCACTGCGGAGATTTCTTCTCCTCTCCTCAATAATTCTTCCGCAAAGACTGAAGGCCGATTTGGATAATACCGTAGACACAGACACCGTAAACACATCCCGTGCTAGCTTTGAGAGCGTGGGATATTGGGTCTTGTTATCGTTCCACCATTGCAGAACGTTGAGATCTTCCTAGTTGATAGAGTTGCTATCTAAGTAGGTGGACAGCTCAAGGGCTTCAAGCGAAGCGTGTGCAGGACTTGCGGCGGCCGAATTTTCACCACCAGTGCTCGAAGAAGAAGAGGAACCACCCCAAATTCGGCCCCACTGCAATTTCTTCTTACCTGGTACAGGGACGGGTGGGGCTTTTTGCCCGTGAACTCCCTGAAACTTAGTTTCATACTTTCGAAACACTTCATACAATTTAGTCTTAAAATCAAAATAGTAGTTAGTGTAATCAATATTCATTGTATCCCCAATAAGATTTAAAATATTAAGGAACCCCCGTATTTTACCCTTAGGATCAAGAATAAATACAAAAGCATACAAGTATGGAATGTCCCTCTATTATTTAAGATATTTTTGCTTCATGTGAAATACTACAAGTCCCAGTAGTGGGTCATCTTCATATTCTTTTAATAAAGTGGCAATCTTAAAAATTTTATGCAAAATTAAATTAGCAGTTGGATAGTAAACGCTAGACAAAGTAACAGTTACATCATAAAATATTTCAAGGAAATAATAAAACCTTTCCACAACGTGCTAAGACAGTTCTATCAGTAGCGGTTGCCTGTCACTGGTAATAACATTCTTGGACTACAAAAAAATAGTTAGTATATCCTTATAAGGCAAGACATGTCTCAACATCAAATAAGTCGAGTTCCACCGATGGTCCGCATCCGTTTGGAACTTGCGTGGATGCTTGTCTAAAGCGATGCAGAATCGCTTGAAGGTCGCAAGTCGAGAATTAGAACCATTGAGTCATATTATGGCTTCACGGATGGAATCGAGATATACATACTTATTGTCTTAAAACCGGATTTAACTATAAGATTAATAACATGGCAAGCACAATGTTGATGTAAAAGAAATGATTCAGCATAAATATTGAATAAAGACTGCAGAATTTCCATTGCTCTGAAATTTGCAGCTGCATTATCCAGAGTTACTGCAAATATTTTATTTGTGAGACCAAATTCCTCACAAACTCTAGAAATTCGTTCAGCAATATTTTATGCAATATGTAAAATATCAATTAATTTTAAAGCTATTACTCTTTTTTGTAATTCCCAGTCATCATCAACATAATGAGCAACTACACTAATATAGTCCTCCTTAGCCCTACTACTCCAAATATCAGATGTGATACTAACAGAAAAGATGCATATAGCAAATAATTGTTTAATATTATCCCGGCCTTGGTTGTAAACATTCACCAAGTACCGAGTTATGGTCTATCTACTAACAGCTTAAAACCTAGGATTATGAGCAGTTTTAATGCAAGTCCCAAATGTAGGAGACTCACCAAATTTTAGGGGTAGATCCTGTCTAGCAATTAAATAGATAAGGGAATCTCATGCTACCTGAGGATCATACTCCCATGAACATACTGTACCATCATGATTTAGTACTAGTTGTTGCTGTCGTAGCTAGTAACCTTGCTTCTTTGCACATGCCTCAGCATGCCACCTCAAATGCCCTGTTCCACTAGAAGATTTTTCAGAGAGTTTAATCTTATAAATTCTACATTTCGCGTAAGTTACCTCTCTTCCATCCACGCCGGTCTCCTTGATCTCATCAAAATGTTGCCAGGCGGAGGAAGTTCTTGTTCTATTCGAACCAGTTGCCGTTGGTAGGCTCCCGCTCGTAGTTCCGGATCCTTCCGAAGTCGCATGTACTTCCTCCGGCTGTCCTTGCGGTGTAGGAGCCAACCCAAAGTCGTCTCCCTGCGACATCGGCACATAGCTCGGGTCGAAGTCGCTCAGTTGGAACGTTGGGTAGTTCGAATCCATCCTGAAATAAAAATAGAGAAAACTAGTACCAAAAAAAAGTACGAACAAAGAACAAAATTCAGAATTTTTTTTACCTTGCAAGAGCACCGGAGGCTACAGTTATCAGCTATGGGATTGTGGAAAAATTTTTATTTTTAGACAAAATTTGTCTGAATCAAAAATTTAGAGCGCAAGAGAGCAAAATATGAGAGATTGGGAGGTTTAGATGAGCCAAGATGTTGCTGCTGGCTACCCTATTTATCGGAAAATTTTCACAATTTTTCAGATTTTTTTGTTATTTTTTGGAATTTTTTGGCCTTCCAACGGCTAAATTCAAAATCTAGCTGTTATTTCCAACCGTTGGGGACACATGTCAACCATCCATTGGACCACCAAGGCGAACCGACCGTTGACGCACAGCAGACAACCGTTGCCTGCCCCCCCAGCTCGTGTTGTAGCGGACCGGCCGTGCCCATTTGAACACATATAGGTCCACAGCATGGCTTGGCACGGCCTAGTTAGGCACGGCTTGCCTACCGGGCTATGCCATGCTGAGGCTAGCAAGAGTACACAGCATGGCTTAGTTAGAGGCCTATAGGCCGATGTCGTAACGCACAGAAATTCACCACCGAAATTTTGAACATTCATGTGTATTAAATCCCTGTCCAGGAAAGCCAGGGTACACCATTCTAAGTTGCCATACAAAGTGCGTCTTACAAATAGAATAAAATTATATTACATAAATGCAACGGTAAAGACAAAGGTAAGCCTATTAACAACAAGCCAAGCGGAGGCTCCTATTTCACAAGCATCTTGATGGCGGATCCAGCCTAGTCCTCTTGACAATCCTCGTCGGACAGGTACTCCACCACTGAGAGGGGGGAAAAGGAGCAAGACTGAGTACCACCCACAGTACTCAACAAATCACACCCACAAATATGCACCATGCCTAGGATACAAAGATAGGCTAGGGGTTTATTTGCTTAAAAGCAGTTACAAACAGTAGTAGTTCGCAAACAGTAAAAAGTTGATTAATTGATCAATATTAATCCTCCACTGATCAACGTTACACCATGTTAACCAGGCCCAACCATCCATCTGAGCTATACCAGTTCCATTAAGTCAAGTTAATTAAGTAAGGGTGAGACTAATCACGGTGAGTCTTGACCAATATGCCCATAACTGCGGGCGCAGCTATTTGAATAGTTTTTAACTCTGATCAGAGGTGTACAACTGTACCCACAAGACACATCCCCACACACGTTCCCGTGTGCCGACGTGTCACCATGACACCCCGCGAGAGGCTGTGACAATATCGTACACGCAACCTCTCCCAAACCATCCACACCACGTTGAGGTTACACTTGCCGCCAGGACACCCCACATCGGCTAGGCTACCCCCCTTGCGCCACAATGGATCTGGAAGCCAATCAACCCAACCCCGGGTCGACCCAACTCCATCATGCCCATCCTCACTATCGGTGCCTAGAAGAGGGAGAAGAGACGCTACAAGCCTAGCCGTTGTCCACGCTAGCTTGTGGAAAGTACAAGTGTTTGCTCAAGAGATTCCCGCGAACCGGGTCTCAACTACCATGGGTGCGACCCACAAAACCATGCATCCACAACCCACCATTCAACTCAAATTTTAGTAGTTTATATCCAAAGTTCCATTTCCCGATATTGAGTCGAACCATAAATGTAAATCAAAGTATTTAAATCCCCATGTGAGCTAATAGTCTCTAAGCATGGCTAAGCATCCTAATCATATCCTCTAGTCATATTATTACCCAGCTACAAAGATATACAGGAGGAAAACAGGTCATAGCAATTAAATTTGCATTTATATAGGTCACCCTTCCCACATGAAATAATGAAATAATGCATGTTTATTAATTTAACACGAATCATTTGCAATAAATGGGTTCAAAATGATCGAGGAAGCGATACGACTTGCCTTGCTCCGGCTCGGCGAATTCGGCAACTACTTCATAGTAAACTAGAGGATCGACGCGTCGGTTTCTATAGCAAACAACGCACAAACAATTAAAAACAGTACATGTAGACACAGAAACAGGAGCTAATAGTATTTTAATGGATTCTTGGCATTTTTCTGGATGTAATGAAATTTGAATGGAATTAATCGGAGCTCGAATGAATTAGTTATGAATTTTAGAAGTTTCACTGTGATTTTCCTATGCAAAAACAACTTTTAAACGATTTATTACTCATTAACAAGGATTTAATGCGTTAGCGGACCACGGGGGACTGGCGCCGACAGGTGGGACCCACGGTTTAGTGGAGCATAAGAGGACGGTGCACAGTGGATGCAGTCCACGCGCTGCGGCGACCGCGGACATAGCTACACGAGCGGCCCCGATCTGCCGAGACAGATCGGACAGCTCAGACCAAGTTGAGAACGAGCCCCGCTGGCGTGCGTGGCCCAATGGTCACCGCCGGCAACCATCCGGCGTGGCGGAGGGCAGCGGCGAGCGGTGGAGGAGATGAGGAATGCAGCCGAGTGCTCACCGAGGTGTGGCGACCGACGGAGAGCGGTAGACGGTGGCGAGCAGAGAGGATTGGTGGCAACGAGGTTTGGGATGTCGACGGCGACGGCGTTCCGGCAGCTCAAAGCGACGATGGAGATGCGAACAAGGTGTGGGAGGACCTGGCGAAGGTGTAGAACGTGTTAGGAGGGAAAAAGACCAAGTGGGTCGATGGAAACCCACGGTTGACTGCCGGCGGAGAGGCTTACCGAACGGGGCGACAGAGAGAACGGAGTTCCGGCGGGAATCGGAGGCGACCGACAGCGGAACAAGACGCAGCGGGGTGCGGCAAAGCTAGGGAGCGTGAGCACGGTAGTCGGCGACGGCTGCAGCGACAACGACGTGTGACTGGAGTCGGCGGAACATGGCGGCGATTCGGGAGCTTGGCGCGGAGGAGGTTTGGGTACTCGGCAAGCATGGGAAACTGAGGGGAAAGAGAGAGTGGGGCACGGGGAAGGTTTATATGTACTCAACTGCAGGAGTTCATGGCCGAGTAGGCCAAATTTCTCGGGGGCGTGGGGCGGCGGCCGCGGCGGCTAGTAGGAGCGATTCAACCGCGATCATGGGTGAGAGGGGCGGAGAAGGTGGGGGAAACGGGCGGGGACTCAGTCCGCGGTGTTTGAATAAAGGGCCGAGGTGCGGGGGAGCGGGAACAGCGTAATCCAACGGATGGGGCAGCTCGATCCCCTCCGACCGAGTCAGCCAGAGGTTGGGGATGATGCTGACATGTGAGGCCTCGGGCCCACATGTTAGCGGGAGGGGTGAGGGGAGCAGCGCAGGGAGAGCGGCCGAAAGGTAGGCCCATGGGCGTGCGTGCGCGGGCCACGGCAGCCCGAGGAACAGCCCTGGGCATGCGGCCCAGCGGGAAGAAAGAAAAAGAAAAGGAGAAAAGGAAGGAAGGAAAAAGAGAATTTCCTGAAGGATTTTAATTTCGATAATTTGTTTTGATTTATTAAAAATACTTCCTATCGATGTTTTACACCGGCAATAAGAATATAGGGCTACTCATCGGATCGAAACTCGGTGGACTGCAAAGGAACATGAAAGGATTATACTTGTTCAGGCCCTCGAGATGAGGTAATACCCTACGTCCAGTTGTGGTGTATTTTCTTTGAGGATGTATGATTGTGATCTTGGTGATTCTGGTGAACCTGCCCTCCGGGGGCGTCCTGCCTCCCTTTATATACTGGGGGACAGGGTTACAAAGTAGGAGTCCCAGTGGGACTACGACCAAGGGATCTCTCCTTCTAGGAGTACAACGTGCCCGACTAAGACTATATTTTCCCTGTCGTGTAAGGTTAAGTCTGCCGAGTTCTATTGTATCCCTAATTACAAGGCTAGGCCCATCCTCCGTCCGAGTGGCCCATATGCTTGTCATAAGGTACCCCGGGCCCATGGTACTGACACTTCCAGTGCTCTAAAAATTCCCGTAAAAATCCTGTTAGTGTATTTTGGCAAGGAGAATAAAGGGAAAATATTTTCAGCCATGATATTTTATTTTTTTGCATTTTACTTATTGAATTAATTCCCTTGGCCTTTTAAAATAAGTTCTTTGGGGATTTTTCTTTAATATATTTTGTGTGGCTCTATTTAAGGGAAAACTCAGGGTGTGACAATGTCGGCCCACTAGCACAAATGGCCCAAAAAATTCGAAATATATGGCGAAAAAAGAAAAATGCGAAAAATCTGAAAAAAATTAGAGAAAATAGAAAAATATTGAGAGAAAATGTGGAAAAATAAGGGAAAATATGAAAATATGTGGAAAATAGGTGGGCCGGTCGGGCCGTTCTCGTGCGTGGGCCATGCTATGCCGGCCCGCTACAGGATTCGGGACATGCCGTGCCGGCCCACTGTGTTGCACCCTCAACCCAGGCACAGCACGGCCTACTAGTATTCGTGCCCAAGTCGGGCCGGCCACTATAGCTTTGTGCTTGGGCTGGCCTACTAAGGCACGGCCCATTTGGCCATCTATACATTCTGGCCAACATTTTCATGAGGAAAAAGTCCACTTTGGTCCCTCAACTGTGAGTCGAGTTTGATTCGCAAACCTCAATCGCAAAACCAGGTATACATCGTCCACCAACTATCAAAATCAAGGCAAATCAAATCCCTCGATGGTTTGGATAGCGACGGTTCCATCCTACGTGGAGCCTATGTGGCTTATTGACCTGATCTTTGTCCTATGTGGTGGCTACATGGCGCTTAGTTGGCAATATAGTCAATAAAAAAATAAAAAATATAGAAGAACCCATGTGGGACATACATGTCAGTGACCCCATTTCTTCTCTCCTCTCACCAAGTGTTGGCCAGATCGGCTGTGCCTTATCGGGCCAGCCCAGGTATGGTGCTATAGTAACCGTGCCCGGCCGGCCCAGGCACGAAAGTCTGTGGGCCGTGTTGACACGGCCCGTTTGGCCGGGCTGTGCTTGGGCCGGCGCCTCAGCCCATGGGCCAGGCCGGCACGGCACGATTGCCACCGGGCCGGCACGGGCACGACCCGGTCGGCCCATCATTTTTTTTCATATTTTTTTCTATTTTTCCTTATTTTTTCCACTATTTTTTTTCATTTTTTTCTATTTTCGTAATTTTTTCTGATATTTTTCCTTCAATTTTTTATTTTTATTTTTTTTCCCATCTCATATTTTCAAATTTTGTGGGCCAAACGTGCTAATGGACCGGCGGCCGACCCACATGCCGATTCGAACCCATGCTGACCCAGCACCATCATGGGCTGTGCCTGGGCCGAGGCCTCGACACGTGGGCCAGCACGGCACGGCCTGCTATAGGAGCCATGCCTTAACGGACCGTACCGTAGCGAGCCGTGCCAGCCCAGGAGGCCCGTTTGGCCACCTATGCTCTCACCCGACGGACAGGACAATGGCGAGCCAGCGACCACCTGGGGCTGAGGATGCACGCAGGACGTCGACCTAGCAGTGTGACGGCGTGTCGAGCAGAGTCCACTTCGTGTCTCCAGCTCAGGCAATGGCGAGATGGTATAGAGGCCAGCTGATGAGCAACACAGCGTAGCCGCCCCAAGACCCCAACGGCATCATCTGCCTCCACGGCGGGGCGATGAGGATGGCGTTCTCGTAGAGCTCGAGGAAGCGGCCCAGCTCTATAGGTGCTCGACGCGGGCCCACAGCGTGACGACCTTGGCCTCCATCTCATGGCGGCGCGTGCATAGCTGGCAGAGCTGGTTCTCGACGACGATGCGCGTGGCGAGAAGCGGAGAAAGAAAGGGTTGTGAAATCATTGTCTTGATTTATTTTATATTTTGTGACAAACAATTAGCTTTACAAATGATTTATGTAATAAGAGATTGGTTTGAAAATAACTGTGAATATTGGTGTGAATGCGTGTGACTAATGAGGGTCAGGTTGCGATATCTGTGCCCAGAGACGATTTATTTTGTCTATGGGTGTGCAGGTGACTTGTAGTCAATCTTGGTCAACGGTAGGATCATGACTACGCTCAGGGAGGAGCCGAGGTCCAGAACAATCAAGGATGCCAGGTGACGACATTGGACACAAAGTGGCACACGGTGGATGGATATCGTGTGGGAGGTCTTCCCAACGGGCTTCGCAAATTGGGTGTGCAAGCAGCGAAAAAATCACAAATAAATTTGGAGTAAAATTGGAGAAGGAAATTAAAAGAAATATTTAGCTACAGCATTGCTAAAGTACTCAGACTGGATTGCTACAGTTCTCGGATAGCACTGCTACAGTACTGGTTGCATGTGAGGGAGTCCAAGTTGGCTGTGGAAAGGAGAATTTAATTTACTAAATTATAATTAGATTTGGTAATTGAAGGTTTGAGTCCTAGTGGGACTAGGAGTTCTACTCCTACTTTGTGTAGGAGGTTTTAGGTATAAATAGATGAGGGGTTGAGGCCTTAGATTAATAACTTTTGAAAGAGAAAAAAGATAGGGTTTAGTTTTGAGAGAGAGGAGTGCTTTGTATGTGCTTTATAAACACATCTTGATGCAATAAAGTTAATCGACTTTGAATAGCATCTTCGGTGTGTATCCTTCTGAATAGGGGTGAAAACGGATCGGAAACGGTCGAAAACTAGCTATACCGTATTTGTTTTCACATTTTTTTGGAATCAGATTCGGAATTGGAAACCTCGGATACAAAAACGAAATTGAATATTACCGGATACAGATACGGAGCGAATACGAATCGGAACAAATACGGTAACGAATATTTATTTGAATATAAAAACCCCTCAAACTGAACTTTAGAAACCAACGAAGAGAGACAACTTACTATTTTTTTGTAAAACAATATATCAATATTTCCAAATTTTTAGCTAAACAACAGATACAAAAAATTGAAGCATCCATATCAACTACACATTACTAATTTGATCACATATAGTGTTGTAATTGGGTGCACTGCTACAGAACATGCCATTCGTACCTCCCTATTAAAACCGGTTGAAGAAAATCCGATACTAATAGAGGGTTTTCACCCACTCGTCTAACCCATGCTCAATGCTAGTTTATTAAAAAATCGACACTAATAACATCAATACTAATTCATTAAAAGACCGATACCGATATATAATATATGAAACATCAGTACCGATCTAAACAACCAACCGATACTGATAACTGGAGCGAGCCGAGCAAATTTCCCGAGCAAATTTCACAGCCACTCATTCCCTCTCTCTCTCCCTTATCTTCACAGCTCCCTCTCTCTCTCTCCCCCTTATCTCCTCCTTCCTCCCTTCTCTCGCGAGCAGTGGCGGCACGCAGCAGCGCCAGAGGCCTCGCGAGCAGCTCATGAGGAGCAGCCGCACCGGCGGCTTCGCGAGGGGTTGCGCCGCAGCCCGCCATGCCACCCCGCCGTTCTGCGCCACGTTGCACGACGACGGCGGGACGGGCCGGAGCGCGAGGCCGCCCTGGACGGCGGCGGCGAAAGGCGAGGACGAGGGGGGCAACGACGATGATGTCGACACTGGCATGGCTGCCGCCTTCCGGTACAAGAACTTCTCCTCCCGGCTGCCGTCCTCGCCGGTGGCACCGACATGGCGGTCGACGGCCATTGCCATCGCATGAACTGTGTGCCTGTCTCCCTCCTAACTCTTCCATTCCATGTCACGTCGAAGGTGCGCCGATTAATTTGTCCGGATATCCGAAAATTTGTCCGGATAGTTTCCGACCGATTCCGAAATCCACCGGATAATGCCTTTACTATATTCTTATCCATATCCGAGAAAAATTATCCGTTTCCATTTTCGAATCCGAGATTATCCGAGAATTATCCGACTGATCCTATCCGTATTCGAAAATTCGGACGGTTAGCGGATAATATCCGAACCGATTTCACCCCTACTTCTGAATTCCGATGGTTCATCCGACAAGAGCGTGGTGGTGAGGCAGCGGTTCTACCAGCGGACATACGCCGGTCAGACCGGCACAACAGAGACGGTCTGACCGGTGCACTCCATCCAAGTTTGAGGGTTTCTTTTATTCCGCAAAAAATTTGGTTTTTGGTGTTCCTACCATTCACCCCCTCTGGTAGTTGGTTCTTGTGTTCGATCCTACAAATGGTATCAGAGTCTTGTTTTCTCTTTTTGATCTTCACCGATCTTGAGATTTAGCCATGGCTGACCGATTTTCAACCAAGCCATATGTTTTTGATGGAGTTGATTTTTAATTTTGGTGCAAAAAGATGCAATCTTATATTATGTCTCAGGGATACGATATTTGGCAAAAAGTTTCTCATCCTTATGAAATCCCTGATGTTATTTCTGCAGAAAATAAAATTGAGTTTGAAAAAAATTATAAAGCGCGCAATATGATTTTGTGTGGAGTTTCTCGCTCGGATTTTGATCGAATTTCTCATCTTGAAACTTCGCATGAGATGTGGAAGGCTCTACGTGATTTTCACGAAGGATCTTCTAACATCAAGGAAATTCGTAGGGATATTTTCAAAAAGGACTATATGAAATTTGAGATGAAACCTAGAGAAGCTCTTTGTGATTATTTTGGTCGCTTTAACAAAGTTTTAAGCAATCTTAGACTGTTGATGATTCTTTTGATGTTAACTATTCTCAATCTGAAATTGCAAGACATCTTTTAATTGGATTAGATATGAAAGTTTAGGAGATGAAAGTTACATCGATTCAAGAATCTGTTTTGATGAAAGTTTGGGAGATATGATTTTGGATCAATCCAAAATGAGCATACACAATAGAGGTATAGGTTTTGATGCACATGCCTATTTTACTTCTCACCAACCTGTTGAATTTCGATGGTTCATCCGACATACCACACCCCGATTTGGCACTACCGTACAACGGCACCCGTTAGGGCATGCCGCAGAAAAACAGTGCGAATTGCTTTCCACGGAACCGCGATATCGATACCAGTCCTAGGACACAGCGCTGGTATCTACGGAAATCAGACATGCATCATTACAGTACCTTAAATAAATAAATAATTAAATAGACAAATACCTTAACTTACATTGTAGCTTCGGGGCAAGCCGGAGACAGCAACGAACAACACAGAGGCAGCGGCAGCAGCGGAAAAACGGACTAAGTCCCAACACACAGGCAGCGGCTGGGAACCAGAACGAAACCTTAATCTTCACTTCACTACAACTCCAGCATCCAGTTCCCGGTGGAGAACTATATATATAGAGAGCAAGGGTGAGTACTTACGTACTCAGCAAGCCAGGGGAACTTAGGTGGTTGTTGCAGTCCACAAAGAGAGGCTGGTTATTTTGTAATTTCTTTTTGTTGAAATCTTTTATAGTGTGTGCTTCTCCACAATCAGGGTTAGGTGAGTCTCGCCCGATCGGAGTGAAAGATGCATCAATCTTTATTTCTCCAATTTTCGCAATCAAGAATTCACACAAAACGGCTTCCCGAGCCAAAGCATTTCTTCGGACTTCCCAAGTCCTGCTGTTCATGACAACCAAGCCATTTCATTGGACCTCCAGCGTCCTTAATGGCACTTCCTTCCCACAGTTCCCACAGGATAAAGCTGGTTTTGCTCGTGGTTATATGTCTGTTGGTACTTCTAGTCGTGTGTCTCAGTACTGGATTTCTAAATTTTTGTTATCTAACCCCAGTACTGAGACATTGACATCTGCTTGTGTGTAGCCTTTGGTGGTAAGGAAAGAGAACGTGTGGATAATGAACTCCGGTTGTTCGTGGCACATGACCGGTGATAAAAGTTGGTTCTCCTCCCTTTAATCAGCATCTAAGACTGAATCAATTATCTTTGGAGATGCTTTTACTAGTGTCGTTCTTGCTACTAGATCTATCAAGGTAAGTGACAAGTTTGTTTTAAATGAGGTGGCTTTGGTAGAAAATTTAAAGTACAATTTGCTTTCAGTTTCTCAAATTATTGATGAAAATTTTGAGGTTAGATATAAGAAAACTGGGAGTAATATTCTTGATTCTTCTGGAGATTTTGTTTTGGGAATTTCTCATTATGAAAGAGTTTTTAAAGCTGATTTTGAAAGTGGTGTTTCATCTGAGATCACATGTCTAGTTGTTAAATTTTCAAAGAACTTAATGTTTTGGCATCGTAGACTTGAGCATGTTGGTTTTGATCATCTTACTAGAATTAGTGGTTCAAATCTTGTTCAAGGTTTGCCTAAACTTAAAAAAGATCTTGATTTGGTTTGTTCGCCATGTCGTCGTGATAAGATAGTTGCTTCTTCACATAATCCAACTGTTTCTGTGATGACGGATGCACCGGGACAGCTTTTACATATGGACACTGTTGGTCCAGCTAGAGTGCAATCTGTTGGAGGAAAGTGGTATGTGTTGATTATTGTGGATGATTTTTGGAGATATTATTGAGTTTTTTTATGGCAACTAAAGATGAGGCTTTTGGACACTTTCGAAGTTTGTATCTTCATTTGGCTGTTGAACTTCCTAGATCTTTGAGAACTATTCGAAGTGATAATGGTGGTGAATTTAAAAATGCTTCTTTTGAACAATTTTGCAATGAAAAAAGTCTTGAACATCAGTTTTCGTCTCCTCAGGTTCCTCAACAAAATGGTGTTATTGAAAGAAAAAATCGTTTTTTGGTTGAGATGGCTAGGACTATGCTTGATGAGTATAATACACCTAGGAAATTTTGGGTAGAAGCTATTAACACTGCTTGTTATATTTCCAATCTTGTTTTCTTGAGTTCTAAACTTGGAAAAACTTCTATGAGCTTCGGTTGGACATCAACCCAAAGTTTCTCATTTGCGTGTTTTTGGGTACAAGTGCTTTGTTCTTAAATCTGGAAATTTGGATAAATTTGAAGCACGTTCTACTGATGCATTGTTTCTTGGTTTCCCTGCTCATTCTCGAGGATATCGTATACTCGTTTTAGAAACTAACAAAATTGTTGAGATTTGCGAAGTCACTTTTGATGAGGCTAGTCCAGGTAATAGACCAGAAATTTTAGGTACATTATCACAGATTTAGGGGAAGAATAGCTTTTTTGTGGATGAGAGCGACGACGAGGACGAAGCTGAGGTGGCCAGTCAAACTGTCGGAACAGCACCAGTCATACCACCTGAGGAGCTGCAGTCAAACCAAGCAGAGGGAGCCAACTCCGGTTCAGCTCGTGCTGATTCTGGTGGTCCTCCAGAACCTACAACTTCTACTGTTTAAGGTTCAGAATATGAAACAACTTCTAAAGTTTTTGCTCCTTTGCACATTCAACGACGGCATCCTCCAGAACAAATAATAGGTAACATTGGTGAGCGTACTACAAGATTTAAGATAACTCATGATTATGTGAATTTAGCTTTTGTTACTTCTTTTAAACCCAAAGATGTTACTCATACATTAACTGATGAATCGTGGATTAATACCATGCATGAAGAACTTGAGAATTTTAAAAGAAACAAAGTTTGTACTTTAGTAGAACTACCTTCTTGTCATAATATTTTTGAAACTAAATGGGTTTTCAAAAATAAACAAAATAAGGATGGTTTAATTGTGAGGAACAAAGCTAGGCTTGTTGCTCAAGGTTTTACTCAGGTGGAAGGGGTTGGATTTTGATGAAACTTTTGATCATGTTGCTAGAATTGAAGCAATTAAACTTTTGTTGGCTTTTACTGCTTCAAAAGATTTTAAATTGTATCAAATAGATGTTAACAATGTTTTTCTTAATGGTTTTATATAGGAGGAAGTTATATAAAACAACCACCGGTTTGAAAAATCCTAATTTTCCCAACCATGTTTTTAGATTGTCAAAAACTTTGTATGGTTTGAAACAAGCTCCTAGGGCATGGTATGATAGACTTAAAAAAAAGTGGATAAAACTCTCTTTGTTCTTAAGCATTTTGATAATCAACTTTTTATTCAAATCTATGTGGATGATATCATTTTTGGTTATTCATCTCATACTTTGGTTATGGAGTTTTCTGAGACAATGTGTAGGGAATTTGAGATGAGTTTGATGGGTGAGTTGACATACTTTTTTAGGCTACAAATCAAACAAACACCACAATGTACGTTTATACATCAAACAAAGTATACCAAGGATCTTTTACGACGATTCGAGATGGAGAATTGCAAGCCTATCTCTACACCTATGGGATTTACTGCTGTTTTGGATCCGGATGAAGATGGTGAAGCTGTTAATAAAAAAGAATACCGAAGTATGATTGGTTCTTTACTTTATCTTACTACTTCAAGGCTGGACATACAGTTTGCTATGTGTTTGTGCGCTCGATTTCAAGCTTCTCCACGTGTTTCGCATCGTCAAGCCGTCAAGCGGATTTTGAGATATTTACAACACACTCTTGAATTTGGCATTTGGTATTCTACATCATCATTTATATGCTTAAGTGGTTATTCGGATGCAGATTTTGGTGGTTGTAGAATTGATAGAAAAAGTACTAGTGGAACATGTCATTTTCTAAGAACTTCTTTGATTGCATGGTTTTCTAGGAAACAATCAAATGTTGCTCAATCAACTGCTGAATCTGAATATGTTGCTGCTACTAGTTGTTGTTCTCAGATTCTTTGTATTATTTCAACCTTGAAAGATTATGGTCTTACTTTTGAGAAAGCTCCTATGTTTTGTGATAATATAAGTGCTATTAATATTGCTAAGAATCCGGTACAACATTCACGCACAAAGCACATTGATATTCATTTTCACTTTTTAAGAGATCATATTGAGAAAGGAGATATTGAATTGAAATTTCATGATATAAAATTGCAATTGGCAGACATTTTCACTAAACCTTTGGATTCTTCTTGATTTATGTTTCTTCGGGGAGAATTGGGTATTATTCATCCTTTTGGCATGTTTTAAGGGGGAGTTTTTGTGCTTTTTATTGCTTTAAATTTTCATAAAATAAAAGAAAATAAAGAAAGTTAAAAAGATGAGAAAAGAAGAGCTTTGACTTTACCTCTAGTATATTCTTGTACTTACTAGTAATATGAGTAAGGTCTTTTGGTCGCTAGTTTAGCTTGTGTATATTTTAATCTTTATGTGAGCCTTTGATGTTGCTTTTAAGGGAGATGATGCATGACACTTAAATTCTTTTACTTGAATTAAGTAAATATGCAATATTGACACTAGTGCTGGTTTGGAGGAATTATGCTCATATGTATGCTTGCTGAAATTTTCACTCCTCAAATGCTCTAGAAATTCCTCAAGTAAAAAATATATGCTTATATGAGAGAAAAAAATGGATACCGAATCCTTGGAAACAGTATTCACGACAAGGACGTACCCGGACATATTTAAGAGAATTGCTTTTGTGTTATTAAAAGGTTATTGTGAGTAAAATCAGAAATTAAACTTGATGAAAATTCTCTTGTAAATGGCAAGTTATTTTGAGAAAGAGTGTTTAATTCAGCTTGTCTATGTATGGGGTTTTTTCTTTCAACATATGTGCTAGTGATTATGTTGCATTATAAATTGCTCGAATACATGAATCTTTACTACTGATTTGAACTTATCTGTAATATCCATGGTTCATGTTTATATACTAATTCATGCTTGTTAGCTAGTTGATCACTTTAACTCTCTCATCATTGCAACACATGTTCTTGAAATCGTTTAAATCTGCTAGTGTGTGCTTGTCCATAATCAGGGCGAGGTGAATCTCGCCCGATCGGAATGAAAGATGTATCAATCTTTATTTCTCCAGTTTTCGCAACCAAGAATTCACATCAAACGGCTTCCTGAGCCAAAGCATTTCTCCGGACTTCCCGAGTCCTGCCGTCCACGACAACCAAGCCATTTTATTAGACCTCTAGCCTCCTTAATGGCACTTCCTTCCCACAGTTTCCAAACCACCCACACATTTTGCAAATAGGGTACAATAAAACTATGCTAAGGAATCACCACACATCCGCCCATGACCGTGGGTACGGCTGTTCAAACAATTTAGACCTCTATAGAGGGGGTACACTTTACCCACACGACGTGACTCACTCTAGCCACCAGCTCACACTGATCAAGCACGATCAGTGGCCAAGAGGTTTTCGCGGCAAAGCGTTTCCCCAGCCCTCCCTGGTTACCCCATGCCAACTAGAGAGGGTCCTCGAGACCAATCACAGGGTAGATCCACAACCATGCTATACCAGGAACCCAGGAGGCAACCCCGACGCCCTCCCGCACGATCCACAGTCCAATGGCATGCAAGGCATCCCTAAGAGTCGAGTTACTCAGCCAGGGGCTTCCCATATCACCCATGTGGTTGTACTATCATATGCTCGGATGAAATTCTGAAGGAATCAGTTCTTAATGCGACCACACAGGCATCACTCCCACCGGATCGGCCTTGTGTCGCAATCTCCATTTTTAAAACTCATTTTGCTTTCACAAGGTACCGACCCAGGTGTCGGGTTTTCCAAACGTTTCGTAAAACCACGTTTTACCTAAGAAATTGCTCAAATTTTAAGTTTAAAGGAGCGACCGTTAGTATTCGTACAATAGTGCACGAATACAGAGACGCAACATCGGTGGTTACACGGGAACAAGGTATTTCAATCATCAAGGAAGGATTTAGATGCAGCAAGTGTAAAAAGGTTCGCCGGTCTGACTCGCAGACGGGACCGCACAAATCAGTGCATGTCTATCGATGCAAGTTTCACAATCAGAATAATTTAAGTTTCAGTTATAGGCTCGATTGATCGAAGGTGACTTGGCTTGCTCTAGATCTTCACGAGTCTTCAGGAAATTGTCGCGAAATCCGCTCCGAAACGCTATTTCTGGCAACCATTACTATGCATAAACACACAAAAATCTACACAAAGTCTAAGAAATAGATCCTATTTAGTACTACTGATAGTGCCATTAAATAGATCTCAATTTTAGAAAATTACTGGAGTTGGAACGGAGTCAATCGGAGTCATAGATAAAAAAATATGATTTTCTGAAGTTTAATTGGAATTTTGGGAATAAAGGAATTGATTATTTAATTACTGGAATGAAATATTCACAGGAATATTCCATTGGGTCACTGACAGTGGGTCCCCCTAACAAGGTTGGCCCACAAGTCAGTGAATACAGGGAGAGCTAGTGGATGGGGAGCCTGTGGGGTCCGATGTCAGCCTCACCGGAAAGGGAGGCCACCCGACAGGGGCACGACCCATGGGCAAAGTTCACCACAGGACGGGGCCCGCCCGCTGGCGGTGAGAGCGGTTAGTGGCATGGCTCGGCTCGGTGGACGAGCCCGAGCCAACTTGATGCCCACGCGGCAGTTCTTGAGTTCGCCACGTCGTCGTCTTCTCCACGTCTCCACGAGAGAGAGAGGACACATCGATCGGCACGGCCAACGGTGGCAGGATCAAAGTGGCCAGCGGCGGCGAGGGACCTCGAGCGGCGGCGCCATCGGAAGGAGGGAGCCGAGGCAAATCATCAAAGCAGCTCGGATTGAGTTACCGATGGCGGGGGACGGCCGGCGACGGGAGGGTAGAAACGACGGAGAGAGAAAGGGGGAGAAAGGCGGTGATGGCCATGGCGGCGAGAGCCCGAGAGCGAGCAGGGAGGAACGGTGAGGGGCAGCGACTATGGTGGCATTGAGGGGAGCCCGTGAGCGACGGAAAGAGAAAGGGTAGAAAGGGCCGACGCACAATGACGAAAAAGTCACAGCGACGGCGGCGCGCGGCTGCGCTTGGCGGTGGCTCAATGGAGTACAGGGGACAACTTGCACGGCATCGGTGACCTAGCGTTTGTCCGAAGCAGCAAGGGGCACACTCAAACGCACACTCAAACGTGGGAAGGAGCTCACCAACGGGAGATCGGCGTCGATGGTGGCGGCTCGGTGCGGAGGAGAGGAAGAACTCGGGGCCAAGGGAAGTAAGTGACCCTAGCGCGGGATTGCCGATGTGTGGCACTCTTGGGGTCCGGTGGAGTACGGAGCCGGAGGAGAACTGTGTCTACGGCGAGGGAGGCCGAGCAGGGTGTTCGGCAGGGATCGGAGAGGTAGGTGACGTGGCTCGACGTATTGGCCGACGATGTCCGAGGGCGGAGGAGATCCAGAGAGGGGGAAGGAGCTCCCGGGTAGGGGTTTTAAAGGTGCGGAGGGATGGCAGACAATGATTGGGGCTCAATCATAGAGAGGAGGAGGAGAGAGAGGCAGGAGATGCTGAGGTGAAATTCTCCTCATGGGCGGCCGAATTCAAAATGGCGGTCGGGATTGCGCAGAGCGATGGAAGGCGGTAGATCGAATGGCGTGGTTCGCAATGCGAGCGCGGGCGCACAAGAGGACGATGGTGACGTCGGTGTTCCGGGCTCTCTTTTGACCGGCTTGGTCCGGGACCAAAGAGGGGGAAAAAAGGAGGGGAGGAGCAGGAAAATAGGAGCGGCGGGAGGCGGCTATGGTCATTCTCTGATTGGCGTCTTGAGGCGCATCACGGCGGGGCCGGGCGGGGCCGTAATGGTGTCGGGGTGTGGGCTCGGCATTTTACCAAGCACCACGGAGCCGTGAACGGGCGTGGGGCGAGGAATGGAGGAAGAAGACGATGCATAGTGTGGCGCGATCGGACGGCGGGTGTTGCGAGCAGGGCACGTGGCGCGAATCGGCAAGGAGTGCGGCGCGGCGCGGGCAAGAGAGAGCGAGATCGAACGGCGGGGCGTGATGCTCGGCCACGTGGCACAATCCGGTGAGGCGTGGCGGTCCGCGAGGGCTGAGGGGGGATCGGGCGGTGCGGAGTGACGCACGGGACACGCGGCAGCGATCAGTGGCGTGTTGCGGTCCGCGCACAGGCGTGTACGCGAGAGGAGATCGGACGGCGGAGCGGGGTGGTTTGGGACGCGTGGCGTTGATCGCGGTGAGGCGAGCGGCTACGGGCGGGCTCACCCACCGGGCGAGCGAGCGGGGGATTGGAGGGCTGCGTGGGCTCGCTCCACATGATCCGACGGCCGCGTTCCGTTGGCGTGTGTGGCTGCGGTTGCTCGGTCGAAAGAGAAAGGGGTGGCGGCCCAGTGACACAGTGGTATTTCACATTTTCCTAGGAGTTATTTGGATTGAGTATTTTGGGGTTTTGTTTGGAGTTTTCAAATGGGAATTGAATTCAAATTGTATTTTTGAATTCAGGGAAAAACAGTGAATCAAAGAAGGGGGTCCAAGATAGAAATTGTGGGTATTTTTAGTATAACTTTGTATTTGTCCCTTTTGGATTATTTTGAGAAGACCAGGGATGAAGGGAATTAAATTCAATTTATTTCAAACTCATCGGTGTTTGCAGGGATTCCTACGGAGGAAACAAGGAGGTAGATATTTAAGGGATTTTAGCGACCAAGGTGGAGGGATGATACATGTATGTTCATGGCTGTATATGTATGTGTACACATGTATATATATATATATATATATATATATATATATATATATATATATATATATATACCAATATACATATCTATATGTTGGTGGAAGGGATTCGGATAGAGGTTCAATGCCTAAGATATATTATTTAAACTCGGAATTCTTAGGGATTTAAGGAAGAGAGAGACAACAAGGGAATATTTAGGGTTCCGACTCGGATCTTTAGAATGGATATCGAAGCAGAAGTTTTCTAGAGGGGAAGATCGGGGAACTCGTCGTTAGAGTTTTAGAAGTGAACACGGATTCGATGATTCGAACTCGGAGATTGTTTTAGAACGGAGGATTTTGAGAGGAGCGATTAGAGATCAAGGGCAGGAAAACAAACTAGGATCCAGACACAACATACAACATAGCACACAAGAAACAAAATTTTCACGGGTAGTTTTTAGCAAGATAAAGTTTAACGTCTCGCTGAAAGTGAGGCATTACACGATAAGAGCGCGGCGACGATTCTATCGGCGGACATACAGCGGTCAGACCGGCGCAACAGAGATGGTCTAACCGATGCACTCTATCCAGGTTTAAGAGTTTCTTTTGTTCCATAAAAGATTTTTATTCTTTGTGTTTCTACTATTCACTTCCTGATAGGCTTAGATCCTGTGTTAGATCCCTGATGAGAGATGAGGCCTGGGTCCTCGACTTGGTGTCGTTCGCGAGCTCACCATCACGGATCTTGGCCAGATCCGGAAGATGGCATGGGCAGCGAAGCAAATCCGGTGGAGGCTGGCCCCGGGAAGCGGCGAGGAGGTTGATGGGCTTGGTGATGGACGAGGAAGGGGGCACGTGAGGGTCTCCACGTGCTCGCCACTTCCTGTGCTCTGCCGGCGGCTCAGCCTCTTTCCCCATGTCTGCGTCCACCCCTTGGTACTGGCTGCCGCCCCGTCGCCCTCGGCTTCTCCACTGGCCTCCCGTCGATGCTGGCGTTTTATCTTCCCCTCTCCTCCTTCCTCAGCGGTGGCGGTGATCAGCACCACCGCTCGAACTCGAGTCGCTGCTGTGGGCATCGGCATCAATGCGAGGCAGACATGGAGAGAGAGAGGAGATTGGGGAGGAAGAGGGAGAAGTCCAAGACGTGGGTCACGACGTGTAGTTCTCACATATTTGTTTTAGTTCTTAATTTTTTTATTTTTTTTAATATTATATAAACACCAAGTCAACCGTATATGGTACGAAGACTAAATTAAACAAATCATATAGACGCTACGTCAGTCAATATCGTTTTTAATATTGCAAGAAACTCAATTTGTATTGGTTTTAAAAATTGAGAAATATTTTATATCTAATTTTACGGTTGAGAGAAACTATAAAATTTAACAAATAGTTAAGGGACGAGAGTAAACTTTTTCCTGTTTGCGAATAGCCCCTTCCGAAGTCCGGCTGCTATATCAGGCTTTTGCCGGGTAGGGATGGTTTTACTGACGCCTCGTACATTCAAGGCTTTGACGTGGCCTGAACAGTCCCAGCTGCAAGCTGGGCCGTTTCAAAAGGAGGCTTCTTTATCGCTGCTGCGAGGCTTTAGCACACCCTCTCGTTTATAGGAATCCATTTAATTTAGCGGCACGCTTCAAGCTTTTAAGTAGTCTGACTTTAGAAAACGTAAACTCTCTGTAAATCTATTTTAAACTTTATAATAGTTAATCCACTCGTTTGTACCTTTGGGTTGTTATCACAATTCATTCATCTATCAACTGTTCCATTCCATTCAGCTTACCAACCATGGGAAAGCAGGCGGCTATTATACGATCTGTACTGAAGCCTGAATGTGCCCTGTTCTTGAGCAAAGCACATCTGTCTCTAAAGAGACCAAAGAACGGATCCGTAGTGTCAGTGGCGAAGCTAGCAAAAATATCACCGGGGTCAGTTCCATTATATAGTACCGTTAATCATAATCGAAACAATATTTTACTAACGGATTTCGGAATTTCGTCGGGGTCAGCTGACCCCGACAAACAGGCCTAGCTCGGGCCCTGCGTAGGGTAGTGCTACTCTACAGGTGAAAACACACTAAGTTATGAACACCATATTTCAGGCCTTGTGGTGGTAGTGGGGACTGTACTGTACGTAAGGCTTACACGAAAGCTGTATTACTGTATCTCGCTGATGTCCCGGATGGCTCACGCCCTGATGGGTCGCCGTCGCCACAGTGTCCCATCGGGCTCCTCCGATCCTTCGGCAAGAGGGTATGCAAACTTCAGACTTGCACCGACAACGACAAACGGTACTACGGTTCAGAGAAAACGAAAAGAAGGAAAGAAAGTAAACAACCTCTAGTGATGGAGCGGCATCATCAGCCTCGAGCATGCGGACAACGTTACCCATCGTGGGCCTCTTGTCAGCTTTGGGGTCGACGCATTTCAGGGCAACCACAAGGGCGCGCCTCAGCTGCCGTTTGGTTGGCTTGGTTTCCATTGCAGGATCTACTACTTCCTCTGTTCTTCTGCTGCTAGCCATCAGCTTAATCCACTCCAGCAGGTGCACCTGCAAACGGCACGTCTTATATTATTGAAAAAAATGAAGCTTTGAAGTATCCACATGTGCATAGAGAACAGCACAGCCCTGAGATTTAGTAGACATAGAAATAAACTGGTTTTGCTTCTTCGAAATGGTGAAAACACATGTTAAGGAAATAATGGCAACCAGGCATTAGCTATGTTTGAGCCTTTGAGGCATGCATGATAGAGACGAGATCGTGTATGTCCACCTCATTAGTAGGTCGACCATAGTTAACTGGATCCCTTCCGGTCACTGCTTCCAAGAGTAGCACCCCGAAACTGTAGACGTCACTCTTCTCATTTAGCATCCCAGTATTAGCATATTCGGGCGCTACATACCTAAAAACAACGAGGGTTAAGTGGCAACTGCTCAATTTTGAATGAAATAATTAATGATAGTTAAGTATGATTTCATGGAGTTAAGCATTTATCCACCCTTGTAACTCAAGAGGAAAAATTACGACTTAACAAGATAGCTTGTAGCTTACCCAAAGGTTCCCATAACTCGTGTAGTAATATGGCTTTTCCCAGCACCCAGGAACTTAGATAATCCAAAATCAGAAAGTTTTCCTGTGAAATCTTTATCAATAAGGATATTACTTGATTTTATATCACGGTGAATAACTTTTGGCTCTATCCCCTCATGCAAATAAGCCAGTCTGCACAGCATTCCATTGAACAAATTTATGCTGGTCTCATAAACAAAGGGAGAAATCAGAATCATCGATAGTTTATTTCTTACGCTTTTGCAATTCCAAGGATAATTTTTATGCGGGCTTCCCATGTAAGAACACCGTATTGACTCATTGTGCCATGCAACCACTGCTCTAAGTTTCCATTGTTGATGTATTCATAGACAAGCATCCTGCAATGTGAGAGGACTAATGATGTTTTGCTGTAGAGTGTAGACCACACTAGATTCACAGAAATGCATAGTTTGATACAAGTAAATGGACTTCTATGAACATGCCTTTATAGTTACACATTTTTTACAGTATATAATTGTGTTTGATGATAAAGCAGACAATCTATCAATATCAGGAACTCGTAGTTCAGTTAGCTGGTGGAATGAGTGTACATTCTATGTTCGATACTTTCTGCAGGTTTGTGACTAGGCTTGGGTGTCTTTTCTTACTTAATTGCTAAGGCGCGTATAGTTCCTCTTAAATGTTCTCCGTTTTTAAAATTCTAGCAATATATCTAGTCCATGGATAAATGTCGCGTAGCCAAGTTGACAGCCGACCATGCTGACATGGAGGTCTCTTATTACCTGGACTGAACTTAGGGTTTCAGGTTTGCAGTAAATGGTCCAGAAGATTTAAAATCAAGCTTATGTATAGAAACATGATATGCATATACCAGAGTAGGATAATAGTTAAAGACACTTGTAGGGTTTGCAGTAGACTGTTTGCATATTTCTCAAGTTCTATAGTGTGTCGTGTAATTAAGTACCTAAAGCACCTAAAAATAAGCAGATTATTCTAACCATAGACCAGTACTTGGTATCATTATCAGTTAATATATTTTTGCTGAATAGACTAGATATCACAGTGTCGAGCTACCAGACCTGACCATTTTGTTTCTTTCTTAAGCTATATAGTAAGGATTCATGCCTCTCTCAAGGGAAACTTAAGAGGTCTTCCCAACCAACCTTTACCGGATAAACATGAAGGCTGTGTAAAAGCAATAGGATATAATGGAGCAGTCATTCGCTGCAAGAAAAATATAAAAATAATCTGCAGTTCCATGAACCATGATTAACTGAAAATATAAAAGCTAGCTAACAAACAAGGATTCACCTGTAGCTGCCATCAACGCAGTAACCTAGAAGTCGCACCAGATTCTTATGCCTAACATGACCAATAGACTCAACTTCAACTTTGAACTCTTTTTCTGCCTGCCCTCTGCAAAACCATATCCATAGTATATAGTCAATAGTAAACTACCATAGAAAATCATTAAACAGTCTGGGAAGAAGCACTCCTTTTTGGCTAAAATCAACTCTAGTGCCTATTACATGTTGTTAAAAAGCTTTTTGATTGCAACTTCAGTTCCATTTATAAGATGACCGTGATAAACAACTCCATAGCCGCCCTCTCCTACGATATTATCATCAGAGAACCCATTTGTTGCGTGCTCCAAATCCCTGAGAGTAAACCAATGGCCCCAACCCAGATGAGAGAATTCTGGGAGACCAAACCGAGGAGATATGGACATTGTGGCATACTGAGAGTACTTCCTCTCATTATGTCCCGAGGTGCCTTCGTTACTGGAGTATGAACACTGGGCCTTATCACTTTGGTACATTGAACTGCATCCCACTAAATTATGGTTATCACTTGATTTGCACCTAAGGAAGTGAGCCAGCATTTTCCGTGAATCTTTCTTAGTCGGCCTCTCTTTCAGTGAGAGGGCGTGACTTTCTTGACCATGGATGTTTTCTCCAGCTACTCTGTCTCTTACTTCGTCTGGTGCAATCTCTTTGGTAACATCTGGATTTCAGGTTCAGCAATATCACAAAAGCGATTTCCTCGCTTCCTCCAGTATATAAGGAAGAAGCATATGCAACCTAGTACAAACAGAATTGCAGACCAAATGCTGATGCCAAGCACAATCCATAGCCTCAGACCAAATGGCGGCGTCCTGGACAATAACCCCGCCTGTAATTTTTCACTGGTTGACATCTTCATTTCCCTGACCACACAATTTAGAATTAGCTCATCCAAGCTGCATGTTCTACTACTATAATTGAAGCGAAGTAGCCAAATCAGGGATAAACAAAACCGGAAAAGAGAAGGGAGCAAAATGGTAAAAGCAAACGGAAACAAAGAACACATCACAGTCAGTTTGCCAAAAGAGGATAATTTTGAGGCCACAGACTGACGCCGACTAGTAGTTTGCTTTCAACTGTTCACTCGGTGCAATATATAAAAGAGTAGTGGAAACACTATCTAAAAAAACTTTCACTTAGCCTGTGTTTGAGATAGCTTTTTATTTAGATTGTTGACGCGGATTGTTTTTTAATTAACGCGATAAATTAATATTTTAAAAAATAAATTTCACAAATAGTTTAGAATAGGTGGTCTAATCAATGCGGTAGAAGGAAGTTTTTTGATAAATCACATTTTTAGACGCGTGAAGTAAATAATTCGTTTCAAAAAATATGAAGAAAAGGCAGAAAAGAACACTGCCTCAGTGTGCTAAATCATAATTCAACCAACAGAACTAATTAATCCTAACAGACTTCATCTTCCTCAGGCAAACACCATGATCACATTTACAATTGCTCAGTTGCTCCCTCTGGGGCATCAACACAAACAACTTATGTGCCATGCATCTGATCGGCTCGAGCACTTCAGGCAACCACGCAAACAGCTAGTGTGCACTATCATGTGACGAGCACTATCCCGCATAGCATATACACGACACACAACTCAGCATCAAATTGTAGAGGAAAATTTGAGGATTTGCAGAGCTGCATCCACCTATCAAACTCACCTGGCCATTGTCAAGGTCGCGGCAGCCATGAGCGGTCATGCGACGACGACGACGACCCTTATCGCGAGCCGGAGGAGAGGCCAGCGCCAACCCCTCCGCGCCCCAGCCGCTACCGCAACCGCCTGCTCCCACGGGTTCCACCATCCGTCGTCGCGGCGCCTGGTGCTACTAGTACTCGAAAGGGATCGCTGTCGCTGAGACCAGCCAACCACTTAACCGGAGGAGAGGAGGTGAGTGAGCAGAGCAGCGGAGGACGCGCCTGTCTGACTCTCTTGGTTGGTGTAGTGCTGCTTGGCCTGTGCACTTTCTTGCTGCTGCTTCTGCGTGTCTGTGCCTCGGATTAAGCTTTAGCACTAGGATTCACTGGTTGGTGGGCTTTGGTGATCTGTCTCTGGATTATCTTTGGCTGCAGAAAATTTAGGTGCATTAGTTGGGACTAATCGGTAATTTAATCTGCTAATCTGCACTGCACAATGCCAGCAAACCGTTATCTGCTTAATGATTGTAATTTTTTTTTCTTGTAGGAAATCTTGTTTGGTGGGGATCCTTTGCATGTATATGGCAGCGGTTGTTCTCTTCGTTTTAGAGCTCACTAAGGGTGAAATGAACAAAGTGAAACCTTTTGTTATTAAACTTTAAATTAGCATTCGAATTAGTGCTGCCTTCTTGTCGGCGAAACATAAATCGATCGAACTGTCGAGACTTCAAGAACAGGGTGTACGTACTCACGTACGTAGTGAGCAGGCGGTCGAAGTGGCTACAATACATGTACACCACTACCACGTACACGTATGTACGCCTTTCCCTTTTTTCGCGCCTGTCACAATCGAGCACGCGTATTTCACGTCTAAGAGCAACGGAAAGTATACAGGCTTTTCACTTGTCACATACCACCTCTGCTGTGCAATATTCAAATACATTTGCAACCTCGAGACAGCATATCGATCGAACTAGCGTATAGAAATTATAAGCCTTACATTAGTTGTTCTTCTTTCGAAAAAGAAAAGGAAAAGGGAGATCAGCAGCATACAGGACAAACAAGTAACAGTACCTCTCCGACAGATAGGACATACACTCTTTTTCTTAAAATATAAAAACCTAATATTAGACGTAATACATGTCAGTACTATAAATCTAAACTATATAAAAATTATAAGCTTTATATTAGTTGTTCTTCTTTCAAAGAAGAAAAGGAAAAGGGAGATCAGTAGCATGCACGACGAACAGCTAACGTACCTCTCCGACAGATAGGACATACTCTCTTCTTCTCAAAATTAAAAAAAACTTAGTACTGAATATGACACATCCTAATACTACGAATCTAAATCTAGATTCACAGTATTATGTGTTATATCTAGCACTAGGTTTTTTATTTTAAGACGGAGAGTACCTTGAAATAGGTATATTCTTCAAGTTCTCCATGGAACAATAATTTTGTCATGGCTGTTTATACAGGCTTTGGTAGCATTCGGCTGTGCATATTGGAGGTAAAAATCCATTCGTTTCCTATGAGCATGGAAAACTACTAAACGGTGTGTTTTTTATAAATTTTCTATCTAAAAGTTGCTCTAAAAATCAAATAAATTTATTTTTTAAGTTTATAATAATTAAAACTTACTTAGTCACATGCTAAGGGCTTGTATCATTTTGCGTGCGCTGAAAATTTCACCCCAACTGGCACTACCGACCGCTCCCTTAGCATTGGCTTTGTCCAGAACTGTTGGTTAAAAAAAATACTCACATGATGTATATCTATCTATCTATTATACTATAAAATAGCTTTGAAAGAAGACTATGTTTACTCTGAAGACGGAAAAAGTACCATATTAATTGAAGTAAAAAGATCTTCGCCGTTAGATCATCATGAGTTTAGATTACAATGGTGCCGATTGATTCAATATATAAAAGTAAAAGAACACCTTTTATACAAATAAAGGAAAACACAAAACCTATTTGGACTCTTTCAAAAAAAATAAAGAAAAACATATTTCAACTTTAACCGTTAATCAAATAAAAAAGAAATATTTTTACCATTAGATCATGGTAGTTTTTAATTACAGCGGTCTAGATTTAATATATGCATATTTAAAAAAATGATGAATCGATGGAACTCTGATTCCGTAAAACAAGACCGACACGGATTCCAATTTCCAAGTACGAAATCAAGAAACTTAACAAGGATCCTAGCCAAATATATATCTGTTGCTGATAAATACGATCCAAAAGATTAGAGAGCAGGTACTTAGCAGCCACGGTAGCAAAACTGATTGGTCAGTTCATGATCCAACCATATACTAGATTATAGTCCGACTATAGTGCTTTTGACTCGTAGTAAAAATAGATCTAAATCATAGATCTAATTTGATCTAAGGGTTCAGATTTTTTTTATACTATCACCTCACTCCATAGCAGTAAAAATGTGGAGGGGCATAATTGTTAAAAAAATATTAACACTCAGGGATAAAATCGTACTTTAAGCACTGACTACTTGGAAACCTAGCACTGTACAACCGTGAAATCGCCCCTCAGCACTTACTGTTCTCCGCAGCCTCCGGCGCCTAGCGTCCTCGTCAGCCGCCTGGTTGCTTATCCTCCCTAATCGGAGGTGCCGCCGCCGCCGCCGCGTTTCTTCTCATCCCCAATCGCAGCCGCTCCTAACGCCACCGTCACCCATTCCTCCGTCACCCATCCCATTCCCGTTCGGCGCTCCACCGCGACGAGCCGACTTGGTCGGCGGCTGCCGTCCGTCGATGATCTTCCTCGATCCCTCCTGGGGGGAAACCCTAGGCAACTGCTAGATCCACGAAGGCTGTCGTGCGGGTGGTCCGGCCGGAGCCCATCGAGGAGACACCGGAGGTTGGTTGTTTTGCTGCATCTCGAGTTATACAATACAATACGATGCGCATGCAATGGTTATATAAAACATGGATATTGTAATTTTTGTGATCACCAGGAATTGGATAGACAAGTTCCCTTGATGGATGAAATGGATGAGAAGGTTGGTTCTCAGATAACCATCAAATTTGTTTTTCTGCAATTGTCCAATATCCAGCAATGCTTAGTTTAACATGTGTTATACTGGGGATTGCTGCCTATCTCTACAAGTAAGTGTAAATCTTTCCAGAAGTTCTCTTCCATGAATCGAAAAGGACATGTTTTTGTGCTTACACTCTATGCTGGTAATTTTATCTGCATAAGTACAACACAAGGTGCAGTCATGCTGGTAAAGCAGATACACAGCGATTTACATGTGGACCATTGGACCTAGAACTAGAAGCTGAATTTATTAATAAGTATATAGTATTTTCTCCTTGATGAGTCATGATACTTAACTATATGAGCTTGTAGGGTCAAATAGTCCTGATTTCTTATTTGGGTTTCCACTTAATTTACACTACAATACTCCTATTGCAATAAATACGACCCATCTGCACCCAAGTTTATATTCATGATCCAAGCAAAAGCTTATCGACCCATTTGCACCCTAATCCTGCCATAATAATTTTTTATCGGATTGACATGAGTTTATTAGGTTGCATTTTCTTGTTATGGAATTTAGCAATTTAGCATGAATGATGAACATACCCAATCAGATTTGTTTGAGGTGGATAGGCATGAACACGGGGATTGGAAATGAGGAACTGATATTGGAATGAAAATTGATTCATGAACATGGGCATGAATTGATTCATGTCTAAGAGTACAACATAGCCAAAAAAATATGAATGAAACCACCTATTGGACAACTATCCATTTATACTGTGGTTTGTAACACTGGACGGTCTTTAATCTTGTTCAGTTCGGACTCGATCAAAAATGTTGCTAAAGTCCTGCTCGAAATGTGATATATCTTGCTGCACATAATGTGAAAAGATAACTTGTTAAAACATGTTTACAATGTGAAATTTGGTGCGAAATTAAAATAGAGTTCATTGTAGTTGCCTGAATCTGACTCGCTGGGAGATAAGATCCGCTCCAATGCTGCATGTACTTTAGGACGTATAGGCCACACGAGACGCTAAAAGAATTGAGTCGTTAGGTTAACACAGTACCATACATGCAATTAATATAAATATCATGTGGATGCGATCCGTAGGTAGTAACCCACCCGTCTTGTTGCTGTGGCAATTTTTGCACTTCATTGTATTCCCATGAGGTAATGTTGAAATCAGGCCAATCATGTTGTAACTTTGGTTGTTGATCTGTTGGCCCATGTAAGCTTCTCTCGATTGCTAGCAGCTGGGAAATGATGTAAAATATTGGTAGAGTTAAATACACGGTGAAATCGATATCTAGTTAAACACGGCTAGGAAGTTAGTATATGGCTCACCACACTATTTAGTTCGACAATCTACATATTAGCAAATACTGTATTAGTCAGTATAAAAACATATTATATTTATTAAGATATTACATATAAACTAGTTACCTTCCCTTGTCCAAAAAGGTATGAATTACGCCTTTTTCCGTCCTTTTGTTCCAGTACTGAATGAGTGGTTTTAGACAACCAGAATAATATATTGAATCTAATTGATCAACTTGCACCTTCTCCCAATACTATACCTGCAAGCATTGATAGGAAAAAACAGTACTAAAGGTTAGTGCTATATCAATATTGGAATGGACACTAATTTGTAAATGGATTCCCAAAACGAACCTGCAAGAGACATACATTCCCTCAATGTTTGTTTTTCTTGACTTATATTTTTTAATGTCTCTATAAGTAACTGATGGAGAGTTTAGGGCTTGGACCAGTTAAGATCCTTCATTCCGTCCACATCCTCCACGAGGTTGAGATACTCGGAGCGCACATACCTCTGAGTTGTAGGGCATATGAAAACTCCAATTAAGTATAGGACAAATCTTCGAATGAAGTGTTCATCGTAGCTAGTGGTGTTGTTAATAGCTTCCTCCAATGTACTCAAAGTAATAGTTGTTTGTCCTGACTTTTTGTACATGTTAAACAGATCAGGTTTGCTGATCTTTGGTGGCTCAGTTATTGCTTCTCTTTTGATGGCAGGCCAAGCAAATGCTCGACATCATTGACCGTGATCCTTAGCAAGGTGTCGTTAATATTAAATGCTTCATTCTTCATGTCATAGTTCTTTGCAATCATCTTGCACAAGTCTCGATCAATATATATTTTCTGAATCTTAAGTAAGTTTCCAAAGCCTGAATCCTCGATAGCCTTCTTCTGGTGGGGAGTTAGGTTGACTATGAGATCGTACAAGGCAAATGGGGAGCATACTAATGTACCCTGGTTAACAATGTAAAGTTGGTTTGCATTTTACAAAATATATACAAAATGAAAGAGTTAGTAAGCAGAATTTCTATAATTGAGAAGAACAGCAACCTCAGTAGAAAAAAACATGATACAAATAGAGTTTAGTTCATACAGAAAGTTTTACACTACCATGCTGTAAAGTTTACTGCAAACAATTGGGCACTGTCTGCTATTATGCTCATATGCGATTATAAAAAAAATCAGATATGCCTAGTTACTTGAAAGGCTTTGAATTGTGTACTTCTTAGGCCTCTACCCTTAGAATAATATAGAACTAAGCTTACGCTTGTATATATATGCATCTCAGTATCTTTTAAGCGTTTCAATTACCTAGAACTAAGCTGCACCACAGATACTATATTATATACAATCTGATGAGTCAATCAGATTGCTAAATCTGATGAACAAATCTGATTTACTGATTGGGGAAATTTGCTGGGAGAGCTGGAGTTTGCTGGGAAAGCTGGAATTTGCTGGGAGAGCTGGAATTTGCTGGGAATTGTTTGCAAGATGCTTCACTGATGCTGGAAATTTGCTGGGACAGCTAAAGGTTGTGTTTTCTGTTATGAATTTTTCAAGCTGCTCATTTTTTCCCTTAAATTGACTGTTTCTCTGTGTTACTTTCAGATTATATAACTCATCATATAAGCTCACTTGGGAATATGCATTGTTTGGGGCTGTTGTGGTGCTCTGAAGAGTCAAAATTCCTGAAGTATTGTCTATTATGTATGGCTAAATGATCTGATGATCAGATGATGTACAAATAATTATACTGTATGTGTTTGCAAACTTACCGGTGTATTGGTCCGTTGCCTTTTGCTTGTCAGTTTTGGTGCCTCGCAATTCGTCGTCGGTGTGTTGCTCTGTTGCCTTTTGCTCGTTTTTGGTGGCTCGTAAATCGTCAACATGCTTGTATATTAACTGTCGAAGAAATGGAGAAATATTTGCTGCTTGATTTTTTGGCATGGCTTGGCCTGTCCAGATCGCCGTGATATATATATGTACAGCTCGGCCTATATATATATATATATATATATGTCCAGCGCGATGAACAAAATAACCTGCGGCCGAAGCAACTACCTAACCTGCCAAGGAGTAGAGGGGGCAAACCTGCCGAGGAGTCGACGGGGGTGAATCCTACCGAGGGGAGAAACCTAATTCTGGAACAATTTATAGAGGACGCTGAATAGATTGATTTAGAGATAACGAACATGAGATACAATGTGAACTCTATTACTTGATATCTATAATGTCCAGTGCAATGATCTGGTCATCATGAACTTTGTGACATTTTCTTGTTAGTTTTCAAATCCATAATTGAAACATAATATAATCCTCTGTTTAAGTTTACAGATGACAAGAAGGCCATATATGTTTCTCCAGGCGTGGAAACCGGTGGAGCTTTTACACCTAATGAAGTGCCAAACTAAGGTATGCCAGTTGCAGTTTTTTCTTACTAAGCAATCAAATTTCTTAATGTTGTCACTACTGCAACATATTTATTGTTGCTGTTATGTCTTTTGGGATTAATTCTTGAGGAAGCAGGTATAATAAGAAGCTTGGTTTTAACTTCTAAAGTTTTGTGGCATCCCATTATCTAAAAAAAAACCCTTTTAGTATAAATATCTTTACTCAGGGTGCATCCTTTAGTAGATATGTGTCATCACCAGCAGCGAGGGATGGTGTCAAGACCAAGTAACTTGAGTACAGCAAATATGTGTGAGCATGGGATGTCTTCACACTCCATCTTGCGACAATGACAGTGCACACTGTCTAATAACTGGCCATCAAAAATAACCCTCACTTCATCCCACACCTCATTATCTTCCTTCAAACCAATAACATACAATGCCAAACCATCTTGTTGTATAACGCTGATAACTTTAAGTTCAGCTATTAGCCGAATCTGAACACGGATTTTCCTGAACATGACTGGTGTGTAGATATGAGCGGCGTCTCTCTCCAATGGGTTGGCATCTATTCTAGTAAAAGGGACTGAATGGGAAGACTTAGCGTCCAACTCAGCCTCCTTCCTACGCATAAGTTTTACGTATAATTTAACATGTTCGACTAAGTCCATTAGTGACATGTTTCTATCGAGAAGCTTATGAAGCTTTGAGTTCAAAGGCTTACTCCGTTGGTTGCTGCGCATACCCAACAGGTATTTCCCTTCCGTATAGGCCGCAGCCCACTTTTCTCTTAGTTGGTACATCAAAGCGATCCATTGTCCATTTCCGGTGCTTCCATTCTCCTTAAATTCAGCCCAACGTCTCTCAAACTCCTCGTCCATACTCTCATAAATTAATTTTCTTAACTCATCAAGTTTTGGCTTATGAAGGTGACGATTCATGTTCTCCTCGATATGCCAAGTACACAATCTATGGTAAGCACCAAGCATGACCTTACTACTAGCCTTAGCCATTGCTAGGTTACCAACCGTTATTACTGATTTTGGCTGCACTTGACGCATCGCCTCCAAAAATGTCTCAAGGAGCTAATAGTACGAATTAACAGACTCGTTCGATAGAATTACGCACCCAAAAATTACTGTACTTCTATGGTGGTTAACTCCTATGAAAGGAATAAAAGGAAGATTGTCCTTGTTCACACGGTACATGCTATCAAAAATGACCACTCCACCAAAATCACCATAATCAAGCCGGGCTTCAGCGTCTGCCCAGAACATATTCCTAAGACGCCCTTCCTCATCCGTGGTGTATTTGAAGAAAAATTCTGCATCTTGTTCTTGCTTCCTTTTTAGATATTTCAACACTTCTTCAGCATCCTTACCCTTGATATTCTTCATCTCGTACCGAGTAAAGAAATTATATAGGTCCTTCATCACAAACCCAACCTCGTCCAATTCATTGTGGTTATTCTCCATAACGTCCATAATTTGATAGGGCCTAAGGCCACTCATGCGAAGCTCAACTGCCTCGACTTTCTGAGCATTACTCATCACGTGATGGAACCCGTAAAAATGCAACATGGTCAGGATTTGCAAGTTCATGTGTATGTTGGTTCTCAAACTCCTTAACACACCACACTCCTCTCTCCTCATTCAGCTCGATCTCAAGTTTAGCATTGCAACCACAACGGGTCAGTGCTCGTGGCTCCCTTTTATGGTCTGTCCTCTCAAGGTGCCTCAACTCCTTATAGCCTTCACATAAGCATACATATTGCCTCCATATGATCGTCCCATCCTTTCGCTTCAACTTGCATTTCCTCACACTAAAACCCTTGCTCTTTGCATATTCAATATAAAATTTGTAGCCTTTGTCCTCACTTGTAAATACCACATTACCCATCATTTTATACTCCTCCTGATCCTCTAGGCTCATGTAACTCGCATTCATGCTGTCAGACTAAACCTAAAGGTTAGTACAGAGTAAATCAATACAAACACCCAAAAAACCACACCTAAATTACACACACCTAATATCCAGAGTTTGTGCTTTATGTTTTAGAGGTTAACCAACGACTAGACTATAGTTTGCAGATCAACAATTTATATCTTCTACCTTTTCTGTTCGTATCTAAAACGGCATGTTATCTGTTCTATAACTTTAAACACATATATATATCTATGTCTTTTTGTGGAGGCACTCTTTTCTTGGCTTTAAACGCTGCAGCCTAGTTAGGATGGTGCTCTTAGAAAGTTTAGATACAAAGAAAATTGCTATATAATTAACAAAATGATATTCAGTTTTATATTGCCACTAATCTATACTACTATTAAAAGATAGAAGTGGTGGTGGTGAGTCCATCACTGACATGTGGACCAATTGAAGTTCAGGGTTAATAATGATAAGTACATATTGCAGTGAAAGTGAGTAATTCACCTCTTCTTTCTCACTATATCTTGTCCCTCTTAGATCATAGAGCTTGAATGCAACTGCCAAGATGAGAAGAAAGATAAACTGAATATGTCTATTTCTGAAATTGATAACAAATGAATTCACAGGAGGTAGGGCCATACACGCAGTATTTTCTGATTTAGGTGCTTTTGGGTGGAATGCCCTGAGCGACCGCACAAACTCCCCAAATTCAATCACCACATTTTGCTTCAGATCAAAACAAATCAAACACCTACAATAAACAAATCATTCTTTGTTCAGAGAAGAACTAAACAAGATGACCATTTCGTTGGCCATCTACTGCTTGCGGAATGAACAACGACTGAACATTACTAAGAGATAAAGATAGAAGTTTGAACTTGAGGTGTAAAACTCATAGATATTTTTCCACAAACACAGCAATGCGAACCAATTATTCATAAGCACTTACAACATCAAGTTAATTCATCATCTAATTCACTCCAGCTCCTTCAGATTTGACGCCTCTCGGGATAGGGATTGGAGACGAGAAGGCGACGGGGCCTGAATCAGGCGCACACGGAGGGTGCTCGCGTAGCCGCCGCCGGAATGGATTGGACGTCGCTCGTCCGAAGGATAAGCAACCGTTGGCGCCTGTGATTGGGGGACGAATGGGTGGCGGAGAGAAGCGCTGTGGCAAGGGCCAGATGACCATTCTAACCAAACACGCAAGTACCCAACTACTGCCTACCTGATTCCCCACTACAGCAATCCAGTGGCCGCAACCCGAGGAAGTAGGCGAGCCCCTGCCCACGCCGCCTGCACGCAGCTAGGAATTGGGGTCAAACACACACAGCACCACGGTCAGCGCCACTGTTGTATTCGATCACGAACACCAAATCACGCGAGAGCGGCCGATGAATCGACGAGCGTTCTCCGCTTCCGCGCAGCGAGCAAGAGCGATGGGGGCGGACCTTGTCGGTGTCGGCGTCGCTGATGAGGAGGCACTCCAGCACGTTGGGGAGCACCACCCGGCGGTACTCCCGCTTGTCGCTGCGCGTGCGAAACTCTGTGTGAGAGTAGCCGCCGGAGTTGATCGATGCCGGTAGGAGGTTTGCTGAACTAATGAATGGATTAAGAAACTAAATGCTAATATTACCCTAATGACTGAGTTCAAAAATTACTAATACGTCCTTATGAATCGACGGCACAGATCGATTCTACTAATAGTATAATACTGCCCAGTATAAAGCACCGTAGCATTCCTAACTAGATTAAGGGATTAAGCAAAGAAACTGACTCATTCTAGATTATACAACATAGTTGCATCGATGGGGACTTTAGCAACCTAGTTATAGTGTTATGGACGTGACTACGATATCGAGCACCCGATCCAAAAAAAAATCAATGGTAAAACTGTTTCAATCAATCAAAGATGAAAACAGACTAAAACAAAATTATAGAAGCAATAAGAAACAAATCCAATATATGAACTACAACATCAAAAAATACTTGCTAAAATATCTAAAGAAAACACCAGTGCAACATTTGCAAATGATAAATATAGCTTTAAAAAGAGGCACCATGTTTGCTTTGGAGGTCTAAAATAATTGAAGAAAAAAAGAAAAATTACACCATTAGGTCATGATGGGATCATATTACAAGGGCTAGATTAAGAAAATACATGAAGAGTTCTAGAAGAATTACGGTTTTATTTAGTAGTGCTACTGCTGCCGTGGGAGACAATGAAAAAGAGGGGCAGCGGGTAGGCGAGTGTAGGGGAAGGGAGGCGGTTGCTGTGGGAAGGCATGCCAGGGGCGGTAAAGTAGTAAGCAGCGATGCCTGGTGGGACTTTTAAAATATATAAAAAACAGAACCCTGATGATTATAAGGTTTGATTTTGTAAGATGCCAACAATAACGAAGAGTAAGTGCGAACAGGTTAGCGGAAGGGCGACAAAGAGTAGGGAGACGGTGGTAGCTCATGAGAATTCTAAAAATTGTAAAACGGAACCCTAGCAATGATACAGTTTGACTTTTTAAGGTGCCGACGGTAACAAAGTGGAGGGGCAGTGGGTAGGCGAGTGCAGGAGCGGCAAAGGAGTAGGGAGATGGTGGCTAGTGTGACGTCTAAAAACTATAAAAATGGAACCTGACAACGATAAAGTTTGATTTTTGAAGGTCCCGAAGACAGCAAAGAGAAGGGGTAGGAGACAGGCAAGTGAAGGGGCGATGGTGGTGGCAACGGCTGGCAGGACTTCTAAAAACTATAAAAGCAGTACCTCGGCACTAATAAGGTTCAATTTTGTAAGGTCATCATGACAACGAAGAGGGGGTGGCAACGCCAGGCGGACGAGCCGAGAGGGTGGGCAGGTGGACGAGCAAGGTAGGGTTAGCTAATAGCGAGTGCCATAGGGGCTCACCAAATTTGACGGGGATCGAAGTAAGAATATGGAGTCCTATAGAGGATTGTTTTAATAAAATCCTTAAATTTTGATGGAGTGGGATAAGGATTCCTTAAAGAAGCTTGAAAAATTGGAAGTCAAAGCAGGAAAATTGTTATAGTTACTTATTTTATTTATTATTTTCCCCAGCAATAGCTTATCATCGATTTATAAGCTCACTCCATCCCAGTGATATGTTTATGTATATGCAATACGATATTATTGATAATAGACAGAGCCCAGCAAGTTGACTATTTTAAAATTGTTTTAAAGATGGTCATGTAAAAAATAGACAATTTTGCATCATAATATAAAGAGTGAATTCCACATTGGGCCATCTATTTTTACCCTAGTTGTAAGTTGGACCAAGTTTATATCACTGTTTTCACTTTAGACTAGATAAATTTGCAATTTACTGCATTTTGGACTAGGTCATTGGTCCTTCTCACCGTCGATGGCTACCAGCCAGCTCCTTGACACGGCCTTCACTGCCATTTGCTCTCTCCTTCAGATCTCCTTCTCATGGAACTCCATGCCCATGAAGAATAGAACAAGCTCGACCTCGACGTTGCTTCTCATCATCGTGATGGCCAGCTCAATGGTGAACTTGGATATGCCACTGCATGGAGGAGGCTACTAATCACTATGGGGAGGAGACCGACAAGGGGGAGCACAGTGTGGGGGGTGGCATACTTGGCACGCGGAGGTAGATGATACACATCGGATCAGAAGTTGGTTGCGGCATGGCTATCATAGTGAAAATGGCGTTGTGAGCGAGACGAGGCATCCACGTTGGTAGAGGACGTGAACGCTCAGCGAGGCGGTGAGGCGTATCGTGGTTGGAGTGCGACAAGCAGCTTCCTCAAGCAGGAAGCTATTCCTCTGACGTAAAGTCAGAGGGACATGGCTCACTGACATGTGGGGCCCACCCTCATAGGCCCACGCGTCAGTGGCACACGTCTCTCCGACGTACGTCAGAGGAGCCTCGTCCCCCTCAAGCAGCCGTAGAGATCAACGAGTAGGAGGAGACCATCAAGCAGCTGCTACATCCACGGCCAATTGAGCGCATCCTACGTCCGCGGTTGTGGAGCAAGTCGGTGGGCCCAGCTAGGACCTGTCTGTTCGGCACAATGTACACCATCGGGGACCTAAAGCAGGATTGGTTTATGCATGCCCACACGAGCAGCACCCGCACCCTATCGTGCATCTCAGCGATGAGCGAGGTGAAGGCAGAGAGACATGGAGCCACAATGGTGCCGCGATGCCGGAGCGAGAGGAAAAGAGATAGGGTGGTCAGAATTGCAACAGTTTGTAAATTTATATGGCCTTAAGTGAAAATATTGTGATGGACCTAGTCCAATCTGCAACTCTCGTAATTATAGGTGGCCTAAAGTGCAATTTACTCTAATATAAATTTATTTTGGTGCTAGCCACACTATTGCATGGGCTAGCCTCCTAGTTATATAATTAAGAGAACTCTGGTGTTGCCACCACATTTACCCTCAAGGCTTAGAAATCTTATTACATATTTATACAAATAAAATTGTATTCATAGAAATAGAAACAAGAACTATGCCTCAAGTACACTTCCTCTTTCAAATATATTTCAATCTATCTCTGCGCAGTTTTTATGGGAAATTTGGATAGTTCTACTTACAGTGAACTCGTTAATTAGCTGGATCGGATTATCAAGTATATGGATTGTGTTAAATAAAACGTTCAATTGGAAATGCAACAGACTTTGACATAATAATTCCAAATTCGAAATTAATAAATAGAAAAGCTTACCAATAGTGGACTCTCAATTTAGAATCTTTAATTTAATTATAAATTTAAAAATAATAATTAACAAGTTGTATACTTGATATTCTAAGGCACCGTTCCGCAGCGAAGAAAGAGAAGAAAAAACTCTCGTTTTTCGTGAGCACGTTTTCTAAGCTGCTGTGTTTTTTTAAATAAATTTTATATAGAAGTTACTTTAAAAAATTATATAAATTTATTTTTCAAGTTTACAATAGCTAATACATAATTAATCATATGCTAATGGCTTATTTCGTTTTACATGATTTTTTTTCTTTCACTTTCTTTATTTTTAAATTATGCATAAGAAAAGCCCCAAGAAGGGAGGGGAAGCTGTGCGTAGCCAAGGTAGAACGCCTAGTGGAATTGGCGTCTTGCCGACAGACTCGAGGAAAAACAGAGACCTAGCTATTTAATCATAGGACTATCTAATGTCGCTGTTGATACAGCATGTGTGGCTGGGATTAAGCAAAGGCAAAGTTTGCCTTTCCACCCAAAGGCAGTGGATACATTTGCAACCTCGTGACAGCATATCGATAGAACTCACGTACAGAAATGCAAGCTTAAATTAGTATCTTCTTTTGAAAATGGAGAAACAGAAACGAAAAGGGGGATCAGCAGTGCCCAACTATTCATGACGATTGACGAACAGGTAACAGTAGTAATCAAGGGAAACTAATGGCCTCTTTCGATTTGCATGTGATATTTCCGTAAAAAGGCCCGTTTATGTGAGACTACTTGCCACGCGCCCTCACCTAGTCGGGTCTTCAAGAAGCGTTGTTTAGCCTAATATATGAGTTTATTTACAACTTTTTCGCCGGGCCATTTATTTATTTATTTTTAACTTTATCCCACAAAAGTTGGCAGTGAGATACCTTTGAAAACATTTTCTTAAGAGTCGATGCCTACTGTTATTCACTGTGTAGGATTTTTCTTAGGCCAGTCTCAATGACTATTTCATGGGAGTTTCATGCATATTAAATGAGATAACACCTCAGTAAAAATAGAATCTTTCCATGTTTTGAGGAGAAGAGAGAGGAAAAACGTTTCATCCCCACGAAACAAGTGTGCACGGTTTCCTACTCCTTGGAAAGCGGACAAAACCAGTGTTGAGGGGGAAAGTTTCATCCCTACCGATCCCGTGCTCCAGGCGCGCTCAATTCCAATCCTTCCCGCCCCGAGCGCCATCCTTCCCGTCTGCCCCGCCATTCCTCCTTTCCCCTTCCCGTACAGCAGAGGCATCGCCATCCTTCCCGTACAGCAGCAGCAGAGGCGCCGGTTGAGAGCTTCGGTCTAGATCCAGTGCCATGGATGCGGTTGAGAACTCCGGGCAGCGCCCATCCGGCAAAGGAGGGAAAGGGCGCGGGGGCAGCCGCCTCGGACTGAAGACGGCGTCCTCGCCTGCGCCGTTGGCGCCTCTAGCTTCTTCAACGGTGTCGCTGCCGACGACAACATCCCTCCCAGCGCCGCCACTGGTTCCGCCACCGGCTGTGTCAACTTCCTCCCCTGTTGTGCCTGTCCCTGCTGTGCTGACTTCCTTCCCTGTTGCGCCGACATCGACCGTGCCGCCACGGCCGCCGCAAGGAGCAGGATGGGGGGCTGTACCCCAAATTTTCCATCTCAACATGGAAACCAACAAGCCCCAAATCCATGGTAAGTGTTGATTTCGATCTATGCAAGTAGTTGTTTTCGATCTGTGCACGTAGTTGATTTTCTCTCCTAGAATTAGTTGATTTTGATGCCTGCATGTGCTTGAACTGAATACAAGTGATTTGTATCATCTCTGAATTGATCTGTACTTGAACTGCAAGTAGATAGTTATTTGCATCATCTCTGAATTTCGATCTCTGCTAGATAGCTTTTCCTGCAAGTGCTTGAACTGCAAGTAGATAGTTACCTGATGCTTCCTTCAGCTTGATGTAGATAGCAGCCAAGAAAATAGTTACTTGATTTATCTCTGCAATTTACCTGATGTATCTCTACAGCTTTGTATCTCTACACTTCTATTTCTGGTTATTTAATTGTGTGAAAATTTCAGGATCTATCCACCAGGTGGTTTTCTAAATTTTCTTCAACGACCACACTATCCGCCGCAGCCACAACTGCAAGGAGAAAATTTTCATTTGGTTGGTCAGACTATGAGCTTGTTAACGCCAAAATTTGGCACGGTTCGCATTGGATTTGGTTAAGGAAAGAAGATATATCAGCTGTTGGAAGCTAATCAGAAGAAGCCAGATTCAGGAAGAAATCGTGAAGACCACGACATGGCAGTCAATTACCTTATCTACTAATTAGGTAGTTTTGATGATTTTTAGGAAACCTGATCTCGTATTTGATCGGGGTTTGTTAGTTTTTCCTTTTATAATTAGGAAACTTCTGTTTCGTGTCCTATTAGGACTGTACCAACTCGGGGTATATATACGTATGCCCGGGTACCTTGTAAACTATCAATCTAATCGATCAATACAATTCGGCGCATCGCCACCCTTTACCAACGGGTTCTTGCTTCTCGAGCGGGGCTGCATCGGTTAGGTCCGAACTCCTGCGAGAGGGTAAGTCTCGTTACCCCGACTACCAATCGGCTAGGACTTTCTCGGTTAGGTCCGATATTCTAGTCGGTCTATGGTAGTCGGCTTACCACGGTGTATCGGATCTGTCTACGGCTGCATCGGTTCGGTCCGACCTCTTAGGCTGGTCAGGTATATCACATCACGCGTGCATAGTTTTTATCAGTTTATCGGGGGTAGTTTATCATCAGTTTGTGCTGCATCGGTTGGGTCCGACCTACTAAACTGCTAGCGATAAATTATTCCTGTTAGGCTGATATCCTTTGTGCAAGCGTCTTATCGGAATGTATAGCCGGTAAGTTATTTTCATCACAGTTGCATTAGGTCTATCGGCTCGTTGAGGTTCCTTTACTATTATCGATCTGTGCTGCATCAGTTAGGTTTGAACTACTAGATCGATAATAATAGATTTATCCTTGCCGAGCCGATCGGTGTATATGCGACGTTCTATCGGAGTGCTTAGCCGATAGGTTATCTTTTTATAAAGCCGACTGTATTATCCTTACTGTTTGTCATCTATATTATCATCGGTTTTCGAGCCGATGCACATGTGTTTCCTCGGCAGTCGGCTGGCTTACTATCCTGCATATCTATTTTATCATCGGCTCCTAGCCGATGCACATGTTGTACTAACAGCTTATCTATTTGTTTATAGCGCTATCGGTTTCCTAGCCGATACACAGGTGCCATCGGCCATCGGCTACAAGAAGCCTACATCAGCCCATATCGGCCGATAGCCGATGTGCAGTTGCTGTTGACCCGGGCGCGAGCACAAGCGAGGACCCGGGAGCGCAAGTACAGGCGAGGGCCCGGGCACGAGCATAGCGGCGATCGGCTGGAAGGGATCCGTATCGGCTTGCTGGCCGATTGGATCAATAATCTAATTTCTTCATCTCCTTGTCAATTGCGAGGTCAAATTGACTGGCACGCCCGCGAACCTCAAGACTTTAGGACCTGCACTGGAGCTAAGCAGATCTCCCAGGCCTTCGCGTGTCTCCAGGCGCCGAACCAGATCGTCAGCAAGCTTTTCGGTACACCCGGCGGTTTTCGGCGTCAACAGAGCTTCAACCCAATATCTCCACCACCACTACCAAGTGCCTATATAACAGGAACACCCCAAGCTGTGAATCAAGGTACCTCAACAAACAACACGGTGAACATTGACATTGATGAAGATGACAACAATGGGGAAAATAAGCCAGTAAAGAAAAGATATTGGAGTCATGAAGAGGAAGAGAGACTGGTAATCACTTATCAGTTTTCTTATTTTGCATTTTGTAAACCAATGCTTGGTACAATATTTTCTTTTTCTGTATTTCGTAGGCCAGTGCTTGGTTGAATGCTTCTAAAGACCCAGTTAAGGGAAATGACAAGAAAGGTGATACATTCTGGAAGGAAGTCACTGATGAGTTTAACAATAAAGGGAATGAAAAGCGTACAAGGGAAATGAACCAATTGAAGATTCACTGGTCACGCCTAAAGTCTTCGATCAATGATTTCAATGGCTACTGGACTACGGTAACTAATGTGAATACAAGCGGATACTCCGACGACATGCTGGAGGATGAGGCACAGAAGATGTATGCAAAAAAGAATGGAAAGCCTTTCTCGTTGGTGCATTGGTGGAAGAAACTAAAAGATGAGCCGAAATGGTGTGCACAGTTTCAAGAGACAGAGAAAAACAAGAATGAAATAGTTGATGTTCCAGATGAACAATCACGTCCCATTGGTAGGGAAGCAGCAAAGGCCGAGCGCAGTGGAAAGCGCAAGAAGGAAAATATTATGGAAGGAATTGTCATCCTTGGCGACAACATTGAGAAAATTGTTAAGGTGCAACAAGATCGTAAGTTGGAACGCGAAAAGGTGACAGAAGCACAGATTCAGATATCAAATACAAATCTCAAAGCTGCAAAGGAGCAAAAGGAAGCAAAGATGTTTGAGGTTTATAATTCCCTGCTTAATCAAGATACAAATCAAATGTTTGAACTTCAAAAGGCTAACCGAGACAAAGCACTACGTAAAATTGAAGAAAAGCTATTTGCTGACTAAGGTTAGTTCTGAACTTTGTCTACTTCCAGTGAGAATTTATCTAAGTAAATATGTTTGAATGCTCATCGTCAAATAATTTCGTTTGTGCAGGGTGCACTTGTCTACTGCTAGTCTGTCAGTGAGAATTTATCTGCAGTGATACTTGAGTGCTCATCGTCAATACGGTGAGAATGATTCTGTTCCAGTTATCTGTCATATTTTGCCAGTGCGAATTTATCTTAGTTATCTATCTTAGTTCCAGTGAGAATTTATCTTAGTTATCTATGTGTTCCAGTACTGCATGTGAAAACTGCTATATTTATCTGGTTCAGTTATCTGTCATCTTTTACTGCTATGTGAATGCGTCTGAACTGCAAGTATGGCAGTTTCTAATATGTGAATGCGTGTGTACTGCATGTATGGCAGTTTCTAATATGTGAATGCGTGTGTACCTAGTGCACGTATGGCAGTTTCTAATATATGAAAACTGCCGCGTGTGTACCTACATATACACATCAAGGCCTTCTCTTTTCCTCACACACAAAGGGCTTCTCTCTTGTTCATTCTTTTACCATCTCGTTCTGCATTGTTGTGCACAGCTTTGAGGTAACTTAATTTCTTTGAACTTTCTATATTTTTTTTTCTTATGTATCTACTCTTTTCCTCACCTTTTTTCTTCACTATTCTGCTCATCCAAGTAGATGTCTGAGGAACATGGCAATCCTACTTCAACTGATCCTCTGTACTCGTTAGATGAGTTCGTTGCTGAGGATGAGATCCTAGATGATGTAATCAGTGAAGCCATGGTGGTTATACAGTCTAGCATCGAAGGTCTTCAGAAAGAGGCGTCTAATCATCGATTCCATCGGAGGAAGCACATCAAGAGGCCACGAGAGGAAGCACATCAGAAACTAGTGAATGATTATTTCTCAGAAAGTCCTCTCTATCCTTCCAATATTTTTCGCCAAAGATTTCGTATGTCTAGGCCACTTTTCCTCCGCATCGTCGAGGCCTTAGGCCAATGGTCTGATTACTTTACTCGAAGGGTGGATGCCGTTAATCGGCAAGGGCTCAGTCCACTGCAGAAGTGTACTGCAGCTATTCACCAATTGGCTACTGGTAGTGCTACGGATGAACTAGATAAATACTTGAAGATTGGAGAGACTACTGCAATGGAGGCAATGAAGAATTTTGTCAAAGGTGTTAGAGATGTATTTGGTGAACGGTATTTGAGACGCCCCACTATGGAGGATACTGAGCGTCTACTCAAACTTGGTGAGAGACGAGGTTTTCCTGGTATGTTCGGCAGCATTGACTGCATGCATTAGCAATGGGAAAGATGCCCAACTGCATGGAAGGGTCAGTTCACTCGTGGTGATCAGAAAGTGCCGACGATGATTCTTGAGGCCGTGGCATCATACGATCTTTGGATTGGACATGCATTCTTTGGAGTAGCAGGTTCTAACAATGATATTAATGTTTTGAACCAATCTACTCTATTTATCAACAAGCTAAAAGGACAAGCTCCTAGAGTCCAATACATGGTCAATGGGAATCAACACAACATAGGGTACTATCTTGCTGATGGAATATACCCTGAATGGGCTGTATTCGTGAAGTCTATACGTATGCCGATCACTGACAAGAACAAGTTGTATGCACAGCAGCAAGAAGGGGCAAGAAAGGATATCGAAAGAGCCTTTGGTGTATTGCGTCGTCGATTTTCCATTTTAAAACGACCAGCTCGTCTATATGAACGAGATCAACTCCATGATGTTGTGCTAGCTTGCATCATACTTCACAATATGATAATTGAAGATGAAAAGGAAGAGGACATTGAAGAAAATCTAGATCTGAATGTGGCTCCTAGTTTAGCGACTGTTGAAGAACCGGAAATCTCTCCTGATCAATATGTTACGTTTGACAGAGTTTTCAGAAAAGATAGTGATATTCAAGATCGATCGGCTCATTTCCCGCTTAAGAAGGATTTGGTGGAACATATTTGGAATAAGTTTGGTCGCACTCGAAATATATCTGGAGTTTGAGATAGAATATATGTAATCGCTTTTATATATGTGTAACGTTTTTTATATATGCCTGTGCGTTCATGAGTATTGTAATTAATTAATATATTATACTATGTTTATTTGGCATGCAGCCATACGTACATGAATTAGTTTCATCCCTAGTATGCAGCCGTACGTGATAAGTTTGATCCGAACACAATAACGGCTACAAAGTTCATCTAGCATATTTGATCACAACAAAACACAAGAATTAAATGCTACAACAAGCTTATGAAACAGTACAACGAAACTATTCTACTGAGAAAGGTTGTTTCATGTTTCAGCTTCCAAAACTAGTAGTATTGGAAACAGTGACATGAAATGTTGCATTGAGACTGGTCTTAGTGTCATGCTCGCTGTCACTGAAAATGGGGTCCGCAAGCTGGGTCTCAACCACCGAACAAGCCGAACCGCAACGCCACGTGTCTCGTGGTCCCCAGCGCGCCGCCTCCACTCTCTGAAACTTTATGCCCGAGACGCACAAAAGCGCAAACGACGGGGCCCACTTGTGACGCAGCCGCCACGCGACCCCACCCCCAATAAGACATCCCATCGCCGCCGCCCGCCGCACTGCGGCACTGTTCTGCGGCTTCCTCGGCCGGCGGGAGAGATGGCGGACAGCGGCCGCCAGGGCGGCAAGGACTCCTCGCCGTGGTCCGACCTGTGGACCGACGGCCTCGTCTGCGCCTTCGAGTTCGTGCGCGGCGGCGGCGCCCATGGCGTCGTCAGCCCGGCCAATCTGTCCCGGAACAACTCCTCGCAGTCGGTCATGGATCCCAGGAGAGCACCGGTCGCCAAGATCAGTTACGCTTCGTCCCAAGGCAAGCTGCTTGATGATTTCTAGATTGATCGATCCCGCTCTCCGGCGAGAAACATCCGTAACAAAGGGTGGTGACGTCAGGTTCTGACGACGGCGACAAGCCTAGGCCGCCGTGCTTTCACGGCGGGAAGGCGCCGCCAACCGAAAGCTGCTGGGTGCCGATCGGGTGGAGGAGGATCACCGAGCTGGTGGAGATGGTGGGGGGGGACGCCGCGTGGGACGACGGGCAGGGGACGAGCATGAGCCTCATGGAGCACGACGGCGATCAGTGCGACATCACCGTCGCCGACGTCGCCGCGCCGTACTGGCAGCGGCCGGCGGGGCCAACCTGGTGGTGCCACGTGATGGCGGGGCACCCGGCGGTGGACGCGTGGCTGGCCACCGCGCGGTGGCTGCACCCGGCGATTTGCGTGGCACTCAGGGACGAGAGCATGCTCATCAGTGAGAAGATGAAGCATCTGCTCTATGAGGTGAGTTTCTATCGAAGGCTGAAATCCTAGCAGTTTATGTACCATCTGTATGCAGCAATTATCACAATTTTCAGTGTAATGTTCTGTCGAGAATTAAACAAGAATATATATTCATGTTAGATAATGTAGCAATGTCAATGTTTTTTGTTGCATACCTGGTACTACACATTTGATCCTGCCATACTGGTGAACTCTACGGTCACTTCCTAGCTTGATGTCTGAAAGACTGAAACTCTTTGATGATTTCATATAGTGTGTGTACGACATGCACAGTTATTGCGATATGTCTTGTTGATTCTATTGTCAACAAAATATCCTGAATATATTGGATTTATCTAACTGCATTGTTTGTCTAAGCTTACCGTTACTTGGAATCGTGCCTGAACATACTTCCTTGGTATTGGTTCCTTACCTTTCAAATAATTAAACATATTTCAGGTCCCGGTAAGAGTTGCAGGAGGTTTGCTATTTGAACTGTTGGGGCAGTCTGCTGGCGATCCAGCTCGTGACGAAGAAGACATTCCTATTGTGATCCGTGCTTGGCAAGCTCAAAATTTTCTGATAACTGCGCTTCATGTGAAAGGATCTGCACCAAACATTAACGTTATAGGAGTTACTGAAGTTCAGGTAGTATCTCATATTAAGCTGTTCCACTCAGAATCTTCCTTTTTTATCCATTGTCTTGCATGTTTCTTGTTTTGTTCAGGAGCTTCTTTCTGCCTGTGGAAGTACAGCTCCTAAAAATATTCATGAAGTTATAGCACATTTGGCTTCACGGCTTGCCCGATGGGATGACAGGTAAACACAAAAGTTATTGTGAAAAAGAACTCGATGTTTTAGTTTTCTATACTGTAACTTCATGTTTAAGGCATAATATGTTCAGATTGTGGCGTAAATATGTGTTTGGTGCTGCTGATGAAATTGAGCTTAAATTTGTACACAGGTAAGTTAATACTCGTAGTACATTATACTCATATTCTCTGAATTCCTTTCTTCTGTATATATAACTGTATTAGCATTTTCAGGCGGAACCAAGAAGATTTAAAACTGTTGTGCATAATATTTAACCAAGACATTAGAAGATTGGCCACTCAGGTGTGTGTCTAGACCAAAATAATTCACAGAAATGACGATACAATGAATATGATGCATTGATTTGAATTACACATTGTATTTAATTTTCTAGGTTATCAGAGTGAAATGGTCACTGCATGCTAGGGAGGAGATAATTTTTGAACTCCTGAAGTATCTAGGAGGCAGCACCACAAAATCATTACTTGAAGCTATAAAGAAGGACACGAGACAAATGATTGATGAACAGGAGGCAGTTCGTGGCCGGCTGTTCACCATCCAAGATGTGATGCAGACCACCGTCCGTGCTTGGTTACAGGTATGAGCTATAAAAGGACCTTCTGAATCCTTATGTATTCAAAATGAACATTTCAATGCTTATATCCTACTGAACAGACAGTATGACACTATGACTTTAGTTATTTCGTGGTAACTGAAGTGTCATGTGTGAAGTCTGAACTCTGTTGTTGTGCTATTCAGGACAAGAGCCTTCGCATTACGCATAACCTGACCATTTTTGGTGGGTGTGGCTTAGTTCTGTCCATCATCACTGGACTGTTTGGAATCAATGTTGATGGGATACCAGGAGCTGAGAGCACTCCCTATGCTTTCGCATTATTCTCTGGGCTTCTTTTCTTAGTAGGATTTCTATTAATCATTATCGGAATAGTCTAGTTTGGACTGCAGAAACCGATTAGTGATGAGCAGGTCCAGGTAAGAAAGTTAGAGCTCCAGCAACTGGTCTCAATGTTCCAGCATGAAGCCGATACACACGCCAAGGTGAGGGAAGGGGTCTTGAGAAGCGACTTGCCTCCGAGAGCTGCTGATCTCATATATGATAAAGGTGATTCACGTCTCCTTGTTCCTGACAGCAGTATAAGAGTACAAATAAATTGAACAAATTGGATATCATCACATCAACATGAAAAACAGTTTTATACTATATGGACAAACTTGCGAATCTCTAGACACTACAACAGATATGCATATCAAGCATGGTAGTTTCACAAAAACTTTTGTACATTTTTTAACTTTGTAATATGTAGTATTTTTATATGTACAGTAGGATTCTTTCCTAGTGTTTATATTAAAAAATAAAAAATAAAATAACCAAGAGATTTTGTTTGAAAGCAAAAGGCTTCTGTTTATTATACATTGGAAGCATGCATCTCCCAGACCTGGAACAATTTATATCAAGCATGCTGGTTTTCTTTAGATAATGGAATAATAATATCCTGACCGCTGCAATCAAGCATGGTAGTGTTCTACTACTTTATTCCTTTTGTTTGTTTGTGTTTAAGCAGTCCTATTCCCTTGTAAAACAAATAAACAAAACTATGGGATCATGAATTTCCCAATCTAGAAGGTTCACATCATAGAATACCTTTGACAAAAAACTGAAACTTTATGTCCTACGTATTTTTCTCATTTGATTTGTCAGCACGCAAACTGGGAGGTTTCTTCTCATTTCAAGCTAAAAATGAGCCAAGCCTTCAAGGTTACCACTTGGTTTCCCTTTGCACCCTGTAGTAGCAAAATATGAGGTTAGCACATCCATCCATCGAACTGTTCTCTCACCATGCAAAGTGACACGGCTGATTTCTTTGATCCATGCAGCCCAAGACAGGAGCGAGCGCGGGAGATTCGTCGCGGCATGCCCAGTTCTGAAGAAACTGGACGGCATGGTACATTTCATAGCCCTTTTCAGAGGCATGTAACAAGGTCATCTTTCAAATTCTCTCTTCGCTGTAGTGTTTCCATTGCCCTTTGTATATGAGACATAACTAGTACTTGCTGTACTACTTCCTTGAGCGATCCCTCTCATGATCATGTGACATTCACATGACCAGAACCTCAGAGAGGTTGATGTAATTGTAATTTTCCTCCCTATTCACATGGGTATTGAGGTTGATGTAACTGTAACTTTCCAACCACTACAAGTTGGGTGAAACCAGACGGTGTTAGGTTTGTAAGAATTGGCCATATTCTGAGAAAATTCACAAACAGTTAATGTGTTTTCATCGACATATCTGTCACTGTTATCTTTTTTTTTTAGATAATGTCGCTGCTAGCTAGTAGTTGTAATAGAAAGTTCTAGATGAAATTGTAGTTGGTATATATCCAAATTTCCTCGTTAATGTAGTGTAGCACTTTATAAAGTATCGTTAGAATGCTATCCACCTGAATTATTGTAGTGAATCGTTACAAGAAATTGGGTAGGAAGCAACTCTTAACAGGGCTATGACTTGAACTAAAAATCAGCACGTATGACGACATGGTGTATACACAGTGCTTCTATACTTTGAGCGGTTCATCTTCGGACTTCACCTAAGTACTCCCATCTTCGGACTTCGGACATGATGTATACACAGTGCGTCTATACTTCAAGCATGTTGAAGTTAAATTTGACTATTTTATACTTAATTCACTTCATAGATTGTTGTGAGAATAGTTTTCTGAGAATCTCTTCATTATTCTTACTAATTATCAGCTCGTTAAGAAGCACGCAGGAGCAAGCTAATTAATTTTATAATTCACAACACCATACTTCATTGATCAGGTTCAGAACCTGCACAGAAATACACGCTACCGGTACAGATCTCACCATTCCCCCTTTCGAGTACTCGTACATCCACGCGGTCCACACGGATACGTACATCTATACGGTACACGTACGTACGTACATCTACTGTACCGCGTACACACACACACACTCCTGCAGAGGCATCGTGGTCGTCCAGCTAGCTAGCTAACTGAAGCCGATGCATGGCATGGCAGCACAGCGGCGGCGCTCACTTGCCGGGGACGAAGTTGGTGGCGTAGGCCCAGGCGTTGTTGTTGACGGGGTCGGCGAGGTGGTCGGCGAGGTTCTCGAGGGGGCCCTTGCCGGTGACGATGGCCTGCACGAAGAAGCCGAACATGGAGAACATGGCGAGGCGGCCGTTCTTGATCTCCTTCACCTTGAGCTCGGCGAACGCCTCCGGGTCGTCGGCGAGACCCAGCGGGTCGAAGCTGCCGCCCGGGTAGAGGGGGTCGACTACCTCGCCGAGCGGGCCGCCGGCGATGCGGTACCCCTCGACGGCGCCCATGAGCACGACCTGGCACGCCCAGATGGCGAGGATGCTCTGCGCGTGGATCAGGCTCGGGTTGCCGAGGTAGTCGAGGCCGCCCTCGCTGAAGATCTGGGAGCCCGCCTTGAACCAGACGGCCTCGCCGAACTTGACGCCGTTGCGGGCGAGGAGCTCCGGGAAGACGCAGCCGAGCGCGCCGAGCATGGCCCAGCGGCAGTGGATCACCTCCAGCTCCCGGTTCTTGGCGAACGTCTCGGGGTCTGCGGACAGCCCCGCGGTGTCCCACCCGTAGTCGCCGGGGAACTCGCCGGTCAGGTAGCTCGGTGGCTCGCCGGAGAGCGGGCCGAGGTAGAGGACGCGGTCGGGGCCGTACCACGGGCTGCCGGACGCGGACGGCTTGGGCTTGGCCGCCGACTTGCGCATGGTGATGCGGCCCTCGCCGAACACCTTGGCGGCGGCCTTGCCGGCGAGCGCCGGGGAGGAGAGGGCCATGGTGGCGGCGGCCATGTCTAGCTTAGCTTGCTGCTTCAGGCTCAGCTTCTGCTGCTGCTGCTGTGTGTGTGTGCGTGCTGTGTGTCATGGCACGGACACTTGGCGTATTAAATACGTGGAGAGGCTTATCTGGTCACCTCTTGGGAAGATTTTTTGCTGGGCCGGGATTGGCTGGCTGGGCCGGGATGAGGGTGACGTGGAGGATGACGTGGCGGCCGGTGTGGCCCCCGTAGCCTATCGAGAGAATCTTGGAGGTGCCAAGTAGGATAGGGTGTGGCCAGTCAGGAGCTGCCACTTGGCGTCCTTGAAGGGTATGGATGAGATTGGTTTTGGCTCAGTTGGCTTGGCTAGCAGAGTGGAGTGCTGTACTGCTAATTGCCGAAAAGCAATCAATGAAGTGTTCTTTTGTGTCGATACCAACGGGTGGCTCTGCATGCCCTGCAGAGTCTGCACGAGAGTGTTTTTGCTTTAGTGCTCATTTATTTGCAGTCATAGTTCGAAGACATATGGTTCAATTAATTCACTCCTAGTGATTCAATTGATATTTGAGGATGGCCGTGTACATCCGGGTTGGATTTAGAGACTGGGTTTCAATCAATTTTCTAAAAATAAATTGATATATAAGAAAAGTGCATTTTCATCTCTGAAGAGAACATTATCTATAAGTCTTTACTTCTTAAATACATTATATATAGTCATAAATATTTCTTTAAACAAATTATAACGAGTATATTTGTCATCTACCACTCAAAATAAACTTGAGTGGATTACATACCTTTTATCGTCTTAGTTTCACTTTAAACCACTCCCACATCAAATATTTTCAATTTTTTTTTACCTCACTAGTTGCGTCATTGACCCAAGCGCAAAGATAATATTTTCACTTTAAAGTAATTTAACATTTGTTGCACTTACGTATTGAGCCACTCCAACTCTTGCCTCTAGCATGTCCAGCCTCTCCCTTGGAAAAGCTGTGGCATGCGCATTAGTGGAGTAGTTCGCCGTCATGTGGGAAACTATGTGCTCAAGATTATTGTTGTGCTCTAAATTTAAAAAATGCAAAATTAACTATAAAAAAAATTAGATAAATAGTGGTCCAAAGCAAAAGCTCTGTTGCAAAGGTGTAAATATGACAAGCAAAAAATACAAGATGCATACTGTTATTTAGAAATGATAGCCACGCGAAATTTTGCCAATCATGATGGAGATTTAACAATGGAATTTACCTTTAATAATATCTTGTCATCTTAAATATATTGGTGTTGTTTTTTAAATTTGTGATGTAGACAGATGTGCTGCAAACTCTGTAATAATTTACTCTGTAATAATTTGGTTGTAGCTTCTGTTGAAACAAAGATCAGAATTTTTCCATTATCTCAAAAAGTTGTGGTCCAAAGCAAAACTTTGCTAATAAAAGTTGGCTCAAGCTATGTCAGTAAATAGTGCAAGATCAAATTTCTTTAAAAGGAGAAGCACCAAAGACGTAGTGGTGGAGTTATGGTACTGATTACACGCGTATATATATACTTTCAATAGGAATTTAAGAAGGTCAAGGAATTACGGCTAGTCTCCGTTTTTTTTTCCGCCTGTGTTGGAGACCCGTATATGTGTGCGTATTGGAGTAGTGGTGTGCGTGTACGTCTTTCTGCGTAATTAAAAAATTAATGAATTCTGTTACAGTTTCTACTTACAATTATTTTGAGTGAAATCATTTCCGATCTCAATGTTTCGTCTTAAGGAAAACCACCGGGACAACAAAGATGGGTCGCAGTGTATAAAGGCCGTGAGTACGGTGACCCAGACGGCCCATCCCTGACTCAAAGATGGGCCATACTCGTAAACATCCTATACTGATCAAGGGCCCAAAGTCGACTTTTCTTTGTTTCACGAGAAACGATCGGCTGATTACCCAGAACTTGGATTACGCAACTAACCGATCAGTTAAATTGAAGGAATGAGATGTATTTTGATTAGCAGAACAAGATCCGAATAAATATTTGACAGAGGGAGGAATGTACGTGGGGGCCATGGGGCCGGCCACCAAACACGTTCTAACTGGCTTGCTCCATTCGAAATGCAGGAAATTTTTCATTTCATATAGGAGCTACGTGGTTTCCGATAAAATTTATGCACTGTAAAAAATTGGCCTTTTCAACTCTTAGATGCAAATGTTGTTTCCGTATCCATATGAAACTATTCATCACCTATTTTTTAATGCCATTTTGCTAAGTTCCTTTGGAGAGCCGTTCATGTGTCTTTTGGCTTAGTTCCACGCAATAGTGTTTTTCATCTGTAGGGATTGGCTTATGGGAGTCCATATTAATAGGAGCATCTAGATTATGTTGGGTTATTTGATTTAGTAGAAATGATATTATTTTTGACAAAGCACTAATTAAATCTTATATGCAGATACTTTATATGAAAACATATTGGTTTCGGCTTTAGGCCCTATTGCTTTAAAGATAACAAGAATTCCATACAATGTACTTGCTAGAGTTTAGAGATAACAGTTATGTAAATTTATGTTAACTATGGACAGAGATTTAGCAATCAAATTTTTTTTATTATATTATCTCGCTGTGTGTTAGAGTGGGTGTGGTTTTTTAGTTTTCCGAGCTACGTAACAAGTGGTTGTAGCTTCTATCAAAACGAACGCCAGGATTTCCATTATCTAAAAAATCAGAACGCGGCTCTCTTCACCGGCGAAGTTGTCGCCGCCTTTTTGCAAGTGCGCACACAACCATCTACCACAACAACAACAGAAAAGCTCAGTACTGGACGTGAGCCTTCTAAGTTCTATCCATGCAACAATCAATGAAGCATGATGCATTATCACATTGATCCTGCTTGATTGGCACATTAAACAATTAGAATCATTCGTGCAACACCATCTGTTGGATGCCATTTGTTCCTACCTGATCAACAGCATCTATCCAAGCTAAGTTATGTCACCTTTATTCCTCCGAAGATAGGAATGGACGAACTTTGTATCGACTTTATTTCATGTCAAGAAATAGCCAGACCAATCTTAAAAAATTAAGAAAAACACCCAACCGGCCACATATTCACAAATCACAAAAGAATAAAAACAAGGGATAAACGATATGCTATTCTAGAAATTTTCAAGAGCACAATTAGGAAAATGAGAGAAGTTGGTCCATTGCCTCTTTTTTTTCGATTACACTACACACAAAAGCAGATTATGATAATTGATAAATCTTTGTGTTTGCGTCTTCTCGGTCATGCCATCAAATGAAAGTCTACGGCTCCGTCAAAAGTGACAAAATCAAAGTCGTTTCCGTATATTATTGGTACCCGTCTGGGAGAGAGAGATGATGGAGATGATATCAGGGCACTCCCAATGCAGAAACCATGGTAGTTTCTATAGATATTAATTGCACTGCCACGTTGGTAATTTGCTGACGTGGCAAGTGATTTAATGAGGAGAGAGAGGCAAAATCCAAGAAACCAAGTCTAACTAAGAAACTGGGTCTTCACGGTTATCGATGGACAAGAAACTACTGTAACCGCGTTGGGAGAACAAATATGGTTTCTATCACTACTAAAGCCCCATGCAATAGAAAATCTTACACTGGGAAGAATAGTTTCTTGGTACAATGTCCTATGCTATAGAAACTGCTAATAGTTTCTTGCATTGGGAGTGCCCTCAGGAGAAAGGGCGGCGGAGAGCAGATTTCGATGTTCAGTTTAGAAAAGAATAGAGATCCTTGGAGGATGTTCCCAATTTAATTAACCAACTAGCAACATCCAGGTAGGCTTTCAGATAAAAAACGATCGCTAAACACATCGATCACCACGATCTGCTAACGGGATCCAGAATTACAGACAGATTGCACCTCGGCGCATCCATCCTTCCATGCATGAGAGAGAAACAACATGTGTGAAGGCGAGCCAGCGAGGAGACGGCAGTGCGGACAGATGGAGAACAACACGCGGAACTTTGGTCCTGTGCGGTGGTGTGGAAGCGTAGAACCCGCACAAGTCGCCCTCGCCACCAGCCCAACCACCCGATTATGCCTATATAAAGCAGACACGGACGCGGGACGCCACCGCTAGGTCACAAAGGAAAATACTTGCAAGCGTTGGCGTCAGCCGTCAAGCGCCGCCGTCGCCTGACACCATCTTGACCTCATCCCTGGTCGGGCGGGCAGATGGCCGACGGCGATGCGGCCGCCGTGGTGGTGGTGTTCGACTTCGACAAGACCATCATCGAGTGGGACAGCGACGACTGGGTCATCACCAAGCTCGGCGCCTCCGACGCCTTCAGCCGCCTGCGCCCCACCATGCGCTGGAACCCCCTCATGGTACGACGACGCCCCTGCCCTGCACGCACACGCATAGATTGAGCTTGTGGTGGTGGTGGCTTCTTCCAGGACAGGATGATGGCGGAGCTTCACGCGCAGGGGAGGTCGGCCGACGACATCCGCGAGTGCCTCAACAGCGCCCCCCTCGACGCGCACGTCCTCTCCGCCATCAGGACGGCGTCCGCATTAGGGTAAATACGCACCATCCGTCCACAGCCGCCGCCACGGCGATGCCATTCTCTCATCCTCTGTGTTTGTTTGGTGTTGTTCTTCCACCTGTTGCAGGTGCGACTTGAGGGTGGTGAGCGACGCCAACGCCTTCTTCATCGAGACGGTCCTGGAGCACCACGGAGTCCTCGGCTGCTTCTCGGAGATCAACACGAACCCGGCGCGCGTCGACGGCGACGGCAGGCTGAGGATCTCGCCGTTCCACGACCCCGACAGCTCGCCCCATGGATGCAGCCTCTGCCCTGACAACATGTGCAAGGTATGGACAGATTGACAGGTCAGTTCACATTTTTCATGTCAGCTTTTAGCGCCTCCACTCGATGCATGTGGCTGGTGGAGAGAAAAGAAACATCAGCATCTGTCCAAAAGAAACAGTATAGATAGATCACTGGATGAAGCAAGAGTATGATGGATTATGCAATCTGAATCTTACACATGATAATGTACTGCTCAACAAATATTAAAAGTTTATTTGAGCTAAAATCTTAGGGCATTATTCAGATGAAGATGGATGTGGACAATGGAAACCCTTCATGGTCCCCAGTGAGCTAAAGTTTAGCTTTATCATGTGCAGGGCAAGATAATTGAGAGGATTCAGGCGACAGCCAATGGTAAAAGGCATTTCATCTACATTGGTGATGGAAGAGGAGATTACTGCCCCTCCCTTAAGCTAGGGGAAGGGGACTATGTCATGCCAAAGGAGAACTACCCCCTCTGGAATCTCATCAGCAGCAACACACAGCTTCTCAAGGCTGAGGTTCATCCATGGAATAATGGCGAGGAACTCGAACGGACCTTACTTAAGCTGGTCAATAAGCTGATCACCCCACCTGCACAAGCATCCCAATTTGATTACAAATGCGAGATGAGCAATCCAGTATCCACTGAAGTAGGACACCATCAGGCTCTCCGTGTGCCACATTAATCAGTAACCAATTCTTGGCTCGCAATTGAAGGCGATATTGCCTGACCATTTCCGTATGCCTCATCTAAGAAACTCTCCTCAGTCTGCATTTATCCTGATATGTGCTGTAATAAAAAGGACGCAATGATTTAACAGATAGATTTGCTGAAACTGAAGGGTAGCATCAGATTAAGGTATATGGATCGAGACTTACTGAGTTACTGCCAGTAAGTGCACAACTATATGTCTTCAGACAAATCCATGTTTCCAATAGTCTACCCTAGATTAGCCTGCTTAAATCAGATAAAATGGTTCACCAATTAGCACAGAGTTATGTAGATCAGATACTGAACATGCAACATGTACAACGAACTCTTCAATAAGATTTATCAGAACTAGCTAATACCTGGAACCGGCTTTATGGCCCAAAGACCGCATTGGCACTTCAGATTGCAGGAACAAGAGGTGTGAAATACACCAATCAACTTTTAGTATTTAGAGCATCCATCTTGTGACAGGAAAACATGTATGTTCCCATTGATTTCAATCCAGCTACACCCCGGTTCCTTCTTTACTCCACGATCCACTAGCATACTCCTAACTTTAGCAACATCATTCCACCTTTTCAAATCCGCATACATGTTAGACAACAATATGCAAGAAGATATATCATATGGTTGTAACTCAAACAATTTTTCTGCTGCTCTCCCAGCAATCTCAATGTTTCTATGCATCCTACATGCTCCCAGAATTGTCTTCCATAAGGATGCATCTGAGGTCAATGGCATCTCATTAATAAGAGATTCAGCCTCAGCTAGTTTTCCAGCCTTAGCCAGAATATCAACCATGCAAGCATAGTGTTCCAATGTAGGAGTAATTCCATACACACTACTCAGCAATTTAAAGTACCTCCTTCCCTCATCAAGCAATCCTGCATGGCTACATGCTGATAGGACACCTACAAATGTTATCTCATCAGGTACCTTCCCCTCATCTATCATCTCTTGGAAGGCCTTCAGTGCCTTGTATCCACGACCATGGTGAGCATAACCACAGATGATCGTATTCCATTCAACTAAGTCGTGCGTGTCTGACTCATCAAATAGCATCTCAGCATCTCTTATGTTCCCGCACTTCACATACATGTCAACTAAAGCACTGGAAACAACTGCACTGTTCCAGCCAGATTTGATGGTATATGAATGCAGCTGGAGGCCACTGCCTAAGCATGCCAAATCAGAGCAAACACTTAACGAGGTAGCTAATGTGGCATCATTCGGCCTTTTGTTCTCTTGCAACATTGAGCGGAAGCATTCTATTGCCTTCTCGCCTTCATCAGTTTTAGCATATGTTGACATAACAACTGTCCATGAGAACACATCTCTTTCTTTCAGCCCGTCAAATACCAGGCGTGCATTTGTAAAGCACCCAGCTTGCGCATACATGTCGAGAAGCATTCTTGAAACATCACAGTCTCTTTGAAACCCACTTTTCAGAACACATGCATGAACCTGAAAACCAAACTTCAAGTCCATCAAGCTAGTGCAGCACCTCAAAATGCCTACATAGGTATATTTATTTGCTAAAACACCTTCACAAACCATCTGCTTGAAAATTCTCAAACCATGTTCACAGTTGTTTCCACTATAAAATCCAGAGAGAAGTGTGTTCCAAGAAGTTATGTCAGGCTCGTGCATAAGATCAAAAGCAAGAATCGCATCTTTAACAGCACCAGCTTTCACATACATACTTACAATGGCATCACACACTCCCTTTGTCCTGGAAAATCCACTCTTCACAATGTGTGCATGAACACCACGACATAGGTTCATATCACCTGTTCTTGACGCAACGATGGCTAAGCCAACAAATGTGTATTGATTAGGTTTGACTCCCATGTCTGACATTTGCACGAAAATATCAAATGCTTCTGGAGCCATGTCATGTCGATTGAAACAAGAGATCATCACACTGCAATGCACCACGTCGGGTTCATCTATCCTGGCAAAGACTTCATAGGCATCTTCAGCAGACAGACACTTTGAATACAGCTCAATAAGGCAATTGTTCAATATGCTATCCATTTCCAGCCCTCTTTTAATCACCAAACCATGCACAGCCTGACCAGATTTTGCAAGACCGAGCTCTGTGCAGCACTTGAGAACAGTAGGTAAAGTATACTTGCTTATCTCATCACCAGATTCCACCAGCTTATCAAAAACCTGCATGATCTTCGTGTAGTCACCATCCCGAGCATACTCATTGAACAGAGCATTCCATGACACATCGCTTCTCACCGGCGAGTCCAACAAGGTTCTCTCAGCGACATCCACCTCCCCAGAGCTCACGTAGGCCTCGACCAAGGAAGAAGCAACGTAGGGATCAAGCAAACCCTGCAGCTTCACCGCCTGAGCATGCACCTGAGGCGTAAACCCCAAGTCCGAACCCACCACGGAGGCCTTCAGCACCGCGGCGAGCGTGAACCCGTTGGGGACAACCCCTTGCTCGCCCATCTCGGCGAACAGCTCGAGGGCCGAGCTGGCGTCGCCCGCCGCGGTATGGGCAGAGATCATGGCCGTCCAGGCGACGACGTCCCTGTGCGGCATCCCGTCGAACACGCTGCGTGCGGCCGCGAGGCGGCCGCACTTGCAGTACATGTTGAGCAGCGAGTCGTGCAGGAACGCGTCCGGCCGCAGCCCGGACCGTAGCAGCCGCGCGTGGAGGGCCTTCCCGCGGCGGAGCGCGCGACGTTCGGCGCAGCCCTGAAGGGCCGCCGCGTAAGACCGGAGCTCCTCGGCTCGGAGGCGCTCATCGGCGTACGGAGACGGAGAGGGGGCGGAGGGGTGCGCCGCGGCGAGGCGAGAGGGGAGTGGAGAGGCGAGTGGCTGTGGCAAGGGAGGAGGGCGGTGGTGGGCGCGGGAGAGGAGGGGGTCGTGGTGGAGAAGAGTGGGGAGAGGGAGCGAAGCCATGCCTCGCTCGCCCGGTGCGAGGAGCCGAGGAGGCAAAGGATGACCCGGGATGGGGGCCATGGCCCACGGTGAGGTGTGAACAGAGCAGGCGGAAAGACAAAATACGCCTACCTGCCGAGGAGGCGTATTTTGATAGAAACGCCTCTCTGACAGGTTAGAGAAACCTCTTCTTTTGACTGAAGACTATCCATTCAAACGAGAAATAACAGGTGGCGCTCCACCTGAATTCTGACACTGATAAAAGTTCATATTTTCTGCCCAAGTGATCCATCTAATGATCTAAACGACCTAAGAAACTTCTCTTACTATTACAGCATCAAAACGTCACTAGTGATGCAGCACAAAATGAAGCACCGGTGCCCGTACACCGAGCGTCCAAGCAAGCAAACCACCAGTACTTCACCATGATCATCACAGAATATTGGAGCTCAACACAGAACATGCCAGTGTCGCAGAGTGACATCTAGAGAAGAAACACTAATCATTGTGAGTAACAGCTACACAAAGGTTAAGATTTCACTAGCTTAAAAGAGGTTCCGTGGAATAACATAGAAGGTACCCTTCTATTACAGAAGTCTTTAGAGTCGATCTACATCTTGAAGTCTCATTGCATATAGCAAAGAACATGATATATAGTTTGTAGCATCATGCATCGAGCCTAAGTTAGCTAAGCAGTTACTACTATATCGGTAAAAGCCTGGCTGGGGTCGGGCTCCCTGTTGCCGATTATTATCCTAGAACCCGCTTCCATTCATCATCATCCAGAAGAAAGCTGCATGACATCATACAGAAGCGGAACCTGAAGCAACAGCAATCGTCCCAACTCCAGACTCGCCAGAAGACTCTCCCAAGTAAGCATTAGCAGGTGGTTTCCTTACTATCCATCAATCAGTTTCTTCCATCTCATCATCAGACTGCGGATTCTCTACCTCACTACCACTGCTCATACCATTATTTGCCGACAAGAAGTAATCCTTCACTGAGCTGTCTTCAACCTTGTACTTCACAAACTTGACCACATTTGCATCTTCAGTTCCGCAATCCTTCCTTTTCCGCATGCCATTAGTCATCACCTTCATAGACTGAGCAGCAGCCATAAAAGCATTATCTGCTGTTTCCATCTCAACGGCTTCTTCATCCTCACCAGCTCTTGTGTCCATAACCTCCCCACCACTCTGCTTGTCAATGAAGAAAAGATCAGCATCTGACTGAATCATCCTGCTCTGATAACCATTCTTGACCTCGTCATACATCAGCCTCTCCCTAACCCTAGAGACATTCTCTCCAAATACTCTGAAGCCCTTATCTTGAAGGTCTACAAGCCACTCTGTCAAAAAGCAAACATACAGTTCATTAATTACTCTATAAAACATTGACCCACTCTATTGAAAATTCAGGTGCATAATGCCATATCTGTACATACTGAGAAGAGCTTGAGGTGTGACAGCAGCTGGCTTGCTGAGTTGGTTGAAGCCAGCTTGACAAGTAGCCCATTTAGCAAAATAAGTGGGGATGTTTGAAGTGAAGAAGGCATTCATAAAAGACATCGCCCTCCCTTGATCGCCTTTGCTCCTATCAAAAAGAAAATGGGGTGAGGATAACATTCTAACATCAGCTCAGTTCCGGTTATACAAACTATTTATCACCTGGCGTCATTGATGGCATCATGAGTGATAAGCAATCTTGACACAAAAAGGGGCAAAAGGGAACTATCAGCTTGATCAACTTCTGCTCCTTTGTTAATGAAAGAATAATCCACCAAAATCAGAGCATCATAAAGGATATCTCTCACCAAGATTTCATCATCAGCACTCTGAGTTTTGCATAGGAAACCAATATGCAGCATCAATAAGATGGTACAAAATCCAAGGAATGGCATCATCACAACCCACATTTGATGAATAATAACACACAGCTCACTCTTCTAAATGATATTACCAGAGTAAATGAAGGAAACTGAACAAGTAGTCAACTACTCAAAGGGAAACATAAGAACAAGTGCCATATACAAATTAAATTAGTTCGACAACAATATGTGATGATCATGATATTACTGGAGAATTTATGGGGAGTAAATAATATGGCCATCATCATGCTTTCCTTATGAGTAAACACTATAACCAAGAATATTTGTTAAGGCAACCCCAAGTTTGCTAGCTTCACACAACACAGCATAATCATTCCTAGCAAATATCATATCAATTGAATAAAATGGTGTAAGAATATCCACAGTTCAGACTTCGACCTGTTTGCTCATCCCAAAGATGAGATAGAACTCCATTCCAAGTCAGCCTCCTTGAGGATACATCGACAGGAATAAGGGTACAGTAACACCAGCATTGGGAAACATAATATTCCTAATACCGTTCTCCTCTTTAATTTCCGCAAGTTAACAAAGACTCCTGAGTCCAAGCACAATTGAAGTACAAAGGAACAAGTTGCAGAGTTCTTATTTCACAAAGGTAATTTGTGCTAATTAACTAAAACACACAAGACATAATGGATAATGATAAACCTGAGCATACACCCAATCACCCACTTCTTAATTCAAGGCATGAGCTTATTAACTTAATTTCTACTCCTAGGCTTCCTATGATCCATATAACAATGACAATACTGTGAATATACTATGATACTTTCCAGAAGTTCATGATGCAGAAAGGCAGTAAGAGGCTAATGCATACTACCCCTAGGTTCCTAGCCTAGCAATACACTACAACTCTATCCCTCAAATCAATCATGAAACACGTACCAGTAGTGAATAAACAGGTAGCGGACGATTGACAAGCATGTTCAGCAGAACCCCTGCAAAATCCATCAGCAAAAATGGCAATCACAGCCGCGTCACTACACCTCAATCTAAGAGAAACCATGATACAAACACAGGTAGCATCCTCTCTAGTCTTACCGAAAAATTGCTGGTTCTGGAAGACCGAGATGGAGCTGACAGCCCAGATCCTGAGCTCCTTCTGCAGCTCAGCACGTGGCACACCTGCAGCGCCCTGCACCTTGAGGCAGAGCCGGAGCAGGAACGCCTCGGCAACCACCACCCCGGCGAGGAAGGCAACGTTACAGCCTTCCCTCATGAGCTCCCGCCTGGCGTCCTCCCCCGGCCAGAGGGAAGAGCACCTGGAATGGGCACCTGTCTCTCGAGTGGCGCACGCTCCACACCTTCACCAGCTCCCCAAAGGCCGGCAGCAGGCTCCCGGCGTCGGCGCTGGCCCCCTCGCCGCCGGCAGGGCCACGGCTGCTGCAGATGCTGATGTAGCTGAGGACGGCCTCCACCAGGGCCTCAGTCTCCCTGCGGGGCTTGGCGGAGTGGAAAAGCTCGGACACGACGGGGGCGAGGAGGGCGACGGCTTGGTGACGGACCGGAGGAGGCGGTGAAGGCGGAGAGGAGGTGGAGGAGGTTGCGGAGGTCGTCGGGGGCGTCGTGGAAGGAGAGCGCGGAGAAGAACCAGACGGCCTCCAGCGGCGGGTCCGGGTAGGTGTTGAGCACCCGCGAGAAGAGGGAGCGGAAGTTGGTGAGGTCCGGGTCGGGCGCGGCGGAGACGGCGGCGAGGAAGCGGGAGGTGGAGTCGCGGAGGAGGGACTCGAGGCTGGAGAAGCAGCAGGCGGCGCCCATGGAGGGGAAATCCACCACGATGGAGCCGGCGGCCATGGGAGGGGGCGGTGGGATTCGCTCGAATCGGAAGCGTGAGGTGGCCGAAACCCTAACCCTAGGTTTGGAAGGGGAGAGAAGCGCAGAGCGGGGTAGAAGGGGGAGCGGTCGAGGAGTTTGGGTATGGTTGCGGGGAGTTCGAAATGGTCGGGGCCGTGGGGGGTTTTTGAAGATGGAAGGGAGCGGGCGGGGTGACACTGGTCGGTGGGTCCCACATGTCATCCAGTGGTGGATCGTTGGGTTCGGCTTCAGTTTGGGTGATAGGCCCAGTGAGATCCTACTATTTGGGCTTTTAGAGCATCCAAAGGTTTATGTTCTTTTTTCTCTGGTTTATGCCGCTTCAGAGTTGAGACCGTGGCCTAGTGAGATACTACTACATGAGCTTCGTTTTTAATTGCGAGATGATCCACGGGCTTCTCTCAAACAAACAGACAAACGAAGACGTTCGCGTGCGCGATTCTTATTTTATTTACTTTATTTATTGCGAGATGATCCATGGGACTTCTCTCAAACAAACTAACAAACGAAAAGGACGTTCTCATGTGATGGCACGAGAGTTGTGTTGTGTGTGTCATGTACGTCCAGTTTTACTCTCACAAATAAAAGCCATTTCTAAAGGTATTTATTTTGCACAAGATTTCTGTGAGAGTGTAGACATGATGGTGGTTTTCCTAGTACTCTCTCCATCCCCATCTATAAAGGATAGGGGTATTGTTCGCACCAAAAACCACCGGGTGTGCCAAGAAGCTTGTTGATGATCTGGTTTGATGCGATTGAACATACGAAGGCCTGGGAGATCTGCTTAGCTCCAGTGCAGGTCCTAAAATATTTGAGGTTCGTAGGCGTGCCAGTCAATTTGACCCCGCAATTGACAAGGAGATGAAGAAATTTGATTACTGATCCAATCGGCTAGTAAGCCGATACTGATTCCTTCCAGCCGATTGCTGCTATGCTCGTGCCCGGGCCCTCGTCTGTACTCGCGCCCGGGTCTCGTGCTCGGGTTCTCGCTCCCGGGTCCTCGCTTGTGCTCGTGCCCGGGTCAGCAGCAACTGCACATCGGCTATCGGCCGATACGGTCTGATGTAGGCTCCTTGTAGCCGATGGCCGATGGCACCTGTGTATCGGCTAGGAAACCGATAACGCTATAGATAAATAGATAAGCTGTCAGTATAACATGTGCATCGGCTAGAAGCCGATGATAAAATAGATAGGCAGAATAGTGAACTAGCCGACTGCCAAGGAAACACATGTGCATCGGCTAGAGAACCGATGATAATATAGATGACCAAAATAGTAAAGATAATACAGTCGGCTTTATAAAAAGATAACCTATCGGCTAAGCACTCCGATAGAACGTCGCATACACACCAATCGGCTCGACAAGGATAAATCTATTATTATCGATCTAGTAGTTCAAACCTAACTGATGCAGCACAGATCGATAATAGTAAAGGAACCTCAACAAACCGATAGATCTAATGCAACTGTGATGTAATAAGATAACTTATCGGCTATACATTCCGATAAAACACTTGCGCAAAAAACATTAACCTAGCAGGAACAACTTATCGCGACGGTTTAGTAGGTCGGACCCAACCGATGCAGCACAAACTGACGATAAGCTATTCCCAGTAAGCTGATAAGATCTACGCACGCGTGATGTGATATACCTGATAGGCCTAAGAGATCGAACCGAACCGATGCAGCCGTAGACAAAGCAGATATATCGTGGTAAGCCGGCTACCATATACCGACTAGAATATCGGACCTAACCGAGGAAGTCCTAGCCGATTGGTAGCCGGGGTAACGAGACTTACCCTCTCGCTGGAGTTCGGACCTAACCGATGCAGCCCGGCTCGAGAAGCAAGAACCCGTTAGTAAAGGGTGGCGATGCGCCGAAATTTGTATTGATCGTTGTGATAGTTTACAAGGTCCCCGGGCATACGTATATATACCCCGAGTTACAAGAGTCCTTATAGGACACGGTACATACTTTCCTATCTATAAACGGAAAACTAACAAGCCCTGATCGGATACGAGATCAGGTTTCCTAACAATTATCAAAACTACCTAATTAATAGATAAGGTAATTTACTGCCATACTGTGGTCTTCACGGTCTCTTCCCAAACTCGGTCTCTTCTGGATCAATCTTCACCGGTTATCTGTGATTTTCTCTTAACCGAATCTGCTAAAGACCCGTGCCAAATTTTGGCGTTAACAGGTATTTAAAATTTGTACCTAGCTATAAGGGATTCTACGGTACTACTTTCCCTCCAACTATTTCTCATTTAAATTTCTCCCCTTCTTACCCCCACCTACCACTTTTACTCCTCACATGCCTAATTTAGTGAGGGGCATTGTAGTAAATTTTATTCATCCTTAATTCTTCTAAAAGAACCTAGCATTCTTTATATTTGAGGACAGAGGGAGTATGTATTGAAGTTTAGCGGGTACAATTTAAAAACCATAAGCAAATAGAGTGCAGGGCTGGGTAAAAGCATGAAAGGCAGAATTTCTTAAAGGGGACTCTTCCTCTCCCTCTCACCTAAAACCCTAGCCACCTCTTCCTTTTCGGACGGCCATCACTGCTAGTGGGCAATGACGGGGTCTGGTTGGTCGAGCGGCGCGCCGCCACCAAGCAGTTCAACATTCGCCCCGATTCCTCCAGCGTGTGGATGAAAATGGCAGCAAAGGTAGGCTCCCCGACGGTGACGACCCTAGGAGCGGTGGCTGCTAGTAGGGTCTCTACGTCCATATCTGACCTTGTGATGGTGAGAGTGATAGCTGAGGCGTTCCGGAGGGCTGGCGTGGACGACAATGGTGATGGACGGCGGAAGTGGTACGGCACAGCGACATAGACCGTGGTGGAAAAGATGATGGCGGAAGTGGTGCTCTACAGCGGTGATGGTCATAGGGGTGGTGGCTGCCAGTAGGATCTCTACACCCAAATCCGGTCATGTGACAGCAAGGGTGGTGGCTAAGGCAGCGGTGCTTTCTAGCGTGGTGGCATGGACGGTGATGGTGATGGTCGGCGGTGATGGCCCTAGGGGTGGTGGCTACCAGATCCAAATCCGGCCTTGTGCATTGGAGGTTTCTGCAGCAAGGTGGGGCTTTGGCAGGATAATAGTGAGCTAAGTGACGATGCTAGCTACAACCGGAGAGGCTGGATTCGGCCTTATGGCCGATCCAACATCCTTTTGGTGAGCAAGGCAAGGAGTGGACGAAGGGCTATTTGGAGGTGTCGGCAATGGTTGGGACACAATGCGGGATTGAGGGCCTAAGTGACATTGGATCGGAGGTATTCATGCCCGGATCTATTTGTATAACGGCATTGGCATTGGCTATTGGGTCTATCGAATGGATCCGACATTGGTAAGGGCAGGGCGGCAGAGGAACCAGGCATAAGTGGATGAATCGATAATGATGGACTGCAAGAGTTTGTGACGCTTCTTAAGATTGCCTCAGTACGGTTCTAGAGGAGTGGTGAAGCAAAATGGAAACAGTCTTGGAGCTTTTTTTCTTTGTTTTATAGTGTTGTTTCTCAGTTTGAGACATTGAGTATGGAGTCTAAGTATTGTGTGTATATCCACTTGCGGATATAAAGGACGGATTTCTAGCACAGGTCAACAAGTTGGAAGAGCAAAAAAGATGGTACAAAACCTTTTTTTTTGCTAAATCATTCCTTTTGCCTAACGGATACCCTGGCATTCGGTCTGGAACAAAGAAAAGAAAGAGCTTCCGCACATAAGAAAGATCGCTTTGTAAGACAAAATTATCAAAAGCTTCAATGCCTCTGTCCTGAAGTTACAAGACCATAATTGCGACATGAATACAACGGAAGATCATCCCTTATCATCTAACCACAGATTCCCAATAGTTTTTGTTCCTTCCAAATGTCGAACTAGAAATCTTATCTTTAAATCTAAATGAACCTATAAGGGAAAGACAGGCCTTTCCCCTCAAAAAAAATTAATCAGAATCAAGCTGCTTCCCGGGAATGATCGAGTCACTTCCTCTTGGACTCTGGACAGCTCTATATGGCACTCAACAGAACAGCATGTGACCGGCCCAAAAAAACACCACCTCCAGCAACTCCCTGCACTGCTGCACCAGGGGTTAAAACACTTCTCACCGGGAGCAGCTACCAAAAATTACTGTCGCTCTTCTTCCCCCCTTGTTTATGCATAGTACATGTACAAGCTGTTTGCAGCGGCACAAGCAATTAAATTTTCGGATGGGTGCCATGCTAGATGGAGCAATTTTGTGGTCAGGTCGTAGGAATTCCCATTGGCATCTATTCCGGTGCTATCAGCACCTGCATAAGGATTCAAACATTAGTAGTTGAAATGACAAGCTTCTACAACTTAAAGATGTTGCATATCATGGAGGTAACCTCGTCTAACAACTCTTGTCAGAGTGCTTAGAGATCTAGCAGGCCTTGTGGGATTCTGAAGTTGCCTCCTGGTCACACGTAAGACAAATAAGAAAGAGAAGATGGTTAGTAGCTAATAAGGTGCATTTAAAATACTTTACTTCATTTGAGCAAATGTGACTGGTATATGCGCATTAGATAAATACTATTATAGTTAGTTTTACAGGCAGAAAGAAACAGCAGATGTGCACAGCACAAAGTTAGCTTCCATCATTCGTATAGGAGAGGCATTACCTAGTAGGGTTTCGAGTTGCTTCAAGTGTCGTTGCCTCATTGCTACCAGTGCCACAACCAAACACACGAAAAATGTTGCTGAAAGAGCATAGATCAACTAATAATTAGTTCACATGAAGGCGACCAAACTGTACCATAATTGAGATGAGCAAAAGCAACACCTGTAAGAACCAGTTGCTACTCGCAATCCATCTCCGCTTTGACAGCACTCAAATTTATCAAAAATGGAATCATTTTCATATAAATCACATAACTGCAGTTTCAGGAAGCAAAACATGAATCAGGGTTACTCCAGTGAAATAGTTTGTTGTCCATTATCCTCAAGCAAGTATGGATTATACATCCTAGCATGTACAAAATTACCTTGGGCCTTAAATACTCATGAACCTGGAATGTCGCAACTGGGCCAGAGTCCATGTTAATATCCCAAAGCTGGAACGACGGAAAAAAAAATATGATTGAAAAAAAAACATCTAAGTAACAACTGCAGAAAGATAACACCTCTATGGATACAGAAAAATAGTAAAAACCACCAGCTTCCCAGAATGAAAACAATAGCAAGTTACAAGGAATCTAGACCATAATAGTGATGGAAGGGTGTATGCAAAACTGTGATCATGACTTGTGAGGTATGAAACTGTCATGTGGGGCCGACAGTACAGCCGCCGGCCTCGGACACGTGCAGCCAGGGCAGCTCTCAAGGGGGCGCATGGCCTGGAAGAACCCAAGGAGGCTTAGGCAGCTGGAGGGGCTGCAGTCTTTAATGGCTGGCGCAGGTAGCAGTGAGGAGATCGAGGAATTAATTAGCCAGCTAGCAGTTAATGGCTGGCGCAAGTAGCAGTGGAGCTGAGCTCCTATATGTACCCCCTGAACTAGGTGAATGGAATCAAGAAAGAAATTATCCCAAATCTCCCTCTCTCTGCTTTTCCTAATCTCACCTCCTGCTGTGGTAGTCAGGCAGAAACCCTGGCACCTCCATTACCTGGTTCGAGTTACGAACTGAGAAGCCAAGGGCCTCCAACTCTGGACGCCCAGGCCCTTGACAACTTGGTATCAGCTAGCCGGCGATCTTCTTCCACCTCCGCCCCACACTCCATCCCTGTCGCCACCACGCCATCAGCAGCCTCCCCTTTCTTGCCAATGGCTGAGCCGTCCACTGCCGACCTGGCCAAGATGATCCAGGTCCTCACCACCGCCATGAATGCCTCCATCAGCGACCTTCAACAGCAGGTCGCCGCTCTGCAGCAGGCGCAATCACCGGCGTCCTCCGGCTCCGGATCGCGAGGCTCGGGCCACGGTAACCACCACGGTGACCGCCCACCTAGGTTCCAGAAGCTGGACTTCCCCAAGTTCGACGGGAAATCCGATCCGTTGGCCTTCCTTAACCGATGTGAGTCGTATTTTCATCAACAGCGTATTGCAGCCGAGGAGCAAGTTTGGATGGCGTCATACAACCTTGAAGACGGCGCCCAGATGTGGTTCCTCCAAGTGCAGCAGGACGAGGGTACACCGTCTTGGCGCCGCTTCTCCGAGCTCCTCAACCTCCGCTTTGGGCCGCCGATCCGCTCCAACCCCCTTGGTGAGCTGATGGCGTGCAAGCGGACGAGCTCGGTAGCGGAGTACCAGCACCGCTTCGAGGCGCTGCTTCCTCGCGTCGGCCCGCTCACGGAGGCGCAGCGTGTACAAGCGTTCACGGCAGGACTGCAGCCGCCGCTCAGCCTCGACGTGGAAGTCCACAACCCGCAGTCCCTCGTCCTCGCCATGAGCCTCGCGCGCAAGCTGGAGCTGCGCGAGCAGTACTACCCAGCCGCTGTTCCAGCTCCGCCTGCGCCACGGCCGACCACGCGCGGCCTCTTGACGGGGCCACCACCACAGCTGGCCCAACCGGCGCCCCCACCCCGTGCAGCCGCCCCCTCTCTCACGGTCGAGGGCCGCCCGGTGAAGCGGCTGTCCCAATCAGAGATGGAGGAGCGGCGCCGCTTGGGCCTCTGTTTTAACTGCAACGAGAAATTTGGCAGGGGTCACAACCGCGTCTGCCAGCGCATCTTCCTCCTCGATCTGGCCGAGGCCACCGACGCCGACAATCCTGAGCAGATCGACGCCGCGGTTGACAGCCCGCTCATCTCACTTCTCGCCATGGCAGGCGTCCGCTCCAGCGAGACCATGCAGGTCCGCATCCAGCTGGGCGGGGCGTCCTTGCTGGCCCTGCTGGACTCGAGCTCCACCCACAACTTCGTGTCCGAGGAAGCAGCAGCGCGCACCTCCCTCAAGCTCCGACCCCGTGGCGACATGGTCACAGTGGCGAATGGGGAACGGGTGCCGTGCCCCGGCATCTACCGTGCCGTTCCCTTCTCCATCGACGGCAAACCATTCTCCACCGACTTCTTCGCACTACCTCTGGCCGGTTACGACGTCGTCCTCGGCACCGAGTGGCTGGCCTCCCTTGGCCCGATCCTCTGGGATTTTGGCGCGCTCACCATGTCCTGGCATCGAGATCACAGGGTGTGCTGGACAGGCGTCGCTGGGGGCACCGGCCCTTCTCTACGGGCGTGCAGCACGGCTGGCCTCCTACCAGCCCTGCTAGATGAGTTCGCCGCTGTCTTCACCGAGCCGACCGGCATGCCTCCACCGCGATCCTGGGATCACTGCATCAACCTTCTCCCGGGGTCTTCGCCGGTGGCGGTCCGACCCTACCGCTACCCCGCTTCCCACAAAGACGAGCTGGAGCGCCAGGGCACCACTATGCTGGAACAGGGCCTTATCCAGCGCAGCACATCGGCGTTCTCCTCCCCGGTCTTGCTGGTCAAGAAGGCCGATGGGACGTGGCGCTTCTGCGTCGACTACCGGGCCCTCAACGCTATTACAGTCAAGGACGCCTACCCCATTCCGGTTGTCGACGAGCTCCTGGATGAGCTGCACGGCGCCCGGTTCTTCACCAAGTTAGACCTCCGCTCCGGCTATCATCAGGTTCGCATGAACCCAGCCGACGTGGAGAAGACGGCGTTCAGAACCCACGATGGGCTCTATGAGTTCCTCGTCATGCCGTTCGGGCTGTGCAACGCCCCGGCCACGTTCCAAGCATTGATGAACGACGTTCTCCGCCCCTTCCTGCGCCGCTTCGTCCTCGTCTTCTTCGACGACATACTGATCTACAGCGCCTCCTTGGCTGAACACCTTCGCCATATGCGCGCTGTCCTCACCGTGCTGCATCAACACCGGCTGTTCGTCAAAAAGTCCAAGTGTGCCTTCGGCGTTGACTCCATCGTGTATCTGGGGCACATCATTTCGGCACAGGGGGTGGCCATGGACCCCGCTAAAGTCCAGGCCGTCGCTGCCTGGCCGCAGCCCCGCTCGGCACGCGCGGTCCGAGGTTTCCTTGGGCTTGCGGGTTACTACCACAAGTTCGTCAAGGATTTTGGCGCCATCGCAGCCCCCCTGACGGCCCTACTGAAGGAGGGGTTCACCTGGAATGAGGCAGCGGGCGCAGCCTTTGTCGCCCTCAAGACGGCCATCACCACGGCACCGGTATTGGCCCTGCCCAATTTCACGCAGCCATTCATCGTTGAGTGCGACGCTTCGACACACGGCTTTGGGGCCGTTCTCCTCCAAGACCAGCACCCCATCGCCTTCTTCAGCCGCCCGGCTGGCCCTCGACATCAATCCTTGGCAGCATATGAGCGGGAGCTGATTGGATTGGTGCTGGCCATCCGCCACTGGAGGCCGATCTTTGGGGCCGCCGCTTTCTGGTACGTACCGACCATTTCAGCCTCAAGTTTCTTTTGGATCAGCGGCTGGCCACCATTCCCCAGCACCAGTGGGTGGGCAAGCTGCTGGGTTTCGACTTCTCCGTGGAATACAAGGCGGGCAGCACCAATACGATGGCCGATGCCCTGTCCCGCCGCGACACGGAAGAGGCAGCGATCTTGGCGCTCTCGGGACCGCGCTTTGACTTCATCGAGCGCCTGCGTCAAGCTAATGATCAGGACCCCGCGCTGGTCGCCATCAAGGAGGAGATCACTTCTTCCCAGCGCGCGGCTCCCTGGTCCCTCGTCGATGGGCTGGTCGCGTTCCAGGGGCGCCTCTACATCCCGCCGGGCGCTCCCCTCCTCCAGGAACTCCTCGCTGCCATTCACGATGACGGCCACGAAGGAGTCCAGCGCACGCTCCAGCGCCTCCGCCGCGACTTCCACTCGCCGAACATGCGTGCCGTGGTCCAGGACTACGTGCGCGCGTGCGCCACCTGTCAACGCTACAAGTCCGAGCACCTGCACCCAGCAGGTCTTCTTCCCCTGCCGGTGCCAACAGCAGTATGGGCAGACATCGGGATGGATTTCATCGAAGCCTTGCCACGCGTGGGAGGCAAATCCGTCATCCTCACCATTGTGGATCGGTTCAGCAAATACTGCCACTTCATCCCGCTGGCCCATCCTTACTCAGCGGAGTCCGTGGCGCAGGCTTTCTTCTCCGACATCGTGCGCCTGCACGGTATCCCCCAGTCCATCGTCTCGGACAGGGACCCGGTGTTCACATCCATTTTCTGGAAAGAGCTGCTGCGCCTCGCCGGAGTCAAGCTCCACATGACGACGGCGTTCCACCCGCAGTCTGACGGCCAGACAGAGGCAGCCAACAAGGTGATCGTCATGTATTTGCGCTGCCTGACTGGCGATCGCCTCCGTCAGTGGCTGCGCTGGCTGCCATGGGCAGAATACATCTACAACACCGCATTTCAGTCCGCGCTCAAGACCACGCCATTCCAGATCGTCTACGGCCGTGGGCCACCCTCCATCGGCTCCTATGAGCCGGGCGAAACCAGGGTGGCTGCGGTGGCCAAGACCATGGCGGAACGCGATGAGCTGCTGGCTGATGCCCGGGCCCGGCTGGAGCAAGCTCAGGACGTCTACAAGCGGTTCTACAACAAGCATCACCGCGACGTTCACTATAGTGTGGGTGATTGGGTCTGGCTTCGTCTCCGCCATCGCGCCCCGGCCTCCCTCCACGGCGTCACAAAAGGGAAGCTGCGGCCCCGGTACTATGGGCCGTACCGCGTCTCTGCCATCATCAATGACGTCGCCTACTGCCTCGAGCTCCCTCCCCGCGCCCGGCTGCATGATGTCTTCCACGTCGGACTCCTGAAGCAATTCGTGGGCACTCCCCCTGCCACCTCCCCGGCTCTGCCTCCTATGCATCATGGCGCCACACAGCCGGTTCCAGAACGCGCCTCGCGCACCAGGCTGGCCCGAGGCGTCCGCCAAGTCCTGATACATTGGCAAGGCGAGCCCTCAGCCTCCGCTACCTGGGAAGACATCGACAGCTTCACCGAGCGCTACCCCAGCTTCCAGCTTGAGGACGAGCTGCTCGTCGAGGGGGGGAGAGATGTCATGTGGGGCCGACAGTACAGCCGCCGGCCTCGGACACGTGCAGCCAGGGCAGCTCTCAAGGGGGCACATGGCCTGGAAGAACCCAAGGAGGCTTAGGCAGCTGGAGGGGCTGCAGTCTTTAATGGCTGGCGCAGGTAGCAGTGAGGAGATCGAGGAATTAATTAGCCAGCTAGCAGTTAATGGCTGGCGCAAGTAGCAGTGGAGCTGAGCTCCTATATGTACCCCTTGAACTAGGTGAATGGAATCAAGAAAGAAATTATCCCAAATCTCCCTCTCTCTGCTTTTCCTAATATCACCTCCTGCTGTGGTAGTCAGGCAGAAACCCTGGCACCTCCATTACCTGGTTCGAGTTACGAACTGAGAAGCCAAGGGCCTCCAACTCTGGACGCCCAGGCCCTTGACAGAAACATCTGGGGCAGTCTATGCAAGGCACTGCATATATGTTGATGGTCATCTAAAGGTAGCCCTGCTAATCTGGTTATCCTGTCTAGGGATAACTGATGCATGATGTAACTATGTGATTCCAACGCAATCAGTGCATCTTAATGACTAAAGAGAATAAAGTATGTCAACAGGCAAACTGCAAATGATGATAGCGGATCAGAACTGGTACAGACCTTCAGTGTCATGTAGTCACGACTGAGAATATGTCTCCCATCCTTGGAAAACTTTATGTCTGAAATTGAGGCTATAATCTCGGTAAAAAATGATCTTGAACCTGGGGCCTCATGCTGCTCAAAGCTACACACACATATAATATGAACAGCTATAAAAATAGTACGAAGCAACTCCAGGATAATAAACTCAAGACAGGCCAGTCCACCAGATGTTCTAAATAAAATATGTTGAATATTGAAAAGAGTATGAGTAACAAATGAAAACTCACAGTTGGGAATGAGTGTCACAAAGGGCTGATTGCCTCAGGTCAACCAGTCGAATGGAGCCCTTTGAGCTACTATAAGCCAATGTATTACAGTGAGTAGGGTGGAACTCAGCAGATGTTATCACCTCTGCACACAATAGAATAAAAACATTAATACCAATAAATACATTGTTCAAATAGATAACACCTCTTAATTTGAAAGGTCTGGTAAAACAACGAAGGTCAGTTAGGATACACTTGCACAAAAACCAATGAACCATTTTTAACATATAAACTTAATTATTACACAAATCCATTTTACTAAAACACATCTCAGCTCAGCCGAGCATAATTGCATGCAGGGAAACAATGCTAGCAGTTAACATAATGCAAAATACATGACAGTTCAAAATGACTAGACCATGGGTAGAACATCAGTCACATAATTTTGCTTACTGTAGCTATATAGGAGGGCTTATTTTTCCCATTGTGTGAGTAAAGGCTGTATACATCTTTATTCTCTGACCTCAGTAGCAAGTATAATAACCACTAGTCAGCATAGCTAAAAGTTTGAAGATTTGGAAGTTATACCAGTCAGGTCCTCCATGTTTGTAGGTTTAACATCAATAATGTTAAAACTTTGGTTGCTAATTTCCAAATTCCAAAGATTTATCCGCAAGTCATCTGCTGATATGAAAGTCTCACCATCACTGTGGAAAAAAAAGGAACAGACAACAATATGTGACTATATAAAACTCGAAAGGATAATCAATATGTACATGAGATGCACATCAGAAAAATATATAGCAAACACACATGAAGTAGGAGTGGTGTGTTAAATTATCTATAACTGATGGCATACGGCTCAATCACACATGATATACTACAAATAACAAATTTTCAGAACACAAACAAATAGGGCACAAGCATAAAAAATGTCCTGTAGAGAATGAACTGACGATAGCGATCTTGGGCTATAGGGCCATGATGAACTTCCCAAAACTATATAATGTTACTACAGAGGCAGTACATATGATCTGCAAGGCTTTCAGTACCCTGATTTCAGTACTAGTTGAGGCAAGTTAAGGCATGTGTTACATTGCAGAGATTATCAAACAAACAGACCCTAAAAGGATATTGAGAACTTTATTCTGGTATATCAGAGAGCACATCAGTTTGACATATTATGGGATGTAAATTTAGCATTTATGCAGAAGCTGTGAAGCTAGGTGGTTTGGTTGGTTACAAATATGCTAAATGCATAGTTATCATGTCCAAGGTGAAACCAAATAAGTTTTCACCCTTAGAGAAGGCCCCCCTTTCTTAGGAAAGCACTCATTTTGGAGCTAATGGCCATGTTCTTATTCATTAGCAACAAGTTCAAATGTTATCTATTATAGAACTGCAGAAAAATTGAATAATGTAGAAGACCTGTTATTTGAAATAGAGTTTATATGGTAGTCATGTGCATGAGTAAAGACTCTTCGGCAACTTGCAGCAAGACTTGTTTCTTGGCTTGTAATCTGTTGTACAGTGAAGTTGAATAAATATAAAAATTCGAGAAATAAAGTTACAATAAACACAGATAAGACAGAATAATGAAGATACATGCTTGGCACAACAAAAATGCAAGCATTAGCCCAATAATACTGTCTAAGACCAATTTAGAATAGCTTTTCTTGTGGTAACGAAAATTTCAAGTTCGGTACAACTACCACGGGCAGGCGAAGCGAATTGAGTCCACCAGGTTTTGAAATGCCACCATTTGGGAGATATGCACTCGAACCACAGACATTACTGCCAGCAGGTCTACCATTTGCGGGTGCATTTGAAGGGCTCAAATTCATCTCAGATACCTTTTTGACCTTCTTTTCTTGCACCTACAAATAAAAAAAATAACCCTCCCATTAATATAGCTCAATGTAGTACAGGAATAAATGAATAATCCATTGCCCAGTGCAACTTTTGATAGCAAATAAACCTGGAAAGGACAGAGTACATGAAGTAATTCAAAAGCCTTTCTCAAGATGATACATGTGTAAAGCCAAAATTTAAACATCAGAAAATACAAAATTATCACTGAGTTGCACATACATTTGTAAAGAAGCATGGAGCAGTTTAGCGATATTGGTTTATACGAAATTTCCATATTTACTAATTGATGAATCATACCTTCCAGAACTTTATTGTCTTATCATTTGTGGACAGAAGAAACAATGCTCCATTTGCTGCTTGGCACCACTTTATCTTGTTAATCTTCTCTTCAATTTCCAAGCTTTTAAGGTAATCAAACTAATCACATGACAACACAAATTAGTTAAACAACAGAGAATTACAGGAACGAATAGTTTCACCAAGCAGTTAGTTAGGCTTATAAATTATACCTCTGGCTCGTGGCTTTGAAACTCAGTTTTGTAGCGAAATTCAGGATGCCTACTGACAGGATAATCGGCTTTCTCAGCCTCTTTTCTACAGGCATTCTAAGGGAAACAGAAACAGAATATGTTTAATCATCAGAGCAAGACAAAACAAAGTCATATGACTTTCTTTGTGAGAATGCATAATCAGTTCCATATACATACATCCTTGGCATCTGTCCTTTCAAACAAAACAACCCGCCCCCCTCTGTCCCCAGTGGCAAGATGATGTCCTGATTTATTGAATTCTATTGCAGATATGATGTCAACTACAAAAAGGAACGAGAGAAACACAGTAATGTTAAGTCAGTTTGCGACCATAACATACTACGTCACTCTATTATTGAATATGCAAGAAATAATGGGAAGAAACATGTATTACAGCAGGCAAAACACCCATACTGATTTCCCTGGTGCACATGTATACAAGCAATCACTGAAAACTAAGACAACTGGAGGAGAAGATACCACAAATAGTTACAAGTCGTGGGTAACTTGGAAGATAGAGATAAATATACTCAATATATGGACCAAGATAATGTTACATAGTATTTTGGCTCTGCCTCTGATAATCAACACAATGGAAAAACAGAAAGTGCTTGGAAGAAATTGAGATCATTAATAGAATATTCGTGTTACTTCAAAATGTCAGTACAAAATGCAGAGAATGAAATTGGCAATGGATCACAACAGATTTGCAGAGCAAATCTTCAGGTTCTATTGAAAGTTTTACATTTCAGGTATACGCCCATCAACAATGCAACAAGCCCATTTTAACTGGGGTAGAGAAGAATAATCAACTATTGAAATGCAGATGAAAAGGAATAACAAAATTCATTTCTTGATAGATATGTCAAACTTTATCTGAATAATATTCTATCAGCTCAGACAGCACACTCTTATGTACTCGACACGTCAGTAGCAAAGCAACAACATGAGTCCCAAAAGGCATTTATGAGTCCAAGGCGTGTGCATCGCAAAATCCATGTTTGGAAATTTTCGTTAGTCGCTTAGCATTACAATAATCTGTCGGCTAGCGTACATAATCCCATGCAGCACCACAACAGGCCATACCATGTTCCAACTCTATTGCACACCCTTCACATCACTGAGCTTACTTAAGTAGAAGAGGAGAACATCATAGGTCTGCTGCACTTGGCGACAACATTTATCACCTGGTGAACGCCACCCAAAATCCATAACTGTAATCGCACATACTATATTCCCACTATGGCATTCAGCTAGATTCCAACAGAGTGCACTCTACCCCCATCAGTCCATCACCCCATGAAACTGCACCACCGAATGGCACAGTGCCTCACATCTACAAGTCAAAACTACCTACGTACTACACCCACGACAGGATAAAGCACTGATCTGGAGGAGGGGACGCAGCAAATTCCACATCGCCGATACCTAAGCATCGAACTTTAGCGCATCCCATCCGAAGCCACCGGTGCCGCAGCAAATTGGTGACTCGATCTAAGCAGCAGGCCCCCAACCATCGCATCCCCCAGTGCCCATTCACGGCTCGTCGCCTCCTACCCAGCTCTGGAGCACGTAACCACTAAGATCCAGCGGCTAGCAGCAACCAGAGAGCCAAAAATACCCACGACAAGGGAGGGACCGGAAGGGAAGGGACCGATCGTTACCATCCTGGACCTCCTCGCCGGCGCTGCGCTCGCCGAACACCTGCGAGAACCTCCACTCGAGCGGCGCCATCGGCGACGGCGACGCCTGTGCCGGGGGCGACGCCGCCGCGGGCCCGGGTACCGCCTCACCGTTCATCGTCCGTGCGGCGATGCGAAGCTCCGGCGGGATCGGATGCGTCGGCGACGTAGATGGGGCAAGGCGGGGGCGATGGCGTCGGGATCGGGGGGGGGGGGGGGGGGTCGTCTCCGGAGAGAGGGGAGGGACGGTGCTACGCGACTGCGGCGAGGCCGGCGAGGGTTTGGGGTTTCATGGGGTGAAATGGCCAATGGAAGAGGGAGAGAAGAGAGGAGGGAGCGAGATGGGGAGAGGGGGGAGAGGAGAGGAGGAGGTGGTGGGGCAGGGGCTCCGATACGACAACGGAGAGGGAAGAAACCAAAAGAATTGGTTTTTGTTATCTTTTTTTTTTCTCCTTGCTTTTGGTTTTCTATTCATGTGTTGTGTGCCATCTCCAAGGAGATTGTTGATGCCTGCTAAGCGATGGAAAATATAATCTTTCTTTTCCATGAATGAGAAATAGTTCTAACTCTAACCAGGTGGTCATTGTGTTTTGCTCAAAACAGTAAGCATATTATTTTATTTATTTATTTCTGACCATTGGACAAACAAAAACACCGTAAATTTCCGTACATATCAGCGATTTGTATGTTGGATGTTCACTACGTATCAGTGTTAGCTAAATAGCTAATGAATGTAAAGGTAATATTAGCTATTACATTGATGAATGGATTTAAAAAAAAACCAAAAGAGTGAGATGTCGTTACTCCCATGAACATCATTACTACAAGAATTAGTTGATAAATAAGCTAAATAAGAGTGATTTAATGGTCCAAGCCGAACACTGTTACGACTATATTAAAAAGGTGGTATTTTATTTACATTTACATGACCAGTTGTTACACCTTTATGTTTTGTTAATATGTACTTCCTCCATTTTAAAATATAGTTATTTTTAGAATTTAAATTCATTTTAAATATAGCCATCTAGTACGTGCCCCTATTAATTTACAGCACGCCAATAAAAGTAGGCACTTTAATGACTTTAGTTAGAGTATTTTAGACATTTTACATCAATTCTTAATCTATTTAAAACTTTAAAGGTATCTATATTTAGAATATATTAATTTTCTTACACAGTTTTTCACAATATTTGTTCGTCGAGGAAATTAAATTGGTGCGTAGGGCTGCCTCATTAACTCACTATATTATTTTGAGCCTCCTTCATGTACAATCTGAACGGGTATCTTATCAGTAGTATCTTATCAGTACTTCATAGCTTTGCAGTACTAATCCACTGTACAACACGATGGAGGTTAGTAAGATTAGCCCTGATGAAGATGTTATCCGCTGTCTTTTCAGCATTTTTCCTATTGTTGTTGAGAGCCTTTTTTTTCCACTAATCTATAGAACGAGTCCACGGGGACAACAGATTGTGACGATAGGTTCCTTGTTTCTAGCAAGGAGGTAAAGCCATTTCGTGATGGCAACTTGAATAAAGCATTCGTTGTTAATTAATCAGGCATGGTTTCTAGCACTCTTTTCGTTTTATAATATAAAGATTGTATCCTTTTAATTTGTTCTAAAATATAAAAAATTTTATAATCTAAGACAGTATTTATTTATAATCTATCAATTTTTTACTAATTTATTTTCTATATACCAACTTTTATATTAATTTATTTTCTACCTGCCATATTTTATATTAATTTATTATTTTAATTATCACTTTTTATACCATAATTTATTTTTCTACAGTACTCCTTAATTTTTGCTACCACGAGTAGTAGGCTACAGCTGTGGCTATGGGTACGAGCATTACCAAATCTCTCTGACGAAAGCTGAGATAGCAACGTTAATTAACAACAACAACAACAACAAAGCCTTTTAGTCCCAAGCAAATTGGGGTAGACTAGAGTTGAAACCCAACAGGAGCCGCAAAACAAGGTTCAGGCACGTAAATGGCTGCTTTCCAAGCAGACCTATTCAAAGACAAATCCTTGGGTATATTCCATCCTTTCAAGTCCCTTTTTATTGCCTCCTCCTATGTCAATTTTGGTCTTCCCCTGCCTCTCCTAACATCACTGTCGCGCCTTAAGATTTCACTATGCACTGGTGCCTCTGGAGGTCTCCGCTGGACATGTCCAAACCATCTCAACCGGTGTTAGACAAGCTTCTCTTCAATTGGTGCTACCCCTAGCCTATCACGTATATCATCGTTTCGGACTCGATCCATTTTTGTATGACCACAAATCCAACGTAGCATACGCATTTCCGCAACACTCAACTGCTGAACATGTCGTCTTTTTGTAGGCCAAACATTCTGCACCATACAACATTGCCGGTCTAATCGCCGTTCTATAGAACTTGCCTTTTAGCTTCTGTGGTACCCTCTTGTCACAGAGAATACCCGATGCTTGACGCCACTTCATCCACCCCGCTTTGATTCTATGGCTAACATCTTCATCGATATCTCCATCTCTCTGTAGCATTGATCCCAAATATCGAAAGGTATCCTTCTTGGGTACTATTTGACCATCCAAACTAACATCCCTCTCCTCATGTCTAGCAGTGCCGAAGTCACATGCCATATATTCGGTTTTAGTTCTGCTGAGTCTAAAACCTTTGGACTCTAGAGTCTGCCGCCACAACTCTAGTTTCCTATTTACTCCCGCTCGGCTTTCTTCAACTAATACTACATCGTCCGCGAAAAGCATACACCAAGGGACATTCCCTTGTATGTCCCTTGTGACTTCATCCATCACCAAGGCAAATAGATAAGGGCTCAAAGCTGACCCTTGATGTAGTTCTATCTTGATCGGGAAGTCACATGTGTCACCATCACTTGTTCGAACACTAGTCACAACATTGTTGTACATGTCCTTAATGAGGAAAACATACTTTGTTGGAACATTATGTTTGTCCAATGCCCACCACATAACATTTCTTGGTATCTTGTCGTAGGCCTTCTCCAAATCAATAAAAACCATGTGTAAGTCCTTCTTCTGCTCCCTATACCGCTCCATAACTTGTCTTAATAAGAAAATTGCTTCTATGGTTGACCTTCCGGGCATGAAACCAAAATTGGTTCATAGAGGACCCGCGTCACTCCTCTTAGGCGGTGCTCGATTACTCGCTCCCATAGCTTCATCGTATGGCTCATCAACTTAATTCCTCGATAATTAGTGCAACTTTGAATGTCTCTCTTATTCTTATAGATCGGTACCAATATACTCCTCCTCCAGTCATCAGGCATCTTGTTTGACCGAAAAATATTGTTGAACAACTCGGTTAGCCATACTATAGCTATATCCCCTAGGCATCTCCACACCTCGATTGGGATACCATCAGGGCCCATTGCCTTACCCCCTTTCATCCTTTTCAACGTCTCTCTGACTTCTGATTCTTGGATCCTCCGCACAAAGCGCCTATTGGTGTCATCCAAAAAGTCATCTAACTGAACGGTTGTGTTCCCGTTCTCACCATTGAACAACTTGTCAAAATACTCTTGCCATCTGTGTTTGATCTCATCCTCCTTTACCAAAAGCTGCTCCCTCTCGTCCTTAATGCACTTAACTTGGTTGAGATCCCTCGTCTTCCTTTCGCGAACCCTAGCCATCCTATAGATGTCCTTCTCTCCTGCCTTTGTACCCAATCGTTGGTATAGACCTTCGTAAGCCCGCCCTTTTGCCTCACTCACAGCACGCTTTGCTGCCTTCTTTGCCACCTTATACTTCTCTATATTGTCCACGCTCCTTATCATGTAATAAACGCCTATAGCATTCTTTCTTCTCCTTAATAGCCTTTTGGACGCCCTCATTTCCACCACCAAGTATCTCTAAGTTCGCATCCACTCCCTTTAGTCACTCCAAACACCTCTGAAGCCACCTCCCGGATGCAGGTTGCCATCTTCTTCCACATGTTGTTTGCGTCGTCTTCCCATCCCAAGGGCCCTCTTCGATAACCCTTTCTTAAAAACCTCTGCCGACTCTCCTTTCAATTTCCACCACTTCGTTTTTGCAATCTTAGCTTGTTTGTCCCTACGAACGCGCACCTGGAAGCGCAAGTCAGCCACTAAAAACTTATGTTGAGAAACCACACACTCTCCAGGTATTACCTTATAATCCAGGCATGCCTGTTTATCCTCTCTTCTTGTAAGGACAAAGTCAATCTGGCTAGAGTGTTGGCCACTACTAAAAGTTACTAAGTGGGATTGTCTCTTCCTAAAGAAAGTGTTGGCTACCATCAGGTCAAAAGCTATAGCAAAGTCTAAGACTTCCTCTCCCTCCTGATTCCTACTACCGTACCCAAAACCTCTGTGTGCCGCCTCAAAGCCTGCATTTGTTGCACCTACATGGCCATTGAGATCTCCACCTATGAAAAGCTTCTCGGTACTAGGTATAGCTCTAACCATACCATCTAAGTCTTCCCAGAACTGTCTCTTATCACTCTCATTGTAGCCTACTTGGGGTGCATACGCACTAATTACATTCAAGACCATGTCACCAATGACAAGCTTGACTAAGATGATCCTATCTCCTTGTCTTCTCACATCCACCACACCGTTCTTGAGGCTCTTGTCAATCAGAACTCCTACCCTATTTGTATTTGCAGTTTGTCCCTGTGTACCAAGCTTGAAGCCAGTATTATCTACCTCCCTTCGCTTTCTGACCCTTCCATTTAGTCTCTTGAACGCATAAGATATTAACACGCCTCCTAAACGCTGTATCAACTAACTCTCTCAACTTACCCGTAAGAGACCCTACATTCCAACTACCTAAACGAATCCTAGTTGGCTCGACTAGCTTCCTTACCCTTCGCACCCGTCGAGTCAGATGTGAAGACCCTTGCTCATTTATCACTACATCCGGGCGCCGATGTAGCGCGCCACTAAGGAAGCGACGATCCGATCCTTGCTCACTTAACACCGTGCCCAGATCACGACACAGCACGTCACGGGGGTGACGACCCGGCCCTTGCCCATTTAACACCATACCCGGGTTCTGATATGGCGCGTCGCTAAGAGGGTTACGCCCCAACGGTTTTCTTTTGGTTTTCATCTCCATCTGATTGGCTAGGTTTTACGTTGGCTCGCCAAGCCTAACACAACCTTTTAGGGACAGGGGGCCCTCCTCTCCTCCTTAACCAGGGCTTGGGACCTGCTATGTTGAGACAACATAGGCGGAGAACCGCTTTATAGTTGGGACAACATAGGCGGAGTTAGCAACGTTAATTAAGGTAAGAAAAAAAAAACACTGACATGACATGACATCAAGCCATTTTAATATGTCTCTGGATTTAATTTAACTACACCTACCCAAACAAGTTCCATATCGTTGCAGGCCTTATTGGTTTGGCCACGTGATTAGTGTCAGTTTTAAGGAAAAGGTAGGTCGTTAACTCGTTATGGTAGCTTTACTACAGCTTTTCAGATTCATACACTAGCCCTGTTTATAATACTTCCTGACTCCCAAAATAAATTAATCTTTAGAGTTTAAATTTTATCTTAAAATAAATTAATTTTTATCTTCTTGTCTATCTTTGATTTAAAAATTAAGAAATTTTATTTCTTAAGTATTCTTTATCTGCCTACTCATCAATACTAGTTTTATATTTATAAGAGATATTTTAGCTACTTCTTCTCGCAACTAAATATATATAAATATATATTGGAATGCAGGTTTTTTTAAGAGGAGTACGTGTTTTTTACGATCATTTGGGATTGTGAGTGCAGCACGAGGTGTAGACATGTGGGCCGCACTGCATGATTCGATTTGATGTTAACTTCCCGATTGTTTTCTCGTAAGGAAACTTACGGCTCCTTTGCGGTATTTTGAAAAAGCAGTACAGGAGAAATAGAATATCATATACAATATAAATTCTATAGGATTTCATAATATTAAAAGTATTGTCTTTGGATAGTTCGTAGGAAATAAAACACATGAATTCTAAATAAATTAAAGAGTGTAGAGAGACCAAGAGATTAAGGCCCCGTCTAAAACATAGGAATGGTAAAACACATGATGTTAGTAGAAATGCATATACAAAATAGATGATTACAAACACACAAATGATCGTTTGAATAGACCACCAAAAAAAAAGAATTGGATGAAAGAGATAGACTCAAAGAAAAATTTCCAAGAAATTAGGAGCTACTTTGGAACACAGAATTATAAAAATATAGGAATAGAAAAAATGTAGGATTAAAATATCATGACATATCAAATCTTATAGGAAATAAAATCATAGGAATTATTCAAAAACATTTATTTGGATGGCTTACATGAAAATACAGGAATTTTATGATTATATGAGACTTAGATTAGATAGAGTACAAAGAGAGAGAGATTGCATTGGTATTCTCAAAGGAAATGAAAACTATGAGGTTGGAGCTCATGTTCAAAATCCTATGAAATTGGGGCATAGGAATGTATTCTATAGAAATTTGGTAACTTCTAGTCCTATGATCCAAATGACCTCATGCCTTCTTCGGATTGTAGGAATTTTAGAGGAAATTTGGGGGATTCAATTCCTATATGATTTGACTATTATTCACCCTTTTGGATTGGAGGAATTGGGCATAGGAAAATTGGAGGATTTTTCCTTCACCCATGATTTCATAGGAATACTATAGGAATTTGGACATTCATTAGGACTTCTTGTGTATTTTCCTTTGAGAAGCCCAAGACAAATCAATGCATGTGACTTCAAATCAGCATATTTAACCACTAATCAAGCAATAAAACTATATTTCATACTTGAATAGTAAAAATCCTATGTTTTGCTCTATTCTTGTGCTCCGAACAACATGTGTCATATTTTTCATGTGTTTTCAATCCTATGTTTTTCATCTGCGTTCCTATCCTACTCCTATGTTTTTCTTATTCCTATGTGTTTTGCATTCCTGTATTCCGAATAAGCCCTCAATAGGAAAAGTTCCTATGGAATTGAATCCTCTACTTTTCCTTTGAAAAAACTACAATCCAAAGGAGCCCTAGAGCTCTTGCCAACTTTCCTCAAAATCTACGTGCAATGAGCCATTCTTAAGGAATTTCATAGGATTTAAGAAGTTCCAATCCTTTGTTTTAAAGTGTAGGAAAATTTACTATAGGATTGGAATCCTACAAAATTTCTCCATAAATCCTTTGTTTCAAAGGAGACCTAAGAGTAGACTTCTCAAAGGAAATGAAAACATGGCATAGGGCATCATGTTTGTTTTCCTATGGAATAAGGGCATGGGTGTCACACCCTAAGTTTTCCCCTTAATTAGAGCCACACAAAATATACTAAAGAAAAAGCCTCAAAGAAATAAAATTAAAAAAACCTAGTGAATTAATTAAATGAGAGAAATACAAAATAATAATTTATTATGGCTGGAAATATTTTTCCAATATTCTTCTTGCCAAAATACACTAACAGGATTTTTATGGGAAATTTTAGAGCACTGAAGGTAATTTTAATAATTCAAAACAAATTATTCGAATTAAAATCCTTTTGGAAAACCCTTTTTCGTTTCTTTTCTTTCTCTTTCTCTTTTTCTTTTTCTTCCTTCCCGCCGGGCCGCTAGCCCAGCGCTGTTCCTCGGCCTGCCGTGGCCCCCTCGCGCGCGCCCCTCCCCACTCTCTCTTTGCTGCTAGGCTCACCTGCCAGCCGCGCACCCCCACTCCCTCTCACCGCCAGCTGGGGCCCGCCTGTCAGCTCACTTATCCGCGCGGCCCCCTCGCCCTCTCTCTAGATCTGGGCCCCGCCCGTCAGTGGCCGATCCCCTCCTCCACTCTCCCTCTCGCTGACATGTGGGACCGGGCCCCACATGTCAGCCCCGTCTTCAACATCCGGCCGAATCGGCCAGAAGGAATCCACTCCTTCCCACCGCGCGATTTCGCCTTGGCCCGTGATCTCCCGCCCTCACACGTGGTTCAAACGACGTGGACTCGGTCTCCTACTCATTGCCCCACCTTCTCCGCCCCTCTCGTCCACGTCCGTAGGCGAATTTCGCCCATTATCGCCGCGCCCGCCACCCACGATTCCGTGAAATTGCGCTGCCTCGGCCACGATCTCCGTAGCCCGAGCCCATATAAACGCTTCCCGTCCTCTCCTCTATCTTTTCCCTCAAACCCCCGAGCCTCTCGTGCCCTCTAACCCACTCAACGACGCGATCCCGAACCGCTGCCGAGCTTCGCCAAATCCAGCCAAGCGCTGCCGCTGCTGTAGCCACCGCCGCTCTCGTCTCTTGCCACCACCGCCTTCGCCGCACTCCAGAGCATCTAGGCCGCCAACCCCAAGCGCTCCATCGCCACCGGAAGCCCGATCTTCTCGTCGCCTCTTTCGGTGAGTGCCACCGCCGGCCTTCGGCCGCCAAATTCCGCCAATTAACTTGGCCATTTCGGCCCTAACCTCTTCCTACACCTTCGCCAGGATCCCCTGCACATCGTCCGCGCCTCCATCACCGCTTTGCGCCATCGAGACGCCGTCGCCATCTTCCCGAGCCTTGCCGCCACTAATCCCCTCTGTTTGCCGTTGCCACTTCTCGGTGCGACACCCTTCCGGTTCCCTGTTGTCCCCGCTGCTCTCCGCCGCGCCGGCGGAGACCATCGGGGCATGTGCGTCGCCAAGGCTTGGCCGCGCCGGCAGGGCGCTGTCCCCTTTTGTCCCTAGTCGTTCGATCTACCACAGGGTAGATCGGGGCTGGTCACGGGGAAGGCACTTGTGTCCTGCCGCATGGCGTCGTGCCGCCGGGCGTGGTGGACTGCGTCCACCGTGCGCCATCCCCTCGGTGTCACTAACCCATGGGCCCCGCCTATTGGCGCCGGCCCCGCGGTCCGCTGATGCCATAACTCATTTAATTACGCAATAACTCATTAAGGGATTACTTTTATATAGTAAAAATATAAAGAAACTTTAAAAATTCATAACTAATTCATACGAGCTCCGATTAATTCCATCCCAATTTCATTAAATCCAGAAAAATACCAAGAATCCATTAAAAATACTTTTAGCCCCTGTTTCAATGCCCACATGTACTGTTTTTAATTGTTTGTGCTTTGTTTGCTATAGAATTCGACGCAGTCAACCCTCTAGTTTATTACGAAGTCGTTGCCGAATTTCGCTGAGCCGGAGCAAGGCAACTCGCATCGTTTTCTCGATCATATTGTGCCCATTTATTATAAAATATTTGCTTTAAATTAATAAATATGCATTATTTCATGTGGGAAGGTAGACCTATATAAATGCAATTTTAATTGTTCTGACTCAATTCCACCTGTACACCTTTGTAACTAGGTAATAATATGACTGGAGGCTATTGTTAGGATGCTTAGCCATGCCTAGAAACCATTAGCTTACATGGGAAATTAAATACTCTTATTTATATTCTTTGTTCGACGCTATGTCGGGAAATGAAACTTTTGATATGTTGATATTAAATTACTAAAATTTAACCTAAATGGTGAGCTGTGGGTGCATGGTTCTGTTGGTCGCACCCATGACAATTAAGGATAGGTTCGCGGAAACCCCTTGGGCAATTAATCGTACATACCATAAGCCAGCGTGGGCAACAGCTGGGTTTGTAGCCTCTCTTCTCCCTCTCCTAGGTACCGTTGGTGAGAATGGGCATGATGGAGTTGGGTCGGCTTGGGGTCGGGTTGATCGACTTCCGGATCCATTGTGGCGCAAGGAGGGTAGCCTGGTCGGTATGGGGTGTTCTGTCGGTAGATGCAACCTCAGCATGGTGTGGATGGTTAGGGAGAGGTTGCGTGAATATGGTGGCCGGTATGGAGTGTCCTGTCACACCCTTTCGCGGGATGTCGTGGTGACACGCCGGCACACAGGAATATGTGTGGGGTTGTATCTTGTGGGTACAGTTGTATATCTCTGGCCAAAGTTAAAATCTATTCGAATAGTTGCGCCCGCGGACATGGGCATCTTGGTCAAGACTCACCGTGATTAGTCTAACTATAATAAATTGACTTAAAATTTGTTATAGTGATAGGATGGATGGTTGGGCCCGGTTAACGTGGTGTAACGTTGATCAGTGGAGGATTAATACTATTTAATTAATTAACTTTTCCAATGATTGCGAACTATTACTGTTTATTTACTTCTTTTACGCAAATGAACCCCAAGCCTTCCTTTGTCTCCCGTGCATTGTGTATATTCGCGGGTGTGACTTGTTGAGTACTATTGGTGGTACTCAATCTTGTTCCCTTTTCCCCCTCTCAGTGGTGGAGTACCTGTCCGATGAGGATCATCTGAAGGACTAGGCTGGATCCGCCGTCAAGACGCATGTGGAATGGAAGTCTCCGCTTGGCTAGCTGTATATAGGCTTTATTTTTCTTTACCGCTGTATTTATGTAAGACAAGTTTTATTCTATTTGTAAGACACACTCTGTATGGCAACTTGGTATTGTGTACCCTGGCTTTCCTTGATAGGGATTTAATACACAAAAATGTTCAGAATTCCGGTTATGGATTTCTGGGCGTTACAATAGGAAACTAATCCATAGGATTTTGCACACGTCATTCCTTTGTTCCAAAGGACCTCATAGGAAATATTCCCTAAGGAATGAAACCCTCTAAAACTCCTTCAATCCTTCATAGCCTGTTTGGATTGGAGGAAAAATGAAGGAAAAACAAAGGAACCTAGAAAAGTTAGGAATTTTACTGTAGCACCATTTGGATTGGAGGAATGGAGCAAAGGAAAACTAAAGGAAAAGTTTCATTTCCTTGCATTTCAGAGCAATAACATGGCAAATTTAACATCTAGGAGAACTTCATTTTTTCTTTTCCCATGTGTGAGGGTGATGAGAGATAGTGTAAGGGAGAGGATTGAGAAGATAATTAAGGACATTCAGATTTTGGATGACAAAAAAAAGCATCATTTAATAAAAATTATCGTTAAAATCCCTATGTTCCAAACACCCATCTATCCATAAATTCATGTGTTTTATATTCCTCTATTTTACACCTATATTCTTGTGTTTTATATTCTTGTATTTCCTTTCATGTGTTTTGTTTTTCTACGTTCCAAACATGCCCTTGATCCTTTGAAACTAATGTATCTGTTTTGTGCATAGAGGTGGGCACCTTAATTGGGAACACCGGAAACGGGATGCAGCCATGCAGCAATGTTAGAAATGGATGTAGCCCCTAGCTAGTAGTGTTTGTTGTTGACGTGGTATGTGATTATAATAAACATGTTTGGTTTTAGAGTTTTGTGTTTGGTTAACTGTTTTTTCTTTTGATCTTACATGCAAATTTGAGATATTAGTGTTCTTCCATAAGGAAGTGATTAGGGTTGGCAATGATGCGGGTCGGAGATGGGTGAAGCTAGAACGGCCCTGTCCCCGGTCTCTAGTCATGCCCGCGGTCCCCCGGTCTCCAGCCCTGTCCTCGGCCTCGACCACAAGTTTGGAGCGGAAGCTTCCCCCACCCTCGTCCTCCGGTGGATCCCCGTTCCTAGATCAGAGCCCCGTTGGCAGAGAAGAAGAGGCGCCACGGAGGAGGAACGACGTTGCTGGAGCACTAGCCCGAGGAAGAAGCCGATGTCCCAGGGGAAGAGTTGGGTGCCGGCTGTCCATGATGGAGGGGCTGGATGCATAGCTAGTTCGTCGTCGAGAGGGAGAGGTGAGGAGGTAGCCACGGAGATCTAATCTAGGTGGGGGGGGGGGACGGAGGGAAAGAGTAGCAGGAGGGCAGAAGGTGCGACCTGCAGTGGCAGGGGGGAAGAGTAGCCGCAAAGAGGAAGGAGCCACCTGCAGCGCGACACGCGTGATGCGCAAGAATTTTCAAGTGCAGGGTGTGGCAAACCAAAAGAAAGGAATGGTGCGACCGTGCCGATGTGTCAGATCTTAAGACAAAAAAAGAGAGGGAATCTGAGCTAGGGTTACATTTATCTATTGGGCTTTTGGACCACTTTGCTATGAGATATCATTTCACAACTTCCACTCTTTTACTACTAGGTCCTATGGGCTTCAGCGGGCGGAAAAGCATCCCCACCCCCGCACTCGCAAATTTCCAGGGGACCATCTCGAGGGTCTTGCGAGGCCAAAAGTTTCCCTGACCTCGGCCCCATAGGGGCGGGGCCCCGAACCCAATAAGGAAATTGTCACCTCTAGGAACGAAGTGAAGGATAAATATATTGTGTTAACAAGCCTTGTGTCATGAATAAATCTATCACAATAGCTAGGACCCATTTAGAATATATGGGAAATTCTCCTCTCCACTAAAAATATCTGGTTCTTATGAAATTCGTGCTTCCTATATTTCAAAACAGGCTTCTACTGAGGTGTCCAAATTACAATAGGGTTACCACCAGGTGGTAAGGCACCCTTTCTAATCAAACCGCCAAAAAAGAACAAAATTACAAATAAAGTTTTGCCATTATTGGGTAATTCTTGAGTTCTTGTTCCGCTGATTGGTGTGTGGCACTAGGTGGTTGCAATCATGATGGACTGAGATCAGGTCTGCACACAATCTCAGGCATCTGTCTTCTGATCCAACAGGTCCAGAGGACTACTACAGTACCAACACCTTACCGCTACAGTATTTTCGCTACAGAACCGCTGCTTATCCAGAACATTCATTCTAGATCATATGGTGCACATACAACTGCTTAGATTGCAGTTAGGTCCATGTTTGGTAAAGCTCAACTCTTAGAGCTAAAATTGGGGTTGTAGAGCTATATGAAGGCCGTTCTACCTCGCAGTTTAATTTTTCAATGCAGTTCCAACCTGCTCCACTTTAATTTTTAGTGTAGCTAGACTATTTGGTAGAACTCCAGCTCCAGCTCCACTGAACCATAATCTAAAAGCTGGAGACTAAATAGAGCCTTATAACAGCAACTGTGCAGGATCCTAATCCAACCTCACCACACATCCAAAGAGAGCCTTTGTGCTCTTCCTTGATATATGTTGACTAGACTATATGAAAGCAACAATTAATTATACCTTTTGCAATGTAATATATAACTCCTACTTTTATTATGGCACAATGTCAATATGTTTTATAATATTAATTAGTATACAAAGAGTAAATTTCACAAATCGAAGAACAATAGATTTTGTGCTCAAGTTATGGGAAAAAATGGTTTTAGGCTTTACCCTCACACAAGACAATATTTTTAGTTGTTGGCTTATCAGCCGTGGCCAAATTTGAAATTTGAATTTTAAAGTTTATTTTTCAGCCTTGACTTTTAAACCGCGAATAATACAAATATAAAAGTTTTACCCATAAGTTATTTCTGGTTTCTTCATTCATATTTCTATAGCTAATCAGCCATAGCTCAATCAATTAGAGCCAAAAAGACAAGTGTGTCTAAAAAAAATAACAAGTGTGCCTTGTGTGCAAAACATGTAGTTTTGCAATAAAACCTATATTTTTGTGAGGCTGCATGTGGGACTCATTCGTCAGCAGTGCAAAATCCTTCAATTTAAATTCTTAAATGTGTAGTTTTATGATAATGTAAGGAAAGTATATGTATTTTAAAATTGCTTAAAAGCATACTTATATAGCTTCCTAAAAACAATTTAATGTATTACAATCTTATTGGCTACGTTATAAACACTATTATATTGCAAGAAAAATGACCAGTCAGCGTATTATGAAGAACTTAAGCGAATACTGCATATCTTAAAGCATGGCCAACAATGTGAGCTGAAGTTCCAAAAAAAAAATGTTAGATGCAGCACAGTGAGTTGGATGGAAAAACCCTAATCAACTAGTGGACGGACGGAACTAACCTCCGTCCACCCACCCACCATTTTCCCCTCCCATCCCCTCGCACCCGACGACGCCCCCCACCTTCTCGCCGTCCTCCTTCCTCCCCTCGCTCCGGATCCCCCACCCGCCTCGCGACCTCTCTTCTCCTCTCCTCTCCCCTCCCCGGCGCTCCACCACGGTACCAATCTCCCTTAACCCAAACTCCTCTTGCCCCTCCGATCTGCCGCCGCCCGCTGGCCTAATCGAGTCCCAGATCGGCGGCGCGGCCAGATCTGCTCTCCCTTCGATCTGACTCGGTTTCTCTTTCCAGGCGATGGCGTCGAGGCTGGCGCAGCTTCGGTCCAAGGCGGCGCAGGTGTCGGAGCTCGTGTCCAAGCATGGCTGCGCCTACTACAAGGAGGTGATGGAGAAGAACAAGCAGCACGTGGTGCAGCCATCCACCGTGGAGAAGTGCCAGGAGCTCTCCAAGCAGCTCTTCTACACCCGCCTCGCCAGGTGATGCCTGATTCCCCCGATGTTCATGCGGCTCCAGTTGGACGCTGTTGCGTAGTGGGCAGTAAGTTGCGATCCGTTGGCGCGTTTGGAAATGGGGGTGGTTCAGGCTGGGTGTTCCGACGAATGTAGCGTCGCGCGATTGAAAATTCTTCTGCAATTGGTGCCTTGGTGGCTATCCAAATTTTCGTGCCTCCGATTACCCTAGTTCAACCTGAATTTGGTATGGCTTGCTCTGCTCATGGCCTGCAATTTGGGTGGCCAGGGCGAGCCTGCAATGCAGTCAGTAGGTTTTGCTGGATGACGGGGTCTTTTTGGTGTCTGATAGTCTAATTGTGCTTTTGTGATCAGTAGCCACCCTTCCTACCTGCATTTTGTAAATCGTAATTATGTGACCTGACCATTTGCTCACATCGCCCTCCCTTTATGAACTGTGAATCTTATGTAACTTGTAGCATGTATGAACTTCGGAGAGCTTGTAACTGTGTGCTGCACTGCTGCCTGTGAGGTATCTTACATGGTTGGCTGCTCGAATGCATTGGGCTGTGGGATGTATGATGTTTTCCTTGAAATATGCTACCTGCTACATTGTTTTGATTAGACTTGCTATGCCCAATAATTTGGTGAAGGAGGATAAATATTTCTTTTGGAACTAGTGTAGAGTGCATTTCATCTGGTCACGCAGGCACCAAATTTTTGAAGACCCATTAGTCTGTCCTTGAGTAGGTACAGTTTTCAAATTTTGTTACAAAAAGGAACTTTTGCAATAAGTACGACATCTGACTACCATCAGATGCTCTGTTAGGCTCTTACTGTATATATCTTGTTACCTCTGTAATTTTGCTTGGATACATGGTGCATGAAGATATAAAACAATGCGGTACTGTTAGGTGATAGTGTGAGAAGTCAGTTACACCTGAGTGAAATCTATTTGAAGTTGATACATCATGACACAAAATGGAATGGTAATTTGTATGAACTGTTACCAATATTGCTGTGGTAATAGCATAAGCAATTTGCTTAGTACGTTTGAGATTATTTTTTGTTTGTTGGTTTCTGCCAAGAAACATTGCAGTAAAAACTATTACCAATTTGCTTCATTTACTTTGTGAGATCTACCTAAGTACTTTGAAGTATAATATAAAATCCACATCAGTCCAATGGGCTGTTCTGAGAATGTTATGGAGGCACCGCTCTGTTTCATAAACATGTAGGATAAGATGACTACTTTACTTGGCCTCAGTCTTCTATTCTTTTGCACTTGGCAACCAGATGAATTTATAATTAAACAAGTGACAATAATGCAATCGTGGGTGCAATATTAGTGCATTGTCATGGAAAAGTGATTTCTTGAATCCCAATCCAGTGACCACAATACGAAGTCATTCTGTGCTATACCTTTAGACCACTTTTTTGATGTTGTGACAAACATTGTTTTTGCAGATTGCTATATATTGCTACTAATCCTTCTTTCTATACATGGTTTGATGAGTGGTCTTGTTCGGTATGCATCTATGCAAGCTGGGTACAGATCAAACTAGCTCAGTCAGTGGTCAGTCTGGTTTACATAATTTTGTAATAGACATGATATATACGCCAACAACGTGCAATTTAGTTAGTGTCTTGTCTGCAATGTTTCAAGCCATGATTGGTAATTCTGGCTAGCAATCATGTATGTTGGATTAAGAGTGAGCAATTTCCTTCATGTTATATATTGATCTTGAAGTTTTTTGAGGTTGATCATACCTTTTTGCGTTAGAATTCTGCAGGTTATTTCCCTTTTTTTTTGTTAGAGCTCTTAACCAAGCACTATCTCCAGTATCATAGCAGATGGTGGACTCTGATCATCATCTGCTGTGATCTTCGAATTAGGGGTCACCAGTTGAACCTATATTGGTCAATCCAGGCTGGGCCAAAGTGCATGCATGAGATGTGAGATGGACGCACACCTGCTGTGATTTGCCTGTGCCCATGCGGCCATGCCTAGCAAGAATGCTTTAGTGTTAAGGGCATCTTTCTATGGGCACATACATGCGAGTCCTCTTGATCCAATTCATTACTTTCCTCCTCATTATTATCTGTAGCTGGTTGACAAAAAATTGGGTAAACTGTATTTGTTCACCCTAATTTGACTAATTAAGATGTCGCGTTAGCCCTTAGGTGAATAGGTAAAGTCAGGGAGCAGTTGGAGTGAATGTTTGTTGTGGATTGTTGGATGGAGAAATGGCCAGTTTTGCCCTTGATAGGTGGACTAATTGGGCTGTTTACATCTTGGATGGACCATTTTACTTTCAACTGTTTCTTATGCTGTTTGTGTTATTTTCCTGGACAAGTCATCAATTCTGTGCTGTGAATATGCCTTTGTTAATATGCTTATTTACTTTTGAGATCTGATCTCAATGACTGTGTGATTGTTGTTTTCTTCAGTTTACCAGGCCGCTATGAGGCGTTCTGGAAGGAACTCGATGGGGTCAAGCAGGTATGGAAGAATCGAAAGGAGCTCACGGTAGAGGACCTTGGAATTGTGACATTATTTGGAGTTGAGCTTTATGCGTGGTTCTGCGTAGGCGAGATTGTTGGCAGAGGATTCACCATAACCGGCTATAAGGTCTAAATGAGTTCTCCTGATTAAGGCCTGGTTTATAAAATACACTGTTAGCTGATGCTTGTCGAAATGACAAAGATACCTCCTGCCTTTTCACAATTTTGTTTCTGGAAAGTCTTTCTAGTGCTGGATGTCAGCCAAGACGAGCACGTCGTTGCAACACTGCTTCAATAATTTGCTCGATCTCTTGATTGCCCATTTTGGTGCCCTGTAATGTGTTTCCCATTGCATCTTGCCCCTCACTGCAAAGCGTCATTTATTTGTTCACTTGAATCCATCACAAATTGCAGACCCGGAAGTTACTGGCTTGTTCAAAATGCTTTTCTGTGCAGTTAGAAATGATGAAAACGTCAGTATTGTTCTATTTACACATTAGAGTTTGCCTGAACAATGCATATATCTACCATCTACGGGACCGTCTCTCTTCAGTTGCCTAAAATAAAAAAATATCAGTCAAATTTGGATTGGATAGCCAGGATGGCCAGGATATCTTCAAGATTCATGCAAACCCTTAGCCTTATTCTTTTTCTTCCCTGACTCCCGATGCTGTTGCAGTCGCTCCTCTTGATCGATTCCTCCATTGCCACTGCCCGAGTGAGCTGCTGCCCGATGATCGGAAGCCATCAACAGCGCCGATGAGGCCTGCTAGACTGGCCACCTCCTCCTCCCCGCCTTCTCCTCTCTTCCTACATTAGCTAGCGGCAGTGTCATTCCCTTGCGCCGTCCTCTTCCTTGTCTCTGGTGGCTTGCACCGCTGGATTCGCCGCAGCCTCCTAACTACATGGTCTCCCTCGCCCCCGCCGCCAACCCTATACACCGTCAGTCTCCATCCCCGTGGCTCCGGCGGTGCCTCTGTCGCCTCGCCGTCCTCCCGTCGCCGCCGCCCACCACCGGTACGGCCACGACCCATGGTTATCCCTCTAAGCCCGGGGAAAACACCCCTCTTCCCCCTCCCACCCGGATCCCCAGCCCAAAACCCTAAACTCTAACCTCACCACCATCGTCGCGCCGTCGCCCGAGAAGAGAAGCTCGCCATTGCTGCCGCCACCATCGGGAAGTCGTCATCGCCGTCACGGGTGAGTCGTCTTCTTCCTACTCTTTGGCTTCTCACTCCCGAATGGCTGAAGCTTGAAGACGACCTCCTGGCCATTGGATTAGGAGCAGGTGATTGAAATCCTCCCCGGGTGAGTCGTCTTTTTCCTATTCTCTGGCTTCTCACTTCTGAATGGCTGAAGCTTGAAGACGACCCTCTGGCCATTGGATTGGGAGCAGGTGACTGAAATCCTCCCCAATTTCACTCACCTCAGAACTAGCAAATCCCATCTACTTATCTACGAAGGAACCGGTTTCTTTTGAATACCGGTACTTTATTTCCAAATCACTACTAGTACTTTGTTACAGCCAGGCTAACAACCTAGTGCAGATCAAGGAGACATGTAAATGCTACAAGAGAACGTGGTGAAGGTGAAAGGAAAAGCTGTTCCTAAGTTTGAGTTGAGGTCAGTTGTAGAGCAGCACTAGCAAAGTAGTGAAGCTGCTGCTTGCCAGTACAAGGATCCAGCCCTTGCTCGCCCTGCACATCCTCTCCACCTCCTTGCCGGTGAAGAGGAACAGCACCCTGTCGCACGCCAGCTTGAACAGCGCCAGGCACGCGAAGAAGAGGCTGATCGAGAGCACGGCCAGCTCCTTGTTCTGCATCGTCTCCTGGATGCTCCTCATCTCCTCAACATTCGACCTGCACCAACATCACCTACATCAGATGATCATCATCAAGAATCCATGTATGCTTTCGCAAACAATGGATAATCGCTCGCAGTTGGAGCTCTTGCCTCATGGCCGCGTTGTCTCTGATCAGATCGTCCAGCTTGACGGAGACGGTTGATCTCCACTCCTTGAGCTCGCCAAGATCCTTTGCCTGATCAACAATGGCGAGCAATTTTGGTGTGTTTTCTGGCAGTTTCTGCTCAACACGCTACAGGAATGTGAGAGCTGTAATGGCGCGTACCACGTTGCCCTTCCATTCGACGAGGTCGCGCACGTCGGCCTTCATCTTGTCGAGCGCCATGGCCGCCTGCGAGAGGCCGCTCTCGAGGTCGGGCAGCTTGGCGCCGTACCTCTGGTTGAGCGCCTTGGTGTACTCCTCCAGCGTCGAGAGCCCCAGATCCAGGGACCGCATCTTCTGCATCATGATCTTGAGCACGGCGTCGCCGTGGAACCGCCCCGGCGACGATGGCGGCGACGCCTGCGCGGGCTTCGCGTCGCCGGCCACCGTCACCCTCGAGCCGTTGTTCTTCGCACCGTCGCCGGCACTGTCGTTGCGGCCGGCGACTCCCACGCCGTCCAACTTGGCGTGGACCTGGCGTGCCTGCGCGGTGTCGTTGTGGAGGCTGCCCCCGCCGCCACCTTCTTCGGCCTTGGCGACGGCGTCGGTGTCAGGGCCGGCGCCGGAGATGATCTCCTGCAGCATCTGCTCGACGGCGTCGACGCCGTACACCTCGAGGTAGCTGAGGATGCAGTAGAAGCCGGAGCCGTAGTGGGTGACGAGGCGAAGGCGGAGGTAGCGCGTCCACCTGGCCTCCGGCAGCACGAAGCGCTGTGCGTGCTTGGCGTTCTCGGCGGTGAAGCGGCCGAGCAGCTCCCACGCCTCCGCCGGGTAGCTCGGGCTGCCGTACAGCTCGAAGTCCCTGAAGTTGGAGGAGTAGTGCTCCAGGTTGGCGAGCCCGATGGTGCGCACCAGCGTCTCCTCCGACAGCTCGACGTCGACGAACTTGTCCTCGGCGGAGCACGGGTTGCGCAGGTACCGGTCCTTGTCGCCGCCGAGGATGTTGGCGGCGCCCTTGGCCTCCTTATTGTGCGCCAGAACCTTGGCGCCCTTGGACGCCGCCGCGTAGTTGTACTCGGTGCCGCTGGGCTCGAGCCGGTGCGCCGCCGCGCCATCCGGGACGTGGCGCCCGCGGCCGGCGGTGTCGTTGTCGGCCTTACCCTGCAGGATCCGGTTCCGGAACTCGTCGAGCTCGACTAGCGTCGCCTCCGCCGACGAGTTGCCGCCGGTGGCGTTGGACGGCGCCAGGCTCCCGTGGCCTTCTTCCTGTTGCGGCTCCGGCGGGTACGACGTTGGCTGGCACGTCGGCGCGGAGACGTTATACTGGGACGGGAAAATGTAGGCCTCCAACGGCATCACCTTGCAGTAGTTTTCACGCATTCCGTGCTCGACGTCGTTGTAGAACTCTGTGCCGATCGATTCATCGGCGACGAACCATGCAAGAACCGATCAAGAAAATGCAATGCAAAGGGTGGCATGGGATGGAAGAGGTGTGGCCATGGGAGCCGAGGGTACCTGAAGGGTCGGACTGGCTGTGGAGGAACTGGGAACGGAGGAGGAAGAGGAGGCACCAGACGGAGAAGACGACGGAGAGGGACACCTCGCGGAGGCCGCCGTCCATGGACAGCGCATCGGTCACCGGCGGGGTGCCACCCATGTGGAGATGGTGGTGATCCTCTCCTCCCCCGCCGCCGCCTTCTTTTCCTTCGCCGCCTCCTTCTCTCCTCTTCTTGCTCATGCATGCACCTACGCCTTCCTCCTGCCGTGCCAAGCACTAACCACCGCCGATGGTCAATCTGACCACGAACCTGCCTCTGCCTGTCCGAACGCGCGGTGGATCGATCGATCGATCACCACGAGTGATTCGGGAGACGCGCGGAGGGAGATAGTGAGCGTGGGAGAAGCCAGCGGTGGAGCGGCAATGTCGGAGCGGAGCTAGGCGCCCGCGTGGAGTCGTGGACCGAGTACGCGCGGCCGCCTAGCCGATGACTGGCCGGTGCCCGGTGATGCTCGAGGCGCGCGCGGGGCGACATGTGCCCGCGAATGCTGCTGTCAAGGCACGGTTTGGGGGAGGGGTTAGCCGAGCTAAACGTGGGCCCAGGCGTTAGGTCCCTTGCCTGGTGAAAACGAAGAGAAGACTAACCGGTTGCTTCCTGGGCTGAAGTTTGGTATTTTGGGCCGGCTTGGTCCAGCTATCGTGTCTAGCATTAAGCTACAAATCAAATAGTAGAGGGCACCAAATCTTCAGTTGACTGGTTTTTTCTTGAATTTTTTTTATTTTTATATTTATTTAATAAAAATTTACAAAACTACATTTTCATTTCAAAAATTTACAAAAATATACTCCCGCCGCCCTCTGGGAGGGCGATATGTCTGAAACCGCCCTCCCAGAGGGCGATATGATGACGTGGCTGACGGCCGTTGGCCGGCGGCCCACGGCCGTCAGTCATTTTGCAGGCGGCTCCCCCGGCCAGACAAAAACCGCCCTCTCAGAGGGCGGTTTTTGGCTAAAAACCGCCCTCTGAGAGGGCGGCAAGGGGGCCGCCTGTAAAATGGCCGGCCCCCGGCTGGATTTTTACAGGCGGCCCCCTTGCCGCCCTCTCAGAGGGCGGTTTTCGGCTAAAAACCGCCCTCCCAGAGGGCGGCAAGGGGGCCGCCTGTAAAATGGCTGGCCCCCAGCCGGATTTTTACAGGCGGCCCCCTTGCCGCCCTCTCAGAGGGCGGTTTTTAGCCCGGGCAGTATAAAACCCCCTCCCCAACTCCAAAAATGTCTTAAAATTCACTGAAATTACAGAAAAAAAGAAGAGAGAGCTGAGAGCGAGCCTGAACGAAAGCAGCGAAGCTCTGTCAGCTTACTGATTTGTCTGCAGGTAAAATCTATTATCTATTTGTAATTTCTATTTCTATACATAAATTAATGTAGTATTGTACTGGTTATGTGTATAGTACTATATGAAAATAAGTTTTTACTCGTAGATCTGTAGGTCTTTAGTTAATGTGTTAGATGATTTAATTTTTGTAGAGATGTGAGGAAAATATTGGTATCTAGTTTAACTGAATTTTTTCATCAACAGAAATGTCAAATAAGGTGATATTTCAGTTATTTCACGGGCAAGGGAATGTTAGATATGGTCCAGAAGGGATAGATCTGTCGGATTTTAGTTCAACGGCTAAGGGGATTGATAGACCAGCTGAGAGAAGTTTTGGGTCAGTGTACAACTGGCTGATGCGAGAGTTTCGATTGAACCCCGAGCTCAGCGCAATAACCTTGTATGTAGTAGTCAGTCGTGCAGCTGAAGGTTTTTTTTGGGAACTGATGCCGGTGGATTGCACTGCCACTTGGAGATGGTATGTGGAGAATGCATTCCAACGTGGTTGGCCACTGGGTATACTTGTGTCGATATATGAGAAAGAAAATACTGCTGGTGCAATGCCCGTACAAGATGATGAGGGTCCAAGTACGGCGGGAGGTAATAGCGAAACAATGGAAGAAAATGAAGAAGGGAATGAAGGAGGGAATGAAGAAGATAGACAGCCAACAGGTGTGGCAGATGAGGGAGAACAAATCAATAGAATCGTCGAAGAAATGGATAGGGAAGATTCTGAAAACGAGCAAGCAGATCAGGATGATTCGTCTGACGAGGACACCATGATGCCTGCAGAATGGAGCAACCAGGACTTCTCTAGGCTTTCTATCTCCGAGGGACATCATGTGTCATGGGAGTACAAAGAAAATGAGGTCATCCAAGGGGCTAAGTATGCATATGTAGAGGATTTAAAGGAGGCAGTAAAACAATGGGCCGTGTCACTTCAAAGGGAGTTCTCAGTTGTGAAGTCAATCAAATCAGTCTATGAAGTAAAGTGCATGAAGGATGGGTGTCCATGGCGGGTGCACGCATTCAAGGGTAAATGGAAAGATTATTGGCAAGTTTCAATCGTGACTGAGCATTCATGTTATTTACCCGGTGTTGAAAAATATCATAGAAACATGACATCTGTATTTGTTGCGACAGAGATGTACTCCCATATTATTAACAATATGGGGTACGAACCAAGGTCAATTGTTAGACATATTGAAGAGAAATTTAAATACACAATTAGCTATGCTAAGGCTTGGAGGGCAAAACAGAAGGTTGTAGAGATGAGATTTGGCACATTTGAAGCATCCTATGATAATTTGCCTCGTCTGTTAGGCTGTATTCTTCAGAGGAATCCGGCCCCTCGGGCCACCACAGGAGGTCCTTCAGGTTATATTAAAGTTTATTTTTGTCTTGCCAAATTTTGGTTTGCAATTATCAATATTTTGGTGTACATGGTTCCACTCTACAGCACCGGGGATGTTTGCTGGCGCTGGCTCCTCCATGCAGGCCGCACGCGGCAGCGGTTGGGCACCGGATCCTTTCGAGGGGGACGACTTGGAGGACTTGGGCGAGGAGATCCAGGAGATACTACCAGCCTCGCAGCTCGAAGGAGCTCCGCCACCACAGACACAGGACCCACCAGCTGCCACACCCGTGCAGACAACCCGCGCTGGCCGTGCCGTACCACCAGACCGGCTGACGTACTCCCAGGGGCAGGTGCGAGCGCAGGGTAAGAAGACAAAGAGGGCTAGAGGTTACGGTCCGGGCCCGTAGTACGTTGCATCAGTGATAGTTTGTCTGTTGTATATCATGTTTTTTTAATTCTATGTATACTGAAGAAACCCTTTTACTTTATTTACGCTCGTCGATCGTTTACGATCTATGTTTGTGACAAAACTGATCAAAAACATGAATTTTTCAGTTTCAATTTTACGGCGAAAGTACATTCTGAGCGGTGACAACCGAACACACGTTAATTGCATACGAACATAATGAAATTATCCATACAAAGAGTACAAACGACACATCAAACGTTTCTAGTTATCGTTATTATATGCCTTAGGGAATTTTAAACAGATAACCAAGTAGAGATGTAACTACTGTGTGCAGCGTGGGTACTTTCTCTTCCTTGCCGCCACAGATATGCCTGTCCGGACCGTTCGGACAGGATGAGGATGGTCCAGACTATATAACGCAAAACAACCATTTGTACAGTGCGGACCATGCGAATAGGGTGTCGATGGTCCGGACTATATACTGTGAAACAACAATTTGTACAGTCCGGACCGTCCGTATAGGGTGCGGACGGTCCGGACAGTACTCTGGGCCGCCGGCAAAGTAGCCTGTCCGGACCGTCCGTATAGGGTGCGGACCGTCCGGACAGATTTTGCAGGCGGCCCCAAAACCGCCCTCTGAGAGGGCGGCAAGGGTGCCGCCTGCAAAATAGCTGGCTCGGGGTGGCCATTTTGCAGGCGGCCCCTCGGCCACCAATAAACCGCCCTCTCAGAGGGCGGCAAGGGGGCCGCCTGCAAAATAGCCGGCTCGGGGTGGCCATTTTGCAGGCGGCCCCCTTGCCGCCCTCTCAGAGGGCGGTTTATTGGTGGCCGGGGGGCCGCTGGGCCGGCCCTTTTACAGGCGGCCCCCTTGCCACCCTCTCAGAGGGCGGTTTATTGGTGGCCGGGGGGCCGCCTGCAAAATGGCTGACGGCCGTGGGCCGCCGACCAATGGCCGTCAGGCACGTCATCATATCGCCCTCTGGGAGGGCGATTTAAGAGATATCGCCCTCCCAAAGGGCGGCGGGAGTATATTTTTGTAAATTTTTGAAATGAAAATGTAGTTTTGTAAATTTTTTATTAAATAAATATAAAAATAAAAAAAATTCCCTACGCACCCTGCCTACGGTGGTAGTCATCAGAGAAGAGCCGTGTTCACCGGAGAATAGTATTCACCAGACGAGTGGTGTGGTCGTTGGAGAAGACAACAATTGTCGGTGAAGAGAGAAGTAATATTATCTAGTGGTTGAAGAGATACGAGAGCCGTTAGATATCACTCTTAACTCTAATGGTGAGATCAATCTACTATGATTAGACTATTTTTCAGTCGCCTAAGAAATAGCAAATTTGTCCGTCTAGGCAGAAGGCCAAATATATATGTCCGTCTAGGCAGAAGGCCAAGCTTTATTCTCTAACCTTACTCCCACTGAAGTTTTAGTAATAACAAAATCTTAGCAAGGTTGATTTTGCATTGGCACCAAAACAAGACATGCCCTGCCCTCTTTTCTTATCTGAGAGCATTTCAAGACATAATTTACAGATGTGCGTCGTCTAGGCAAAACATAAAGCTGCTTGTATAGTGTGAAAAAAGTGAAATGAGCGGAAAGCAAAGCTGAGATAACAAATAGAAGAGCAGGATGATGCCTTTCGCTCAAATGCAGGAAAAGAATGACGGTGTAATAATAATAATAATAATAATAATAATAATAATAATAATAATAATAATAAAGAAATGGTGGTGTAAAATGCAAAGAAAAGCCGGATGTAATGAGAACATACATACGCATGATCTATTAGGCCCCCCTAAAGCCCGGTATTTACGTCCAATATTTGCACGGACTTTAGCTGTACATCCATTAATCCATACATGACGCCATATGCTACGCACTGTACCGGAATATGCAGCAGAGCTGAGTCATGGCATCGAAAAAAAGAAGGATGTCATCACGAAGCACTGGAGTGGCTATCATACGAAATCAATGGAGCCATGGCGCCATCAGCCGCACAGTGCTTTGCTATATTGCCAGCTACGACTATCACCATACATAGCATTTCACCATACGTAGCGATCAATGCCGTAGATCAACACTACAATTGCGGGTCCGACCGTGTTGAGTCGCGTCGCCGGCTTGGCATGCGAGCCGTTGAACCGCACTCCCGGCAGCGACAGATGCTGATTGATTATATTATCAGCTGTTCGACACTTGGGGCAAACATCACAGGCAGCACTGCCAGTGATCTTGGCCTCATATGTGGTACATCCATCGCATCATCCGTCAGCTGCCTAGCAAGCGATAGTGTCTCTGTCCCGTGTTTAACCTTTTCTTTGACGATTCCAGCCAGCGCTTTTCGGATTTCATGTGCTGCGGTGTTGCCCAATAGGCTACCGTTTCATTGGCGAACCCAGCCTTAAAATAAAATAAAGATGACACAGAGATATTCAATAAAAACAACCGAATACAATACATATTGTACTATATTTATATTGTAATTATATAAATAATAGAGTACAATAATTAATGCACAAAAGAACATCCAAAATGAAGCAATAATCTTTGTACCACATACCACATATACTACATGACAGACAAAGGTAAATCCGTCAATTTATAAAAATAAGTCAATATATAAAATGTGTGTAGGGGTAAAAAAAAAGTTCGATCAACTTTTTATCAACCTTCCTTTGAAATTTTTTATGAATTATTTTATTTTTCTCTATCATTTCAGACTATTTTCGTCAACGAGCTAACGAGCCGATCCGAGCTAGGGTGAAGACAACTTTCGCTCAAAACTAAATAATCAGCATGGCTAGTATATAAGAAAAAAAAAGAAAAAGTAGATCAATCTAAGCAATTTTGAACCTAGCCACAAAACCAGCTAAATGAGCTCTTTTTCCACTCCTAAACATGAGTAAATATGAGAAGGCGTATCATTAATAAAAATCATGTCTAGATCCTCTAGAAAGCTTAGGCAAATCTATTCTCTGATCATCCATGATTTGAAACCTCTATTTAACTTTATCAAAATCAAGTCCTTTAAAAATCACATTCTTAATGTAGCACAATATCATGTCTTTATTTTATTATACACATTAGTGGGCTGCTTATGTTCTGGTGGGTGGTAGCTAGTGTGAACAGATCAATACTAAAGGGGATCGGGGGTGTGGGACGACACGGGCTGACCCACCCTGCCCAATGGGTAGGTCTGCCCCTGAGTTTCACTCGTGCCGATTATAAACCGTAATGTTTTATCAGTGACAAAAATAATTTATGGTAAAATCTTTATACATACTTTCTTCGGTTTTGACACTGATTTTTGACATGATTTGTCTTATTAAAAAATTAAGTAAATATAATTTATTTTGTTGTAACTTGGTTTATTATTAAACGAACTTTAGGCATGACTTATATTTTTATATATTTATATTAATTTTTGAATAAGACGAATGGTCAAAAGTTATGACAAAAGCCAACGGCGTCATTTATTAAAAACTGGAGGTAATATGTATTTAGTAATTTAAAAGCAAATGCTATAAAATAAACTACGATATAAAAACCCTAAAAGCAACTCCAAAGTTAAGTTTTAAAATTTATTTTTGGCTATGGCTCATTAGCTAATTAAAATTTATTTCTTGGCTGTGGCTTATAAGTTGAAGGTGTCTAAATTCATCTAGAAAAACAAGGGGAAATTTGTGGATTTGCTTGATGTTTACTCCTACTTCATTACTTGGAATAAGAGGACTGCTTGATGCAGCTCGCTCTTGTAGCCTACCGTGATTCAGAGAGGCCACACGGTGAGTAGCTCGCAAAAGGTGAAATGGGCGCCATCTTCATGCTCCAAGATAGCACCGACGCCGTTACGTCAAAACTTGTGTGCGTGCTTTCTCTTGCATTGGAATGAGGAAACCGGAAATGGCCGAACAGGAGCGACGAGGTGGATTCCAAGTACTCCTAGTTGGATTTCTTTGTACCCCTATATCAGCTCGAACTCTCAACATTACTACATCAGGTGGAGAAACACACAAGAAAAGAATATGCCAAGCTGCAGATCCTTAATTTTCCAAATTGATATACTCTTTCAACTTCAAAACTGGCCTAGAAACGTGCAGCATGATACCATTCCAAGAGTACTGCAACGTTTGCTTAGGGCATGTTTAAAGATACAAATCAGTATAGTCTCTTAGTCTATTAAGGTATCATCTTCCAATGGTTGAGACGGCAAAATTTCTAACCATTAATACACCAAAATATTTTTTAAGTACATTTCTTTTCTTTTCCTCACCAAGCTTAACATCGATGTTTCTCCCTCCTTTTGTGTCTCTCTTCCATGTCAGCAAATGTAACTTGTTGATAATTCTAAAAGACTGCTATTAATTGCTACTCCAGTAGGATGATCATGCCCTTAGACCTGTACTCCCTCCGGTTCTATTTTTCTTGACTTTAAAGGCTTAGAGTCTTTAGATGCAAATTGTTGACGTTTTGGCTATTGATAGATCAGTTTAGACTGATATACCCCTGTTGTAGGGGTGGAAAATGAGCCAGCTCGGTTTGTTAAGGCTCGGCTCGTTTGGGCTCGTTATCTTAATGAGTCTGCTCGGCTCGGCTCGTTAACTTTAACGAGCTAAAAGCTTAGTTCCACTTGGCTCGCGAACTGGCTTGTCAGACTCATTAATGAGTTCTATTTTATTTATACCACCTTTATAATTTAAAATATATCATTTAATCATGTATTAATATAATAATAGACACTAACTAATAAAGAACTCATCAAATACATATAGTTTGGATGTAATTAAAAAACTAAGCGCTAGTTAAAAAGCCCTAAGTATATGAATATATGATGATCTTTTATATTAATGAGCTAAATAAGCAGCTTGTGAGCTGGCTCGTTAAGCTCACGAGCTAAAAGGCTAGCTTGGCTCGACTCGTTATGACTACGAGTTTGAGTCGATACGAGCCAATCCAAGCCATGAGTTTCGAGCTTTTTTGCCACCCTTACTCCTACATGCATGTAAACTCATTAAATGAGTGTCGCTTGGTCTCCATCGCGCTCCTAAGGCGGACATGCAAACTCATTAAGGGCGTGTTTGGTTACCTACACAAGATTGGCTTGCATCCGCGCATGTAGTCGAGGGGTGTTTGGTTGCCTACATGGTCTCCAGGGCCTGGCTTTGCGTGTGCAAAATCACCTCCCCAGCCAAGCCCGAGGGAAATGTCCGAATTGAGCTTCACTCCTCGTCCGGGCTTAGGGCGTGCAGGTGCGAGGACGAGCGCGTGCAACACGAGGATGCGCGCGTGCAGGAGGCGAGAGGGGGTCGGGTATCCTGTCACCTCTCTCTCCCCATTTGTCTTCTTGGCTCCTTCCAAGTCGTCATCGCCTTCATCGTCATCACACCTCCATCGTCGCACGGCCGTCGTTGTTGCTGCATGGCCATCATTGTCGCCGCACATCCGTCGTCGTCGCCGCACGCCCATCGTCGTCGCCTGGCCGCTGGAGCTCCAAATGCTACGGCCGATGCCGAGTTCACCACCGCTAGATCCGGTGGCACCGAGCTTGCCGGCCTCAGATCTGGCCACTCCGAGCTCGCCTCTGCCTGATTCGACCGTGAGAAGCAGCGAGCGGCGGGGGTGGAGGAGCAGCGAGCGGAGGGAGTGAGCGAGCGGCAACAGATGACAATGACGAGCGGCCGGCCTCCGCGGAGCGGGCGGAGGATGGCAGGAGGCGAGCGGCCTCGGCGAGGAGTACGAGGGGGCGATTTTCCCTCTTTTTTTCTTTTTCTGTTTATTCCCCGATAATTTTATCTACTAATATAGGTTAAACACTGTACATAAACTAATATAGCTGAGTGATGAATTGCTTTAAAAATGCTCATATGATGAATTTAAGATATGGAAAAAATGTTAAATTGATGGTAGAAATTTTCCTTCATGAGTTCTAAGGGTAACCTCACCTTTAAAATAAAATAGATACTTATGCCTACAGTTTATGCAACTAACCAAACAACATCTCTTCTAAACCGTATCTCTTATGCAAGTGACCAAACAAAATCTCATACTAGCTAGACTAGACCAATACAAATAACCAAACAACTATAGGTGTATCTTTTTAACCAGACTAAACTCAATCTACATGAGAGAGATACGACCAACCAAACACACTCTAAGCGTGCCAACCGCTGCATTGCCAAAAAAAAAAGAGTAGCAGTGAGACTGTATTTAATATGTACAAAACAGTGATTAGACACTAAATTAATTACTCCTCAGTACGTGAGATCTTGTACTTCATCAAGAAAAATGGAGCCGGAGGGAGTACGTTTTGGATATCTTTTGAGATTGAAGGTTTTAATTTGAGAATTTGCCTCACCACTGTCCAGTCGCCCCAAGTCAACTCAAGGGATATGTGCCGGTCGGCGAATCTGTACGTCCCATGCAGGCCGGTAGGACGATATAAATAAATTTACTGTAGCGGCAATTCCGTGAACGTACGTACCGTACGTACGTGCAGTGGGGCGCACATGCACCGCACAAAGCGCCGAGCGACGTACTAGGCCACGATCGATGCTGACAACAAAAGCAGGTCTACTAATCGTCAAACGATGTCCGTTTTGTCCATCAACCATGTGAATAAAAATGTCACCACGAGACAGAGAGAGAGAGGGAGAAAATGTGCTTGATCTGTACTTTACTTGGATGATACGCGAGATAACAATGCTTTCCCCCTCCACTTGCCACATGCTTTGGTTCGACGTATTTTTATTTTCGCGAGGGATTTTGACGCGTTTCATGGCCGGATTATGATGCTCATACATGTACACATCCCAAACTACTACTCATGTGCCTAGTATCACTTTCATTTTAGATTATAAGATGTTTTAACTTTTTCATAAGTCAATCTACTTAGTTGATCAAATTTATAAAAAGCATAACGATATTTTTAACATAAAATAAATATACTATTAAATAAATTTATAGAAAAAATTAAAACATCTAACGAATTGAAACGGAGAGACAGTTGACTACTCCCCGTGCGACATCCGTCAACGATAATCATGCACGGCGCGGCGCCAGTTATTACGCGTTCGCATGTCATTAGCGCTCGCGTGTTTTGCTTAGGTGGTTAAGTGGGTACTTTGATCTTACACTTAGAGCTTCAGTAATAACCTTTCATTTTAGAGCCCTAAAGGATAAATAGGGGATGCTCCCATTTTCTTTGGCCCCCATTTTCTTTGGATGCTCCGAACTTCAGCAACAACCCTTATTTTTCAGCCCCCATTTTCTTTTTTATTGTATTTCACCATATACTATATGTATATACCTAGTTTGACATTATAATAATTAAAACATAAATATTTATAACGCATAAAATTCATCCATATACAATTGAATAATTTGAAACACCACAATTTAAATTTTTATTTAAAATTTAAAAACATGAAAATGACATATACTGCAAGTAAAAATTTAAGACTCGAAATAACCCATAGAAAATATAAACAAAGAGAAGTATTCATATATATAAAAAAATATAAACAAAGAGCAGTATAGCTAGTAGCAGGTGTCAGGCATCGGGCAAAAGTAACGAGCGAGCAGGGCGTCGGCAGGCGGGCGATCGCGTCGGGGGCAAGCAGAGGGCATGCGGGCGGGCGGCTGGCGACCGCACCGGGGCGCTGCTGGTCCAAGCACGTTGGACTGGCGGCCAGCCGGTAGCCGGTCGAGCGTGGAAGGGCGGCGGCAGGTCGAGCGCAGGTAGGGTTGTCACCTGAAAATTTCAATCTTCCTCTTTCTCCAGACGTTGATGCACAGGATGGATTAGGGAATTATTGTTCGCACCAAAAATAACGTCAATAGGGGTTGTGGTCTAAGAGCAAGCCCAACCGAATCCTCAAACCAGGCCTCATCTCAAATTTAGGAGTTTGTGAGCTAAAAATCGTCTCCAACCGAAATCCTAACCAGACTCTCATTTGGAGGGGGCCCTCATCTGGGGGAGGCAACCCCCCAGATGTAGGAGGCCCTCATCCCCCAACCTCGAGCCTCCATCCCTCTTCCTCTTCCTCCTGGCCGTCGCCCTAGGAAGTCACCGCGCTAGCACTGCCGCCCCGTGCGCTGCCTCGCCACACTGACGCCAGGAGCCAGTGCCGCCGCTCGACTGCAGTTGTCTGGACATCCGTCGTTGCCTTCTGTCGTCGTCCCGTGCCATCGCCGGTGAGCATCTCCCCGCAGGAGCCGCCTCCTCTCTCCTCATCCCGTGTCGCCGTGCTGTCGCACCGTGGTACCGTCGTCATCGTCTTCACCGCATCACCGCCGCCGCCGTGCCTCTGCCCTGTGGGCGCCTAGCTGCGCTGCCCTTGCCGCACGGCCCTACTGCTCTAGCCACGCCACCGACGCCGCCCCTTTGCTAGCGCCGCTTTACCCATCGCCGCATCTCCGAGTGCTGCCTTACCCAGCCACCGGGCAACCGTCGTCGTCGTCGCCTCTTCGGTCACCTGGTGCCCCAGCTGCTCCATCGCCAGTCCGCCACTACCGCCGCGCCTTAGCCCGCCGCCTCGCCGAGGCAAGCAAGTCATCGCCGATGAGCTGACATCGCCGTGTCCCTCCGGCGCGTCTCGGCCACGCTGTCCCCAGTCCATCGCCCTCATCACCTCTGTGTGTCGGGGTGCCCCTATTCTAGGCAATAGGGGGTCAAATTTAAGAGGTCAATTAGAGTACACAGTAAAATAGGGGGTTGAATATGGATGAGAGAACCCCTATTTAGGCAATAGGGGGTCAAATTTGAGAGCTCCATTGAAGTTGCTCTAAAACCCCTAAGACTGAGGGCTTGAGAGGAAAATTTAGAGGCCTCCTTATTTTAGGGGTCACGGTAGAGTCTCTGCTAGATCTAATTTTTTTTTATCTTAACATTTAAAAATTATTTATGAACTGGGTTTAGGAATAAGGCTGGAGATAGCCTTAGCGCTCATGCATGGCACGTAGTACGCGATGTGATGTGACGCGGCGCGGCGAGTCATGTGCAGGGGATGCCCTGATGCGCGCCGTGACGAAGCTGGCCGCGGGCCTCCTTTTCTCCTGGAGATGAGATAGGCGTGTCGCCGTCGCCAAATCAATGCGGGCGCAGTGCAGCGGATGCCACCACGGGGCAGCGGAAGAGCGGAAGCGGGTTGCAAGCGGTCGAGAGCGTCGTACGCGCACCGACCCAGATCGGGCCGGAAATGAGCGGAATCGGGGCGGGATTTGTTGCCGGAAGAGGGGAGCACGCCATGCGCGTCACGCCACACCTGGATCGCTCTGGTTGGTACCACGCGAAAAAACGTCCCCTGTTTTTTCCCGGAGAGAGGAGACAACGGTCGTGGACCGTGGTCTGCGTGCATGCCATGTGCCGTCCGTTGCACCTTGTACGGCGAGGCGGCACATGGAGGCATGCAGTGCATCTGCAGATGTATGCTGGAGAAATTTCCACACAAGGCTGTGCACTGCTGCGTGCACAAGCATTGCCGGAGACTGCGAAGCTAGGCATCGGGGCAGATGGGGTGGCCGCAGTACTAGTACTATTCCAAGTCCTTGTAAGTAATGGGGACGCGTCCGTGCATGGGGATAGGTAGCAGGAGAGGCCTTGGACAGCGACAAACACAGCCACAAAAGGGCACAGTGTCCGAGGCAGCCAAAGCGGTGGACGGCCGGAGCCCGGAGCAAGAAAAAAGCAAAACCCAACGTTTTCCTCCAACGTTTCTCACTTCTCCGGTTCCACTTCTTTCGCAGAGCCCAGGCACCGCAGCGTCGAGCCCTCTCCTTTCGTCTCCGTGGTATGGTACGAGACGTCGAGATGGGAGAGAAAGCGTGAGGCCCACACATCGTGGGCCCACCACTGACAACTTACCTTTACTACTTGGGACCGTTAGAAAACTTCCAAGTGACGAGGTGTGTGTTCACTTGTGTACTCGCACCGTTCCACGCTACAAGAGTTATTCATATTAAAGTTAAACACAAAGGATTTTAAACACAAAAGGTTTTAGGTACCATTCGGTAAAAAATTTCTCGTTTTTTTAATACGTTTTCCGAACTGCTAAACGACATATTTTTTATAAAATTTTTTTGATATGGAAGTTGTTTTAAAAATTATATAAATCTATTTTTTAAGTTTGCAATAGCTAATACTCAATTAATTATATGCTAATAACTCACATTGTTTTATGTGATCTTTTTCTTCCACTTTCTTCATATTCAAACTAAGCCTTACTATCTCTCGATAAGGTTGTTTAGCAGAGATTAAGATTAAGAAAAAAATATTTTGATACCCCTCAATAAATATAGAATGAATGAGGATGAAATAGTAGATAAGGATAAAATAAAAAGAAATTTAAATAAAAAATAATTGATTGAATAAGTAATACTGTAAATAATATTATAAAATTTTAGAAACGTCTATTGGTCAAACGTTTAAAAAAATAATCCATCGATCGATTGCAGTTACATATATTTATAACTGAGTTGCACAAATTTATAACTAAAGTTACAAGTTAAATACATTTGTACATATTTATAACTGAGTTATATAAATTTATAACTAAAATTACGCTTGATCGATAACAGCTACTACAATAAGTTAAAAGTACAACTATAAGAAGTCGAAGTCGAAAGTACAACTTAAAACTCACTTCCAACTTAAAACTCACTTCCATCTCGATTCTCAAAGTTTCATCCAACGGCCAGAATTATTTTTAATAATTCAAAATTTCAAATATTTAATCAATAGCAAATCTACAAAATTTTATATTGTAAAATTAAATTTGAATCATATAAATACTTATATTTTAGAATTTTAGAACGAGTGACTAATTCCTATACAGCAAGCGGCATGGAAATGTCACAGCCTCACATGTCCAATGAAGTATAATTAAATATACTTATACTAATTTTTGTAGTAAAGCCCATCAGCAAAGTTTTAGAGTGGTAAAAGAGTAAAAGACTAAGAAAAGAAAAGAAAAGTACCGAAGAAAAAGGCCAAGTTAATTTTACAGTGGTAAAAGACCAGGAAAAGAAAAATAAAAAAGGAGCCAATATACACATACCACATAGCAACGGAGCCAGACAGTGTCATACTGACAAAGTCAAGGAAATTTTTTATAACCCAACCCTTTAACTGTTTTACAGCCTTCAACCGCCTTATCCTCCTCTCCTCTCAAAGCACCCAGAGGCAGACAACACCGTGCCCTTCAGCACTTTACAGCATCCAAAGCTCACACTCTCTCTCACTCACCACCTTAATTAAACCAAACCCTTAGTACTTAGTTATGACTAAACAAGGCGCACTCCGATTAATTAGATTAAGCAGCAGGCTAATCGCCATTAGCAGCCCTTGGGCACGAAGCCGAGGCGCTGGCCGTCGCCGTCGAACACCACACGGAAGCCCTGCTGCTGGATGTTGCCGATGATGGAGACGCCGCCGTCGGTTCCCGCGAACGCGAAGCAGAACGTGCCCCGCGAGTCCACCGGGATCAGGTAGTTCTCCGGCGGCAGCGCCGCCTCGGCCCCGCCCGCGAAGTGCATCGACACGGTCGGGACCTTCACCACCTTGAGCCCGCTCAGGTCGTAGCACGTGTCGAACAGCGAGAACCCGCCCGGGGAGAGGCGGAGGCCGGCGGCCGCCGCGCGGAAGGCGTCGCGCAGGGCGGCGTATGCCGGCCGGGCTAGGCGGGTCACGGACGTGCCGGAGTCCACGATGACGCCGCCGCGGCCGGTGGATGGGTCCAGGCGGAGGTCGGACACGGCCACGCCCGGGACGCGCGCGCCGCCCACACTGATGCCCATGAGCTGCACGTAGTAGAACGTCTCCATCCTGGGGTTCTTCACCATCGGGGTGAAGGACGCGGCGGCCGAGGGCCCCACGGCGCCGGAGCCGAACGTGACGGTGGAGGACCGGGAGGTCGTGCTGGCCGACGAGGAGGTGCGGTCCACGAGGCAGTACGAGAAGCTCCGGCCGAAGCGGCGGGAGATCTGGGTGGGGAAGGACAGGCTGCCGCGGCCGAGCCCGAGGAGCCCCGCCGCCGCGACGAATAGCCCCTCGTTGTCGTGGCCGCAACCCAGGGCGACGCGCGGCACGCGAGCGCCGCCGGCGAAGGTGAGGGTCTCCGTGGCGAAGTCCCCGGCGGTGACGGAACCGTCGCCGTAGGCGACCTGGTAGAGGCACGCCTTGCGCCGCAGGTCGCAGCCGCCGGAGTCGAGCCTGCGGCAGAGCGGCGCGGCGCAGTCGACGGCGCCGTACGAGTGCGAGACCCGCGGGTCGAACATCTGGCCGGACTGGTCGTAGCAGCGGCGGCACGGCGCGCACTGGAGCCACACGACGTCGCTGCCAGTGTCCAGCACCATGAGCGCCGGCGTCACGGGCGTCCCCACCCCGATCTTGGTGAAGTACTCCCCGCTCCCCTGAGCCAGCCCGGACACCACCGGCGCGACAAACCCACTACCGCCGGCGCCGCCGCCACGAGTCGCGTTAGCCGCGGCGCCACCCGCGGCCGCGGAGATCCGCGACGCCCTCTTCTTGTCCCGCTGCAGCCGGTGCTTGAGCAGTTCGGCCGCGGTGGCGTTCACCGCGAAGTCGTCGCGGTGGACCACGCGAAGATCAACCGTCGACGCGGCGCCGCCCTCGTCCGAGGCGAGGCTCTCCTGGAACAAACAGTCATCCTCGACCGCCGAGGCGGGGGCGGTGTACGGGTGGGGCGAGAGCGGGGTGGCGAGGAGGGTCTGGTACTTCACAGCCTTGGCGACGGCAGCATTGGGGCCGCCGGCGCTGGCGAGGAGCAGGAGGAGAAGCGCGGAGACTAGCAAAGGCGGAGGCGCCATGAGGAGGAGAGGTGTGAAGTGGGCTGGGCGTTGTGCGAAGTGGGTTGTGGGCTATAAGAAGGGGAGTGCGTGAGTAGCCACCATTATTACAGGGGATTAGATTAGGCGGAGGTGATTACTCATTACTGCGCGACGGCGGAATTAATTAAGGAGGGTTTAATGAAGTTGCCTTGCATTGCGGGGCATGTTCCGGCGGGGCAGCGGCGGTGGGCACCGCGCTCCAGAAGACGGAGCGGAATAAATGTTGGAGGTGAGCGAGTGGAATAGGCGAGGCGAGGCGAGGGTTTTGTTTTGTCCGATTCGTTCGCAGCCGGTGACCCTGGGTGTGCGGTGCGGACACGTTCCCGTGCTCGTGTCGTCGTAGCGGCGCCTCAGCTCAGCACCGTCAGCGTGTGATGCTGCTGCGCCAGTGCCAGCTGCTACGGCCTGCGGCGACAGCGGGCCAGTTAATTTGAAGCCAAATTTTATCCTACTAACCTTTTGTTTTAGACTTAATAGTATTTAAATTAATGGTAATACTTGCTTAAGATTTGACACTATTAAAACTTTGATAGGGCACAAACCTAATAGGGCCAACATGACGAATCACGTATCGGCTTTAGGGGCTGGGACATTGACGGTGCGAATAAGAGCTGAGTGCCCAAGTACCATAGAGGCCTAAACGGACTATAATAGTTATTATATTAGATTTATGTTTAGATAAAGAAGAGAAAAAACAGGCTACAAATTTATAGCTAGTTATAACACGAACTTCAGTAAGCTCTATACGAGAAAAATATCAATCATGTTATAATGGTGTAACATATAGCTATAACTAACTATTATATAAATTAACTATTAAATTATCTATAGACTTTTATAGCTAGTGATTGGCTTTATTATTAAACTTGCTCTAATAGCAAGGTTAATAATATAGCTAGCTGCTAGCTATAAGCTCATGTTATGAGATAACTTGGTAGCTAGATTGCACAGTCTTATTACAATAAACAAGTCCTATATTTTATTAATATATTTCTAACTTATTATCTCTCCTCTACTTTGATTCTATCTTCTTCCTCCACGAGTCCAAAGAAATCACCGTTCTTGCCCAACTTCTCCACCCACACCAAAGAAACGAGAAGGCCCTGCGTTTACCAGAAACCAGATCCCCTGCTAAAGTGCTAAACATCACGCCGCCCAAATCCCTCGGCCCCACGGCGGCTCCATGCATATGAGGGTGTTGCCTGACCTTGCCCTCCAGAAACCGGCCAAGCTCCACTACCTCGAGCAAGGGGGCATCCTTGAACACGGCGGCTGCAAGCGCCATCGACTGCAGCGGATCCGAGCTCAACGGTGTCGTCTCCTTTCTCCCAGAAGTCGCCGCACTACCCGATTGCTGACTTTCTCTCGGCTATCGTCACTTCGTCAGTTCATGGTTGGAAAAAAAAATTCAGGAGGGCTGTAAACCACGCCCGTGCATACCCGTGACTGATGGATGCCGTGTCGGATGGAAAATCCATTCGACGACGCGTATCGTGTACGGCTCGAAACGAGCGCTCGGCTCGCTCGCGTCGAGTCCCAGGGGAGTCATCGAGCGAGGGGGAACAGCTCAGCTTCTTCTTTATCCCTTTCCCGCCGCCGCCGCTGCAATCCCGTCTCTCTCCGATGCTGCCGCCTCTCTCGCCTGCTGCTACCACCGTCGTCTCCTCCGCGTTCCCCTCCACCTCCCTCGTTTGGGCCCTCGTCCATGCCCCGCGTCCGTGCCCGGGACCTCGCCGCCCGCGTCCGCTCCCGGGCCCTTGTCCGTGCCCCGCGTCCGCGCTCGAGACGGCGCCCGTGCCCGTGTCCGGGCCCTCGTCCGTGCCCGGGAGGGAGGGAGGCGGAAGGGGAACGCGGGGGAGGCGATGGCGGTAGCAGCAGGCGAGAGGCGGCAGCATCGCGGTCCCGTGTCCGGGCCCTCGTCCGTGCCCGGGAGGGAGGCGGAGGGGAACGCGGGGGAGGCGATGGCGGTAGCAGCAGGCGAGAGGCGGGATTGCGGCGGCGGCGGGGAAAGAATAAAGAAGAAGCTGAGCCGTCCCTCGCTCGATAACTCTGCTGGGGACTCCACGCGAGCGAGCCGAGCGCTCGTTTCGAGCCGTGCACGGTGCGCGTCGTCAGATAGATTTTCCGTCCACGTGACATCCATCGGTCACGGGTATGTACGGGCGTGGGTTTACAGCCCTCCTGCACAGAATTTTTTTCATTCATGGTTGCATCGATTAGCTCCTCTCCCATACTGCAAGTGGGGCATGTTTCTTAGAGTGCATGTGTAGTTCGGTGATTAAATAGTCGCCGGCTTGATATCTCTCTCTTCGCCTTTTCCCTCTAGCTCACCGTCCGTGTCTACGTGAAATCTCTATCGTCAGCACTCGAAGGGTTAGTGTACTCGCTCTAAACGGAGCAGAGGAGCAGGCAGGCAGGCAGTGATCACCTCTTCGCTTTGTGGGACTGTTGGAAACTACATTTGAGACCACCTGACCGTTGGATGATGTTCCAGTGATAGTATGCTACACGTTCTCTGCACAGTTTAATGATCTTCTAGACCTTTATGATAGGGATATAGGTAGACAATATTGCTAGCTGCATAAAAACCAGCTTCATAATTTTTTCTACTTAGTCATATAAATTTTTTTTTAAAAATAAACTAAAATTATTATAGACGGACAACAAATACCTACTTGTACACCCCACTTGCATTGCTACGTTACGGTACACCGTACGCATTTTCTAGCAGTGTCCATCGGCCGGACCGCAGCGGTGCTCGTTCAAATGTAAACCAGGCCCGCTGGGGTTCACAAGGCCTCTGGTAGTGTCCATTTGCCAGTTTTTTTTTCATATATAAACCATATTTCTGTGATTTCGATGGCCCGCGACGATCATTTCGGGGTCATGGGCTCACTATTTTTCTTTTTCGAAATACATGGCATCTACCTACCTACCTATCTATCTTATTACTCCCTTTGATCTAAAAAAAATAAATTCCTCACTATAAATCTAAAAGTTGGGTATCCGTGTGTTATAACGGAAACATATAATCACAGTCATTATAACTTTTCTTCTTTTTTGTTACGTCTAAATATGCACCAGCATGCCAATAACATTTATATTATAATTTGCGGTGGATATCGACCCAAACTTAGTGATGATAAATCTTTGAAACATAGGTCGACATAAAAAAAGATAAAACCGTCGGTGTATAGTTTAAGGCTACACACTCGTAATATAGAAGTACCTTCAAATATTTTGTACGCTTCTTCAACCAAAACTGAGTGATGCAAACATTAATTCTGGCACTGTGTTAATCGACAATGCTGCCAGGGTAAAAAATAAAGTGCGAATTCAATTAAACTATTGTCTTTATATAAATCTTGCTAATCAACAACTGATGTTTGGAAAATCAAAGTACATACCAAACATTAAAAGACAATATTTTACCAGTGAATTAAATCATTGATCGAACCGCAGATTCGCAAACTAAATTGGGCATATTCACGGACTAAATTAGCTCAAAAAAGAAGGCAACATGTTCGCTCTATAGGCCTAAAAATTACCATGTTAATCGTAGAAAAAGAGAAAAATCTACATCATTAAATCGTGGTGAGCCTATATTATAATGGTTCAGATTAATTGGATACATATTAGTAAAAAAACAATACTAGACAAAATCCCGCTTAGACAAAGAAACATACAAGTACTGTTTGGACTCCTATTGGAATACTCAACCGGACAAGGACTAACAAACCGAGGACAAAAAAAAATACTAGCAGCACGTAGGCCTCAATTTGATGTGCAAATATATGTGTAGATGCATATAAGATGGACACAGAATATAGCATGTGGTTGATTAATCGGAGAAAACAAATACGATCCGTTAGATCATGTTGGTCTAGATTACAACTGTATACAAAATAGATAAGAGTTGTATATAAAATATATCCACCTCTATTTTTAAAATCTATTTTTGCAGAAAATAGGATTGTATATATGAAAATAGAATTTTAGAGTTATATATCAAATCTAACTCTATTTCTATATAGCCCTGTGCAAAATTCCACCACGTTCGATTTAGAGACCTAAAAATTACCATATTAATTTAGAAAAAGAGAAAAATATACAATGTTAGATGTGGTAGGTCTAGATTATAATGATGTATATTAATTAATATAGTTAAATAAAAAATAGAGTAGTATTTACAGAAAGGGAAGAAAGAATATATCTGAAATAGAATAGATATAGGATAGCAGGCAATAAAAATCGTACCCCTTGAGCCATTCGTAAACGAACTTGGGAAGTAACATCCTGTTTGCCATAAGCCCGTAACTGAGAAGAGGCCCTATCACACCAAGAAAACTGAGAACATAGTAGAACTCAGTAATACTCCCTCTGTCAAAAAAAAATTTAACTTCTAAATTTCAAACTGTCCTAAAATAAACTTCTACATTGTACCTACAATCGGTCCGTAGATTAAAACATTTATCTCTTCAATACCCCTTAATTATACACCAATCAATACCACTTTTATTAATGAGGATTTTTTTTTCTCTCCCTAGTTTCTCCAAGGGATACCAGGAATTATTTTTTTTAAACGGAGAGAGTACGGGCTGTTTGATTGGGCTGGGCACCTCTAGGTTGAGTTTTTTGCTATTACAGTACTCTTCACGCTGGGCTTCTCCAAAATAGTATCAATACCATGGGCTTCTCTAAAATGGTATCGTTAACATTAACTCTTCTCCATAATAGTATTTTGGATATTTTTCTTTTACTTTTTAATTTTTAACCCCCTAAACTTCCTAAACTACCATTCTATTTTGAATTAGCTCTAATCAAATCGATTCACTGATTTTCTTTTGATTCGTTTCTTTCGAACACGCGCCACCCTGTTCATACTCCACCTTTCCGTCTTCCCTGACTGGCAGGGATCCTCCAATTGGCGGCGGCGCCCCTCCACGGCCGCCTCCTCCTCCCCAGTTGCGGCGCGCGGCCCCCCATCCTCCCGGTCTGTGGCGCACCCTCAGGCGACCTCCAGTCTTCGGCAGCAGCAGGCAGCCCCCGCCTTCCCGCGTGACGGCGGCACAGCACCGACTGCAGTCCGCCTCCTCCACCGACGGCGGCTCCCGCCTACTCCAACTGACGGCGGCGTGCCAGACATTCTTCCCGATCCTCGTGCCCACGAACAGCCTGCTGATCGGTATCGAACTCATGCGCCATGAGTATCATCTCCCTGTTTTTGATAATTTTGTGATGTTCTAGACTTTCTAATTTTTTTTGCTTGTCTAATACAACAAGGTACGAAATCTCTCTATGGATAGAGAGGAACAATTTGAGATGGATTGCAGTTTGAACGAGGGCACTACAGAGTATGTATTTGCAATGTGTTTAAATATTTTCCTTATTTTCCTTACAGAGGCACATCCCTAACGCATTTTTTTGCATGATGCTCTACTAGGCTTGTTATGACAACTAATTGTGAGCAATCAATTCCTCCATTGATTGATTGGGATTTAATAGAAATTCAAGAGGAAACAGAGGAGCAAGGAAGGGTAGAGCTTTGCAGTGAGGAACAAGTTTATGAGTTTTTGGGGTTGAGCAGGGAAGATGCTATGGCAGAGGATGCTAGGGAGACTGCCTCAAATTCGATGGACCGTGGAGTAACTGCTTCAGGAATCCCTAATGTCGAAGGTACAGAAGGTGCATCGATGCCTATTGATGATTATATTCCAGAGGAGAGAGGGATGGTGTATGATAAGGACAATCCATCAATGGAAGTGCGCAGCTTGTACCCTTCTATGGAGGAATTCAGATTGGCTGTTAGACAATATGCCATAAATACAGAATTTGAATTGGGTATTGAAGCAACAACCACAAAGAAATATAGAGGTTATTGTAAGGGAGGTGATTGCGCTTGGGTGATTGTTGGGCGCACACAAGCGGACAACATGACTGTTATGGTACATACTTGTTGTCTTATAAATTTTATTGCATGTTCCATATTTGCTTTTAAAATGTTGTCCTTAACATTTTTTTAACTGTTTTTTCAGGTAACATCCTTGAATAATATGCACACATGTACATCTAGTAGCAGAAGAAGGATCACTACACCTTCTTGCAAGTGGGTTTCTTCCAAGGCGGTTTCTATCCTTCGGAAGAACTCTCAAATGGGAACTAAAGAGCTGCAGGTTAAATTACAATATGATTACAAGTGCACAATTGGGTATGACACTGTTTGGAAAGGAAAGGAAAAGGCTATGGAGTTGTTGTATGGTTCATAGGAAGAGAGTTTTCAGTTGCTCTATAATTGGAAGGCAGAGGTCATGGAAAAATCACCTGATAGTATAATTGAGATTGATTGCAAGATGGTTGATGGCAAGGTCTATTTTCACCGGTTCTTTTGTGCGCTTGGTCCTTGTATTGAGGGTTTTCGAACAGGTTGTAGGCCATGGCTTGGTGTTGACTCTACTGCACTAAATGGTAGGTGGAATGGGCATTTAGCTGCAGCAACCGGTGTGGATGGTCACAACTGGATGTATCCAGTTGCTTTTGGATTCATAGACTCGGAAACAGAAGATAATTGGAGTTGGTTTATGTCTCAACTATTCAAGGTTGTCGGAGATCTTCCTTTACTTGCCATATGTACCGATGCTTGCAAAGGGTTAGAAACTGCAGTGAAGCGGGAGTTTCCTCAAGTTGAACAAAGGGAATGCTTTAGGCATCTAATGCAGAATTATATTAAGAGATCCAGTGGTGAAAGTGGTGGACACATGTGGCCCGCAGCTAGGGCATATGAGAAGGATGTGTATGAAAAGCACATGGCTGCTCTTTATGCAGGTAACCCATCAATCAAGAATTGGCTGGATAAGCATCATAAGTTAAAGTGGTGCAGATCTGATTTTAATCCCAACATTAAGTGTAATTATATTACTAACAATGTAGCTGAGGTTTTCAACAATTGGATCAAGGATATAAAAGACTTACCTGTTGTTGAGCTTGCAGACAAGCTGAGAGAGATGATTATGTCACTATTCTATAAGAGAAGAAGGATTGGAGAAAGGCTTCATGGGAGGATACTACCTGCAGTTGTTCAAATATTGAGAGCTAGGACAAGAGGGCTAGGCCACTTGTCTGTTATCAAGGGTGATAATTATGTTGCTGAGGTTTGGGACAATTGCAATCATAGGTTTGTTGTCAAGGCATACAATCATGAGTGTTCATGTGAGGAGTGGCAGCACACTGGAAAACCTTGTCAACATGCTTTGTCCTTGATATCCGCCCAACATATTAGGAATGTGAAGATGGAAGACTTTGTACATGAGTACTACTCTGTTGAGAATTTTAGAAAAGCTTGTGCTAGATTGATTGAGCCACTTCGTGACAAGACAAAGTGGCCAAAAGTGAATTTGGAACTTCCGGTGGTTGCACCTCTTGGTAAAAGAAGTGTTGGAAGGCAAAAGAAAAATAGGATCAAAAATTGCCTTGAAGGTGGGAGTGGTGGATCAAAATCAGTTATAAAAGTTGCTGAAAATAATAATGAGAAGACCAAGAAAATGGTTAGAGGCAAAGTGCGGTGTTCACAATGCGGAGAGTTGGGACATAGAAAAACTAGTTACAAATGTTCTTTCAACGGAACTAAGAAAAGGTAAGCTATAAGCACGATTTCCCTTTGCATGGTTTTTTGTCACTTTGTTTCTTCATTTGTTTCCTTTTTTCCCTGCATGAAGAGAAAGCCAAGAAAAAATACCACTAAAGGGTGGACTCCTAAAGATACAACAGAAGAAATAATTCAAGAGAGTCCTAAAATGGAGAATGGGAGGTAAGAAATTGGTACTCAACATATATGTAATGGTTTCACTCAAACAAATTTGTAAAATAATATAACACATATGTACGCAGGCCTTTAACTTTGATGATGGGGGAAGGCACATCTTCTCAACATACCTCTTCCCCTCAAGCTCCATCCACCATTCCATCAGCTGCTAAAAAGATTACTCCAAAAAAAACAAGAAGGGGACTAGTTATCTCTGATATATAGCTCATTTTGTAGTGGGATGTGAATTTCTTTTGTCAACTTGGTTGTTTATCTTTCAGGCCAAACTTGGCATGTAAGACAATGTTTATGTTTCCTATGACTCATGTGTTACTATGCATACCATATTTGGTTGGACACATTTTGGTTGTATGCTTTATACTGTCAACTTTTGGTTCACAACCATGCACTTGTGTTGTTGATCTTACTTATATGTATGGATGAAAATGGTACGGATATTTATCCGACCGTCCGTTCGACCGAACAAATGTGAACACTAATCTGGATAGTTACTCGGATATCAGAACAAATTGTTGCCATTTCACATTATATAGTCCGGACCATCCTCACCCTATTCGGACGGTCCGGACTATACAAATTGTTGCCATTTCACAAATTGTTGCGATATCTGTTCGTATTCGATCCGTTTTCATCCGTGCTTATATGGGCTCATTAGGAAATATTGTCATTAGGAAATGACTTATGTCTAGCACAGCAGGATGAATGCTGCCCTGTTATTACATTCTTGAGTATCATATCGATAATTTGCAATGCTGAAATAGAGCACAAACAATTCTGTTGGCGCCGTATCGCACCCGGGCCCGGGACCGCGCCCGCGCCCAACATCCGCGCCCGGGCCCTTGCCCGGGACCTCGCCCGAGCCTGCGTCCGCTCCCGGGCCCTCGCCCGGGACCTCGCCGGGGACCTCGGCCGCGCCTGCGCCCGCGCCGGGAGCAAATGCCCGCGCCGGGAGCAAATGCATCACCGACCGGAGGATGGTGGGGGGGGGGGGGGCGCCGCTGCTCTTGATGGGCGCCGTCGCTGGAGCAGGCACGCGCCGCTGCTCGGGTGGGGAGGCGGGGGCCGCGCGCCGCAATCGGGGAGGAGGGGGCGGCCGTTGGTGGAGGGCGCCGCCGCCATTGGAGGAGCCGGGTGCCGTCGTCGGTGGAGGAGGCAGACTGCCGTCGGTGGCGCGCCGCTGTCGCGTGGGGAGGCGGGGGAAGCCTGCTGCCGCCGAAGGAGGCTGGGGGCCGCCTGCTGCCGCCATTGGAGTACGCCGCCAGTGAGAGTCCTGTCATCGGGGAAGAGCGAGAGATAAATCTGAATGAGTGAATCCATTTGATTAGAGCTAATTCAAAATAGAATGGTAGTTTAGGAAGTTTAGGGGGTTAAAAATTGAAAGTAAAAAAAAAATCCAAAATACTATTATGGAGAAGAGTTAATATTAACGATACCGTTTTAGAGAAGCCCACGGTATTGATACTATTTTAGAGAAGCCCAGCTTGAAGAGTACTATAATAGCAAAAAACTCCCTCAGGTTGCCACTCCACACTTGAGGAGTGCTGTAGCTCCTTAGCGTACTGTTTGTTTATTGGGTGTTCGAACTTTTTTCTTTTTTTTTTTCATGAACATGTTTTCTAAATAACTAAACGGTGTATTTTTTATAAAATTTTTCTATATAAAAATATCTCTAAAAAATTAAATAGATCTATTTTTAATTTATAATAATTAATATTTAATTAATTATATATTAATAATATTTCTTATTTTACTTTACGTGAGACACGAGATAAGCCAATTCGAACGTTGTCCTTGCCAAAAGTGTGGCGCCGAAATCTTTCGCCGCACCTGTGACAGCGGTCACGCGTCAAGACAGAACAACGGATTACTGTCACCATCTGGGAAAAAAGCTGGTGCGGACGAATGAAAGAAATCGAGCAAATCTTGTCATTACACGACTGAATAACAGAGGAAGAAGCAGTGCTACTGCTAGAGTGACACATCGGCAAGAGTATGAGTCTTTATGGTGGTATTTTTAAGGACTTATTTTCTTTATGGTGGTGTTTTTAAGACTTATTTTTTAGTTTGTATAAGCTACACGTAAAATAAAACATCATTAGCATATGATTAATTAAGTATTTACTATTAAAAACTTGAAAAATAGATCTATTTGCTTTTTTAAAGATACTTTCATATAAATTTTTTTTTAAAAAACGTAACATTTATCGTTTTCGAAAACGTGCGCACGAAAAACGAGAATTTAAGCCCACTGCCTTAAGTGGTGCCAAACACCATATAAATCAAGTATGAAAATAGGGAACATGGCGGCGAGATTTCTACGAACGTCACATGGTCACCAAAAAAACTGGAGGAAAAAAAAGAGAACTAGAGGAGGACGAAATACAGTAAATAGAAAAAAAAACTTGGAGCCTCACAAGCAGAAGCTTCACTGATTCGGTTTTTGAGTGGGCTCCAGATCTGCATCCTTCCTCCACGACCCCAATCATGCATCTGGCCTCCGAGCCCTCGATCTGCTTCCGCTCCGGCGAGCCATCCACGCGGACCTCGCCGCTGCTATCAGGTAGCCGCACCCGTGAGAGAGATAGAGAGAGCAATCAGGAGAGAACCGATGGAGAGTGGATGAAGATAACGACGTGGTTTACTCGATGGTTTTGTTGCCTATTAATTTAATTTAATTTAATTGCTCCACACAATAAATATCATTCACACGTACCTGTATAATTGTCAATTAATCTATCACTAACTTAATAATATATTAAATGATTATCAATAAGCTAATCCATGCACTTTTCAGTCAATTTTATCAATTACTATTTTTTACTGACAGTAGTAATATATATAGACACAAGTACATGGATGCACTCAAGTACGTGTAGCGCGTGGTTTAGCTACGACGCACGTCTCCGATTCCAGATTTTTCTTTTTCTTATTCCCGTGCGCCCTCTCACCCTCTCTCTGTTTTTTTTGTTTTTCCCTAGCGCTCTCATTCCTTTTTCTCGTTCCTTCTCCACCGATAAAAAAATTATTATCAATTATTCTATCACTTCCCCTCGTTCCTCCTCTACCCGAAAAAAATTATTGTCGGCTATTCTATCACTTTCCGTTATCTTGATAGCCTATAAGTAAATAAATTATTATCTGTTATTCCATTACTTCCTGTTAACTCAATAGCCTACGGGTAAATAAATTACTTTATGTTATTGCATCAATTTCTTTACTAACAGGTATTTGGGAGGGATTGATAGTAATTTCTTTCCACATGTAAACAATAATTTTGTTACAGATATGTATTTGTTACAAATGAAGCACGAACTATAGAATAAACGATTTACTCATTATTACAATTAACCACGACATAGTGTTAAATCAGTATATATCTAAGCACCTTGAGAAAAAACATACCAATGGGTATTTTACATGATCAACCATCCAAAAATAAAAAAAATACTCACCGATAAACACGACAAACAAGACCATGAATAAAAATTTACATTATCGCCACCACTTTTGCACAGTACACATGATTTTTCCTTGGCGACAAGGACCACCGGCTGCCGACTGCTCACCGGTGCTGGTCCTCTGCGTCACCACCTAGGCAACCTACCGATCTAGCCGTCGATGATGTGGGCAACCCACTGTGCAGCCTCAATAAGCTTCGACGACCCTCTCTTCCCTTGCTCCCATCGCCACACCCACCTGGATCAAAGACGCCACAGCTCTAGGAGCCTGACGCCGGAGTAGTTATGTGTCACGCCCAGAAATTCACCACCGAAATTTTGAACATTCATATGTATAAAATCCCTGTCCAGGAAAGTCAGGGTACACAATTTCAAGTTGCCATACAAAGTGTGTCTTACAAACAAAGTAAAGTTATATTACATAAATGCAGCGGTAAAGATAAACGAAGCCTATCTACAGCTTGACAAGCGAGGCTTCCAATCCACAGGCATCTTGACGGCGGAGCTAGCCTAGTCCTCCAGTTGATCGTCATCAGACGCGTACTCCACCACTGAGAGGGGGAAAAAGAGCAAGGCTGAGTACCACCCACAGTACTCAGCAAATCACACCCACAAATATACATAATGCACAGGAGCAAGGATAGGCTAGAGTTTTATTTGCATAAAAGCAGTTATAAACATTAGTAGTTCATAAACAGTAAAAAGATTGATTAATTGAACAATATTAATTCTTCACTGATTAACGTTACACTACGTTAACCAGGCCCAACCATCCACCTGAACTATACCAGTTCCATTAAGTCAAGTTAATTAAGTAAGGTGAGACTAATCACGGTTAGGGGTGAAAACGGATCGGAAACGGTCGGAAACTAGCTATACCATATTTGTTTTTATATTTTTTCGGAATCGGATTCGGAATCGGAAACCTCGGATATGAAAACGGAATCGAATATTACCGGATACAGATACGGAGCGAATACGAATCGGAACGAATACGGTAACGAATATTTATTCGAATATAAAAACACCTCAAACTGAACTTTAGAAACCAACGGAGAGAGACAACCTATTATTTTTTTAAAACAATACATTAATATTTCTAAATTTTTAGCTAAACAATGTATCAATATTCGAATAAGTGAGCGAGCAGGGCCGGCGCCGGTGGCCGCGGGGGGCGCGACCGCGCGGAGGCCGGGCGCGGCGGAGGCCGACGAGGGAGGCGGCCACGGGCGCGAGGAGCAGGTCCAGCGCGGTGGCCGCGGGGGGCGCGAGGCCGGGCGGCAGCGGAGGCCGACGGGGAGGCGGCCGAGGCGCGAGGGAGCTGGTCTGACGCCAATGGCCGCGGGAGGCGCGAGGCCGGGCGGTGGCGGAGGCCGACGGGGGAGGCGGCCGCGGGCGAGGGAGCAGGGCCGGCGGCGGAGGCCGACGGGGCGCGAGACCGGGCGGCGGCAGAGGCCGACGGGGAGGCGGCCGCGGGCGTGAGGAGCAGGTCCGGCGCCGGTGGCCGCGGGGGCGCGAGGCCGGGCGGCGGCGGAGGCAGACTGGGGAGGCGGCCGAGGCGCGAGGGAGCTGGTCCGGCGCCGGTGGCCGACGGGGGAGGCGGCCGCGGACGCGAGGGAGCAGGGCCAGCGGCGGAGGCCGACGGGGGCGCGGGATCCGGAGGCGGCGAGCGCGGGGAAGCAGGGCCGGCGCTGGGGATGGCGTTGTCGCTGTGTCCTGTGTGTGGACTGGAGATAGAAAAGAAAATAGAGATGTTAAGTTTATCCGGATATCCGAAAATTTTTCCGGATAATTTCCGATCGAATCCGAAATCCGCCGGATAATGTCTTTACCGTATTCATATCCGTATCCGAAAAAAATTATCCGTTTCCGTATCCGAATCCGAGATTATCCGAAAATTATCCGTCCGATCCTATCCGTATCCGAATTTTCTGTCGGTAAGCGGATATTATCCGAACCGTTTTCACCCCTAATCACGGTGAGTCTTGGCCAACCGCCCATGTCAGCGGGCGCGGCTATTCGAATAGATTTACTCTGATCAGAAGTGTATAACTGTACCCACAAGACACAGCCTCACATACGTTCCCGTGTGCCGATACATCACCACGATGCCCTGTAAGAGGCTGTGACAAGACCGTTCATACAACCTCTCCCAAACTATCCATACCACGCTGAGGTTGTACTTGCCAACAGGACACCCCATATTGGCCAGGCTACCCTCCTTGCGCCACAATGGATCCGAAAGCCGATCAACCCTACCCCGGGCCAACCCAACTCCAGCATGCCCACCCTCATCATCGGTGCCTAGGAGAGGGAGAAAAGACGCTACAAGCCCAGCCGTTGCCTATGCTGGCTTATGGAAAGTACGAGTATTTGCCCAAGGGGTTCCCGCGAACTGGTCCTTAATTTCCATGAGTGCGACCAGCAAAACCATGCACCCACAGCCTACTATTTGGGTCAAATTTTAGTAATTTAATAGTAACATATCCAAAGTTCTATTTTTCCGACATTGAGTTAAACCAAAAAGTAAACGATGATATTTAATCCCCAGATGAACTAAGTTTTTAAGCATGGCTAAGCATCCTAATAATAGAATTCTAATCATGTTGTTACCCAGGTGACAACGAACAAGGTTTCAATACTAAGGCATGTCCTATCTGTATAAAGGTTATAATCCCTCCACATGAAATAATAAAATTATGCAGTTTATTTAAATAAACAAAGTATTTTAGCGAAAAATAGGTACAAAATGATCAAGATCACAGTGCGACATGCCTTGCCCCGGCTCGATGTACTCGGCTACGACTTCGTAGTACATGGGAGAGTCACCGGTGTCGGATTCTATAACAGACAGTGCACAAACAATTAAAAATAATATATGTGGGCAGTCAAACATGAGCTGAAAATATTTTTAATGAATTCTTGGCATTTTTTTTGGATTTAATGAAATTTGAATGGATCTAATCGGAGTTCGTATGAATTAGTTATGAATTGTTGAAGTTTTACTGCGATTTTCAAAGTAAATTTAATTAGTCACCGATTTATTGCGCAATTAATAGATATTTATGGCATCACCCGAGGGGGAGACAGCGCCGACCAGCGGGCCCTACCCGGCAGTGACTCAAAGGCATCGGCGCACAGTGGACTCGGTCCACCGAGCCGGAAACGGGTGCGCCACGTGGCGCACACGTGGCGTCAACGCGGCAACCACGCGGCGGCCACGCGGGCGGCCGACCGATTGCCCCGATCTGCCGTGTGGCGGATCAGACGGCCCCGGGAACGTACGGCCACACGCCGACCGTCCCGAGCGGGAGGCGGCGGCGCGCGCGACCCAATGGTCGTTGGCAGGCACGCGGAGGGGCGTAGAGGAATGGGGAAATGGCGGGGAATCTCACCGGCGGCTCGCGGCGGCGTGGGACAGCGTGAGGACGACGGCGGCGGCTTCGGGAGGACGTTGGCGATGGCGTTCCAACAGCGACGGGAGAGCGAGGAGTGGTGGACGAGGAGCTCCGGGAGCTGGGGAAGATGAGAGAAGAGTTAATGCGGAGAAAAGAGACGCGGCGCGGCGGAAATTGCCGGTCGGAGAGGAGACAGGGACCGGAGCTCACAGTGCACGAGGGCGGGGAGTTCCAGCGGGTTGCGGTGCCCACAAAGCGGTGGCTGAGGGACTTCTCGGCACAGCGGAGACGACGGCGGTGGCAGCGGGGCTTGGCAGAGTCCGGAACAGCGGCAAGCGACAACAGGAGATGGCAAAGGACGGCAAAAGCTCAGGTGTGCGGTGGCGGCGGAGTTTGAGGGCACGGGGAGGCGTGGTAAGTTGGGAAAAAGGCGGAGAAAGGGGACATGGAGGTTTTTATGGACTCGGGAGGTGAGATGGTGGCTGGGTTTTGGTCGGCAACGGCCGACGGAGTGGGGGAGGACGCGTGGCGGCCGTCGAGCTCACTTCGGCGCGAATTTTAGGGAAAAATGGGCGACTGCAGGGCGGGTGAGGGAGAGGATGGCAGCCTAGCCTCCGGGGCATGCGGCGTGGTAGACATCAGCCCGCCTCCTCCGGCTGGAGGTTAGGGGCGAAGCTGATAGCGGGCCGCCTATCAGCGCCCCTAACGACAATGGGAAGCACAGCAGGATGGGCCGGCCCAGCGCGAGGAGAGCGAGGTCGAGGGGGAAAAGAGGCCTATGGGCGCTCGGGCAAGTCGGCACAGGAGCGGGCCGGTGGCCCAGGAGGGAGGAAAAGAGAGAAAAGAAAAGGAAAAAAGGTTTTCTAGAGCGAATTTAATTTCAGTAATCGTTTTTGATTTATTAAAAATACTTTCTGTGCTCTGAAAATTTCAATAAAAATCCTGTTAATATATTTTGGCAAGAGGAATAAAAGAAAATTATTCCTAGCCACAGTAATTTGTTATTTTGCATTTTCCACCTTTAACTAATTCATTTGGCCATTTTAATTTACTTTTCTAGGGTATTTTCTCAGGTATTATTTTTGTGTGGCTAAATTTAGGATGTGACAAAACTAGCCCCCTTAAACGGAATATCGTCCGCGAGATTCAGGCGTGCTGGTGAAGATGTGGGGATAGGCGGACTTCAGTTCATCTTCTCGCTTCCAAGTGGCTTCTTCCTCTGAATGGTGGCTCCACTGTACCTTGCAGAACCTAATTACTCGGTTTCGGGTGTTCCTTTCACTGATCTCCAAGATCCGAATTGGCTTTTCCACATAGGTGAGGTCTTCCTGGATCTCGATCTGCTCTGGATCGGCCTGTTCTGCCAGTATCCTCAGATATTTCTTCAGTTGTGACATGTGGAACATGTCGTGTATACCAGCCATTGAAGCTGGGAGGCCCAACTAATATGCCACTTCGCCTTTACAAGCTAGCACTTGGTAGGGTCCCACGAAACGAGGTGCTAGTTTCCCTTTGGTTTGAAACCAGTGTACTCCTCGGAGTGGCGTGACACGAAGATACATATAGTCTCCTTCCTCGAAACTTAGATCTCTACGACGGTTGTTGGCGTAACTCTTCTGTTTGGATTGACCTGTCTTTAAGCTCTCTAGTATTATGGCCACTTTCTCTTCTGCCTCTTTGAGTATGTCGGTTCCGAAAACCTGGCGTTCGCCCGTCTGATCCCAAAAGAGGGGTGTACGGCACTTCCTGCCATATAGAGCTTTGAACGGTGCCATCTGCAAACTGGCTTGGTAACTGTTGTTGTATGAGAATTCGGCATAGGGTAGGCTCTTATCCCAAGTCCCTCCGAAGTCCAACGCACAAGCCCTTAGCATATCCTCCAATATCTAATTGACTCTTTCAATTTGACCATCGGTTTGTGGATGATAAGTTATGCTGAAGTTTAGTCAGGTTCCCAGTTCTGCTTGTAGCTTCTGCCAAAGCTTGGAAATGAATTGGCTACCACGGTCAGATACAATCCTCTTGGGTACTCCGTGTAGGCACATTATACGAGCCATGTACAGTTCTGCCAGTTTTTTACCCGAATACGTTGTATGCACGGGGTTGAAATGAGCAACCTTGGTGAGTCGGTCAATGATCACCCAGATTGAGTCATATCTTGAAGATGTGCGGAGCAAGCCGGTGATAAAGTCCATCCTGATCTCTTTCCACTTCCACTCTGGAACTCTGAGCGGCTGTAAAAGTCCGGTAGGCCGTTGGTGTTCTGCTTTGACTCACTGGCATACATCACAAAGTGCCATGAATTCTGCGATTTTCCTTCTCATGTTGGCCCACCAAAACTTTGTTTTAAGGTCTTGATACATCTTAGTGCTTCCGAGGTGAATGGAGTACTGCGTCTCATGGGCTTCCCGGAGTATTAAGTCTTTATGCTCCTTATTCTCTGGGACGCACAATCGTTCTCCCATCCAGACGGTCCCGTTTTCGTCTTCAGTGAATCCTTGGGCTTTTCCAACTCTCATGTTCTTCTTGAGTTCTTTAATCTCTAGATCATTCGTTTGTGCCTCGCGAACTTGATCGAAGAGTGTGGGTTGGGCCTCTAGGGCTGCCATGAATCCAAGGTCGACAATGCCCAGATTCAAATGTTCAAATTCCTGCTGCATTTCCTTGCATAATACATCTACTCGAGTAGTGTTGCAGTAACTTTTCCTGCTCAAGGCGTCTGCCACGACATTGGTTTTTCCCGGGTGGTAATGTATCCCCACATCATAGTCTTTAATCAATTCTAGCCACCTTCTTTGATGGAGGTTCAGGTTGGGTTGGGTGAAGATATACTTCAAACTCTTGTGATTCGTATAGATCTCGCTGTGGTTACCGATGAGGTAATGCCGCCAAATTTTCAAAGCATGGACCCTTGCGGCCAATTCTAGGTCATGTGTCGGATAGTTGCCCTCATAGGGGCGTAACTGGTGCGATGCATAGGTTACCACTCTACCTTCCTGCATCAACACGCATCCTAGCCCTTGGCGAGATGCATCACAGTACACCTGGAAGTCTTTCTTGGGATCTGGCAAGATCAGGACCGGTGCCGAAACCTACTTCCTTTTGAGTTCTTTAAAGCTGTGGTTGCACTCAGTCGTCCAAACAAACTTCACATCTTTCTTCAATAATTGTGTCATGGGTCTTGCAATCTTCTAGAAGTTCTCGATGAACCGGCGGTAATACCCCGCAAGACCGAGAAAACTCCGCACTTGTGTCACCGTCTTGGGCGGTTTCCAATTGGTAATAGACTCCACGTTCGTTGGGTCCACAGCAACTCCCTGGGCAGTGATGATGTGTCCGAGGAACTGCACTTCCCTCAGCCAAAAGTCGCACTTGCTAAACTTGGCATACAACTGATGTTCTCTCAGCTTCTCGAGAACCAAACGGAGATGTTGCTCATTTTCTTCTATCGATTTCGAGTAGATCAGGATATCGTCGATAAAAACCACCACAAACTTGTGTAGAAATTCCATGAACACCTTGTTCATCAGGTTCATGAAGAAAGCTGGTGCATTGATCGGTCCGAAGGATACAACAATGCACTCATACAACCCATACCGAGTGGTGAATGTTGTCTTCGGTATATTCTCCTCCCGGATCCTCAGCTGATAATAACCTAATCGCAGGTCTATCATAGAGAAAACGGTGGCACCCTCCAATTGATCGAAAAGATCATCAATCCTTGGCAAGGGTACTTGTTCTTACTGGTGACGTCATTTAGTGCGTGATAGTTCACGCACATCCGCTTTGTTTTGTCCTTCTTTTCCATGAAGATGACTGGTGCTCCCCAAGGCGATGTGCTTGGTCGGATGTAACCCTTCTGGAGCAAATCGTCGACTTGCTTCTTGACTTCCGCCATCTCATTCGGTGCCATTCTATATGGTCTCTTGTATATTGGCGCTGTTCCTAGTGCCAAATCAATCCTGAGCTCGATTTCCCTTTCTGGGGGCATCCCCAGTAGATCGTCTGGGAACATATCCGGGTACTCCCTTACTATCGGGATGTCCCCTATTTTCCTTCCTGGCTTCATTTCATCTTCAACCTGTTGTTCCGCTGTGACCTGATTCAAACTCGCTTCCTGCCTAGGTGGCTCTGGCGATTTGAAGGTAACTGCCTTTCCTTCCGAATTGGTCACCGTAACGGTGCGGTCGGCGCAGTTGATCACTCCTCTGTGTCGGGTCAGCCAATCCATTCCTAGGATGATATATAGGTCTTTGGATTCCAGGAGGATGAGATTAGCTAGAAAGAGTAATCCTTGGATTTCTAGGCTCACTGAAGGGCTATAGTGAGTTGTGGTCATGTGATTCCTAGCTGTATGAACCCGCATGGGGATCTTAAGTTCCACTACTTTAATCCCATGTGTCTCCATAAATTTCTTGGATATGAAAGAATGCGTTGCACCAGAATCAAAAAGTACGGTTGCAAGTATTGAGTTCACAAGAAACGTACCTAGTACCACTTCCGGTGCAGCCTGTGCCTCTTCCGCAGAGATGTGATTAACACGCCCCTTTATCATCTGCTGGTTGGCATTGGGGTTCTGAGGTGCTACAGGCCTAGGTCCCATGCGCTTCAGCTTCGGGCACTTGTCGGCGAAGTGGTCCGGTTCATTGCAGTTGAAGCAGGTGAGGATCTTGCCCCCATTGTCTCTCCGTGGCTGACTCTCCTGCGCTGGCACCATTGGTAGGCGCGGAGCGGAATGACGGTTCTGTTGCCCGCTGTTGCTGCTGTTGCCTCCGAAGTGTCCCGGGTGGAACGAACACTGTTGGTGGACGATCATGGTGGAAGGTCCACCCTGATGCCCCAGCATCACCCGTGGCCTCTGGTGCTGCCCCTGGTGAGCTCAGAACTAGGCCACTTTTCTCTTGTGGTCCATCTTGTTGCGCTGATTTTCTTGACAGATCGCTTTATCCACCAGCTTCTCGAAGTCTGGATAGTCACTTGAGAGGAGCTGGTTGGTCAGCTCGTTGTCCAGTCTATCCAGGAACCTCTCCTGTCTCTCCGCATTAGTGCGGACATCCTCGGGCGCGTAGCGCGCCAAATGGTTGAAGTCGTAGAGGTACTCAGTGACTGTCCTGTTTCCTTGTACCAAATCCCTAAACTCCCTCTTCTTCTGTGCCATGATTCCTGGTGGAATTTGAGACTTTTGGAAGTTGTGGCAGAATTCTGCCCAAGTGACCTCCGTGGTAGCAATGCGGGTCATAAGGAAGTTGTCCCCCCAAGCTGATGCGGGACCTTGGAGCTGGTGTGTTGCAAAAGCGACCTTCTCCTGATCGTTGCATTGGAGGAGGTTGAGCTTCTTTTCGATTGCCAACAGCCAGTCGTTGGCATCCATGGGGTTAGTGGTGCTGAAGAAGGTTGGCGGTCTGACCCTTAGAAACTTAGACAGTTTTGACTGAGGAGCAATGGCCGGGATGTGGAGTTGCTGGTGCTGCCGCTGCAGATTGTTTTGCTGCATCATAATTGCCAACATTTGGTTCTGGTTGGCCAGAACCTGTGCAAGCGTTGGGTTCTCTGGTAGTAGAGGTGGCATGTGATTGGGAGCTCCGGGGTTCTGGGGTGCTCCTTCCTCTTGGTTGGTAGCGCTGGCGTCACTGGCAGCGCGGTTACCATTCCTCGTGTTCACCATCTGAAGGGGATCGTAGTGGAAGGGAAGAAAAAAAACAGGTGGCTTAGAAACAGAAGTGATAATTAAGTGGCTAAATTAAATTAACTGAAATTTATAGTTGGAAACATGAAGAAAATCAGTTCAACTCCTAATTAAGGTGAACATACCACAACAGACGGTATGCCACCAACTATCCCCAAGCAAACATCCTAACATTACAACTACTCATGAAATCAAACTAGGAAAATGTTGAAAGCTAGGGATAGCGCGACTAGTGCTTTGAGCGGCTCCTGTGGTCATCCGAGTTGTACTCTGGCTCCTGCTCGTCGCCCACCTCATCGTCGTTGCGGCTCCGGGATCCGCTCACATAGTCCACACTACCGTGAGCCGACGAACTGGCCTCGCTGCGGGTGCGGGATCCACTGAAAGAGCTGCTGTCATCGGTGGAAGTGAAGCCCCCGTGGATGCTGGTGCCTCCCTGAGAGCTGTCGTCGCTCGATGACGCGTTGATCATGCCGCCCATCGGTGCTGGTGCCGGAGTTGGAGCTGGTGCTGGTGCTGGAGCTGGAGCTGGCGCCGGTGCTGGAGCTGGTGTCGATGGCGGTGCGTGTGGCCCGTTCCTGGGGGCCAGCTGAACGCGCATCGGAGGAAGGGTCCTCTTCCTCGGGGTCAGAGGAATCCTGGCCACACTGGGTGACGGCTGTCCCTTCAACTCCGTGACCTCCTTCTTCAGTTGGTCGATCTGGTTCTGGAGACCCATGATGGTCATCCTGTTGGTGTCTTCCCGGTCGTGGGCTGCACACACACAGTTGGCGTGCAGATAGTCCATGGCCCACATCGCCCGTCTCATGTGGACGATGGTGGTGTCTTTCTCGCCGTCAGCCGGCTGAAAGGTGCTGTAGACCTGGTAGGGAGACCGGCTGGGATGGTAGTGGTAGGTGGTGGTGCGAAGGGTAGAGTGGTGTCTTCGGCGCAACTCTCCAATCAGGCAGAAAGCGGCCTCCTGGCAGGCGTGGTCGATGGTGCGCCCGCTGATCTCGATCTCCATAGCAGGTAAAAGGTACAACTCGCCTGGCAGCTCCAAGCGAACCCGGTGTGGGAGCTCACCCTCCATGGGCTCCACTGCAGTGTACTCTGGGGCATGGCTATACCCCAAAGTAAAGCTCATCATACGCAGCTCTTCAACAAACCCACCCCATGTTTGCGCCACGCTGGTTGGGGAGACCATCCATCTATAGAAGGCAAGGAGGGAGAATCAATGTATGCTCAGATCCAAATAAGTGAACAGTAAATAATTTGGAAATAATAGCAATTTTATGCATGAAATAATTTTGTATGTAAACCTGAGACCGACAAAATAATACAGTAGAACCAAATAGTACCAAACAAGTTTTAACTAATAATTGCAAAGCGAATAGAAATATTTTATACATGCCTAAAATCATACATCACCTTGATAACCATTGTTTTCCCAAAGTTTAGACTCCTATGCCATAACCCATGAGTAAAATTTCCACCCCAGACTGGACCGGACTCAAAAATTTCAGTCGAATAAAAGGCCAAGATTTTATCCCAATCCGAGAACGAATTCCCACTTTTCCCGAAATAACTCCAAATGCGAGAAGCATATGCAAGTGAGAATTTCAGAGGGCTTTTAGGGTTTCCATTTGGTTGGTCCTACGGTCAAGTTCGGCTCTGATACCAACTTGTCACGCCCAGAAATTCATCACCGAAATTCTGAACATTCATGTATATAAAATCCCTGTCCAGGAAAGTCAGGGTACACAATTCCAAGTTGCCATACAGAGTATGTCTTACAAACAAAGTAAAGTTATATTACATAAATGCAGCGGTAAAGATAAACGAAGCCTATCTACAGCTTGACAAGCGAGGCTTTCAATCCACAAGCATCTTGACGGCGGAGCTAGCCTAGTCCTCCAATTGATCGTCATCAGATGCGTACTCTACCACTGAGAGGGGGAAAAGGAGCAAGGCTGAGTACCACCCACAGTACTCAGCAAATCACACCCATAAATATGCATAATGCACAGGAGCAAGGATAGGCTAGAGTTTTATTTGCATAAAAGCAGTTGTAAATATTAGTAGTTCGTAAACAGTAAAAAGGTTGATTAATTGAACAATATTAATTCTCCACTGATTAACGTTACACTATGTTAACCAGGCCCAACCATCCACCTGAACTATACCAGTTTCATTAAGTCAAGTTAATTAAGTAAGGTAAGACTAATCACGGTGAGTCTTGGCCAACCGCCCATGTCCGCGGGCGCGGCTATTCGAATAGATTTACTTTGATCAGAGGTGTACAACTGTACCCACAAGACACAGCCCCACACACGTTCCCGTGTGCCGGTGCATCACCACGATGCCCCATAAGAGGCTGTGACAGGACTGTTCACGCAACCTCTCCCAAACCATCCACACCACGCTGAGGTTGTACTTGCCAACAGGACACTCCATATTGGCCAGGCTACCCCCTTGCGCCACGATGGATTCGAAAGCCGATCAACCCTACCCCGGGCCAACCCAACTCCAGCACGCCCACTGTAATGACCCTTTTTCGTTTCCCTGTTGGAATTTGTTTTTCTGAATTCTAACTCCTCTCCAACCCCGTTCAGCTGTGCCCCGGTTTTTCTCTCCCTGGCCAGCTGACTGCTTTTTCCCCTTGTGCCGAGTGGATTCCTACTCAGTTCCTGAATCTTGCTCTTTTACCTTTGTTCACTCGGCCACCCTTGCCGCCGAGTAACCCCTTGCATTACCGACTACCCTGTTAACCCGTTCTGTCTTGCCACTCCGACCTGCCCCGATCCGGTCAAGCTCATGACACCTTACCTTATCAACGGACGTGCTGTCTCATCGCCTCACCAAGTTGCACCGCAGCCATGTTTTCCACGCTCCTCCTGTTGGACGCCGACTGCATAAGTGGTGACATGATCCGACCTCTACCTGCCCACAACCCCGCTCGGACCAACGGACAATAACCACCGCACCGCAAGAACCCGCTTGGACCAATGGTTAGTCAGAGGCTCTGTCTGCAAATCCCTCCAACCCGTCCTTGCCACGACCTACGTGTCTCATCGTCGCTACAGTGTATACCAACTCCCCGGGCCACGCCCAATCCCTAGGTCAATCTCTGCATTGACGTCGCGTCACCTTGCCAGCCTATCTTGACTCCTTTTTCCTCTCTATCGCCCTGCACCGCCGTGTCCCTGCCTCGCATGCCTGACATCCATGCCTCCTCTTTCCTCTGTTGTGCAAGCCAGCTGTCTATGCCAAACCGCCATCACCAGCTTCATAGCTAAGCCATCATCTTCCTCCTCCCTAGCCCCGGAGCCGTTTCTGCGCCCCCCCCCCCGGAGCTCCATCGCCACCGCTCATTGCCGAGCCTGCCATCCGGAGTTCCTAACCGGTGAGCCTTGTTGCCCCGTTCGCAAGCTTAACTCAGCCGCCTATGATAAACCTTCATCCGACTACCGCGATGTTCTTTTCCTAATGTTTTACCTCTTTTCAGCGTGTCAGTAATTATCTTTTCTGCTTGTTTAGATCCTGAACCAGTAGACGATCCAGAAGCCGTCTTTGCCGAGGAAGATCTTCCGCTAGAACAAGGCAAGCCCCTTTGATCATATTGTCTCCTATATATGCAAAATTATGTTGTTTGCAAAATATGCATGATTAGTTTACACTTTAAATTGATCGGCCGCGGTCTGCAAGCGCAACCGACGGACTTACCCAGTAGTCGCACTTATTTTGGTAGGATATTGATGTATTTCTCCCTTGATAGCCCCACAAATGGCACGTTGGCAACCTATCTACGGATACGAATGCTGAGTAGAATGGCTTAGCCCTGCAACGATTGTATTGTTGTTGGGAAATAGTGGTTTTGCTCAACTGTTTGAAAACCCAGTACTTTGCGTATCGGCGTGTTTTGAGAAATAAATAAAGTTGTGAAAACCTTGATTTACAGAGACAGTGCTTGTGTGGCCTGATTGTGTATTATCGATAAGGACCGTTTCCTTTGGGGATTACATCCGAGCATTTTACAGTACGACCATACGGGTAGTATGGGCTGCCCCTGGCCGAGTAAATTGTAGGTCTAGGGAAGTCTGGTGCCGACTGGAGTGGACTCATCTGAGTTGTGGCTCGTGAGCCCTGGTGCTGATGGTGGTTGGAGCCGACTTGAAGCGTTGATCCTGTGTGGATACTTCTGCTGGCATTGGATAACCCTAGACTGGCTTTGGAAATGGCCTTGTCACGAACTTCCGGTACAGGCCAGTACTCGGTGTAAGTTTCGTGTCGTTTGGGTAAAGCGTACACCCTCTGCAGAGTTTAGCTGAACTGTTCGAACAGCCGTGCCCACGGTTAAGGGCGATGTAAGGTGATTCCCATAGCGTAGATTTGATTGCCAGTGATTTGTGAAATGGATTGATGGGAAGGGAATCGTGACCAGAGTTTGTCGAGTAGCAAACGGAAGGCTTGTGTGGCCAAAAACGGGTCTGTATGACCCGAGGTGTTGAAGCACCATAAGCAAGTGGGTGAAAGTTAACAGGAGAAAAGTCTTCAGGTTGTAGCCAGAAGATGATAAAGAGCAGACTACCTGGTTGTAGCCAGGGCAGCGAGTTTGTGCTAACTGGTTGTAGCTAGTGTAGCGAATGGGCTGATAACCGGTTGTAGCCAGAAAATGCTAAAAGAGATAGCTGAGATTTGGTTGTAGCCAAGTCTCAGGGTCAACGGGTGGTCGAGCCACTCGGGAGAAGTAACAGACCTAAGAAGTGGTTGAAGCCACTCGGGTGACTGCCGAGTTGTGTTGTCACTCGGTTAATCTCCGGAAGATGAAAATGGAAATACATGATTCAGTAACTATATGTGGTGAGTTGTTGAAAAGCAACTTGCGGAATGGATCGAGGCGTGAGCCTCTTTCCGACAATTAAAAATTGGACACACTAGCATTTGACAAGCAAAATGTTTCTAAAGGCTGTTTTCACAAACAAGACTCTTGGCCCCTTTTGTCTAATCGACATGACACCCTTTTCCCCGGCTTGTTGAGTACGAAAGTACTCACCCTTGTTCCTATATTTGTATATATATTTGTCGGAGGATGGAACTCCAACCGCGGGGAGTCTAGGGACCCCTCTTTGAGGTTCGGCCAGGGGAGTTGTTCACAGGACGGCAGCGGCGTCAGGGAGACGATAGGTGCTCGGGCGCCGGGGGCCCGGGCTGAGAAATGGCACGCAAGGGAGACAGGAGAAGTATACAGGTTCGGGCCGCCCGGAGACATAATACCCTACTCCTGTGTGTTTTGCTATGTGGGAGATAATGTGGTTTTGATGTTACAAGATGAACTCCGAAATGCTCTGGAGCTAGCCCTCCCTTCGGTAAGGAGAGACAGAGCGAGCTGAAGAAGACAAACAGTAGTCCCGTCCAAAAGCCCCCTTTCCGTTGGCCCGGATCCTTCTTTTATAGTCTAAGGGGAGTCCACAGTGTCCAATACAGGAGAAGGCCTTTCGGTATGGTATGTCTTGTCACACGCACCCGGCCGCCTGCTGAGCCGCGCCGGAGGCGCGTCTCGTCGTCGCCTCACTCGGCGGCTACGGTCGGCTGGATTATGAAGATGTTGTCGGCTCAGCACGTCTGGTCGTCGCCTCCCTGGGCAGCTGCGGGCGGCTAGACAGAGAAGATACGACAGCGCACGCTGACGCTGCCAGGGCATGGAAAAACGAACCCTCTGACTGCACTGGGAGCAGGCCGACAGGGGGTCATCATGAGAGCCCACGCATGCCCGACGGGGCGATAGGCGCGCCGCGCCCCGTCGCCTCATCATTAATGCGGGTAGTTGGCGAGCTGATCCGCTCGAGTCATGCTCGTGCCCGGGGACAGGCCCTAGGAGCGAAGCTGCGAGCCCCGGGCATGGGAAGCGAGACCCGGGCCCTGGAGCAGGACTCGGGCCCGGGGAGTCCCAGTAATGTGTCCCGGGAGCATGCCCCGGGACGGAAGCGGTGGGACCCAGGCCCGGGAGCGAGACTCGGGCCCGGGGAGTCCCGGTAATGTGTCCCGCGAGCATGCCCCGGGACAGAAACGGTGGGACCCGGGCCCGGGAGCGAGACTCGGGCTCGGGGAGTCCCAGTGATGTGTCCCGGGGGCGAGACCCGGGACCGGGAATGTCCTCGGGCCCCGGAGCCCGATGTGGGCGCCGTCGCGAGGCACGCCTGGGGAAGGTGCACCCGGGCCTGGGCAGTGCTCGGGCCCTAGGCATTCAGTGGGAGAACGGCCGTAGCCTGCAGCCACTTGTGCAGAATGAGGGCCCCGAAGGGGCTAATGTGGCGAAGATCCACGCGTCCCCGGGGTATGTGGGACCCCTATTCCCGTTTCGCCGACGATATTATATTAGGTTTTGAAGAAGAAGACGACGACCCGACTACTGCCGAGTTCTTCCAGGACCAAGCCGACTACGAGGACTTCTGAGGTTTCGGGTCTAGCTCCCAACCAAGCCTGTGGTATCATCGTGTTCCATCACCGAGTAGTTTTCCTCCCCTGCTTCCGCCCTGTCTGTGTTGTATCTCGCTAGTTACCCTATTCTTGCTGTTGTCCATCTAGGGCCTGTCCTGGATGGAAACCTTTGTATTATGTGTACTCTATTATGTATTTAATGTTTAGTGTACTCTGAGTTTGTATCACCGATGACTATGTGTGTATCCGACTACTGATCCAGGGATCGGGTACTGTATGCACATGGTGGGTTTCCGCCTTGGTGGAGGCGTCCCCCACACCCACCCTCATCATCAGGCGTCCCCCACCGGTCCTTAATTGTCATAGATGCGACCAGCAAAATCATGCACCCACAGCCTACCATTTGGGTCAAATTTTAGTAATTTAATAGTAACATATCCAAAGTTCTATTTTTCTGACATTGAGTCGAACCAAAAAGTAAACGATGATATTTAATCCCCAGATGAACTAATTTTTTAAGCATGTCTAAGCATCCTAATAATAGAATTCTAATCATGTTGTTACATAGGTGACAAGAAACAAGGTTTCAATACTAAGATATGTCCTATCTGTATAAAGGTTATAATCCCTCCACATGAAATAATGAAATTATGCAGTTTATTTAAATAAACAAAGCATTTTAGTGAAAAATGGGTACAAAATGATCAAGATCACAGTGCGACTTGCCCTGCCCCAGCTCGACGTACTCGGCTACGATTTTGCAATACACGGGAGAGTCACCGGTGTCGGATTCTATAACAGACAATGCACAAACAATTAAAAATAGTACATGTGGGCAGTCAAACATGAGCTAAAAATATTTTTAATGAATTCTTGGCATTTTTCTGGATTTAATGAAATTTGAATGGACCTAATCGGAGTTCGTACGAATTAGTTATGAATTGTTGAAGTTTTACTGCGATTTTCAAAGTAAATTTAATTAGTCAGCAATTTATTGTGCAATTAATAGATATTTATGGTGTCACCCGAGGGGGAGACGGCCCTGACCAGTGGGCCCCAGCTGGCAGTGACTCAAAGACGTCAGCGCACGGTGGACTCGGTCCACCGAGCCGGAAACAAGTGCGCCATGTGGCGCACACATGGCGCCAACGTGGCAACCACGCAAGCGGCCGACCGATGGCCCCGATCTGCCACGTGGTGGATCGGACAGCCCCGGGAACGCATGGCCACACGCCGGCCGTCCCAAGCGGGAGGCGGCGGCGCGTGCGACCCAATGGTCACCGGTGGGCACGCGGAGGGGCGTAGAGGAACAGGGAAACGGCGGGGAATCTCACCGGCGGCTCGCGGCGGCGCAGGACAGTGCGAGGACTACAGCGGCGAGGCGGGAGCGGCGGTGGCTTCGGGAGGACGTCGGCGATGGTGTTTCGACGGCGACGGGAGAGTGAGGAGTGGCGGACGAGGAGCTCTGGGAGCTGGGGAAGATGAGAGAAGAGTTAGCGCGGAGAAAAGAGACGCGGCGCGGCGAAAATTGCCAGCCGGAGAGGAGACAGGGGCCGGAGCTCACCGTGCACGAGGGCGGGGAGTTCCAGCGGGTTGCGGTGCCCACGAAGCGGTGGCCGAGGGACTCCTTGGCACGGCGGAGATGACGGCGGTGGCGGCGTGGCTTGGCGAAGTCCGAAACGGCGACAAGCGGCAACCTGAGATGGCAAAGGACAGCAAAAGCTCGGGTGTGCGGTGGCAGAGGTGTTTGAGGGCACGAGAAGGCACGGTAAGTTGGGGAAAAGGCGGAGAAAAGGGACGAGGTGGTTTTTATGGACTCAGGAGGTGAGATGGTGGCTGGCCGGGTTTGGGGTGGCAATGGCCGGCGGAGTAGGGAAGGACGCATGGCGGCCGGCGAGGTCAGGTCAGCAAGGATTTTGGGGGGAAAATGGGCGACTGCAGCGCGGGTGAGGGAGAGGATGGCGGCCCAGCCTCCGGGGCGTGCGGTGTGGGCGCGGGAGGCGTGTGGGAGGCGGCGGCATACAGATGTCAGCCCGCCTCCTCTGACCAGAGGTTAGGGGCGAAGCTGACAGGCGGGGCCTGCCTGTCAGTGCCCCTAACGGCAACGGGCAGCACAGCGGGATGGGCTGGCCCAGCGCGAGGAGAGCGAGGCCGAGGGGGAAAACAGGCCTGCGGGCGCTCGGGCAGTCCAGCACAGGAGCGGGCCGGCGGCCCAGGAGGGAGGAAAAGAGAAAAGAAAAAGAAAAAATGTTTTCCAAAGCGAATTTAATTCCAGTAATCGTTTTTGATTTATTAAAAATACTTTCTGTGCTCTAGAAATTTCAATAAAAATTCTGTTAATCTATTTTGGCAAGAGGAATAAAAGAAATTTATTCCTAGCCACAGTAATTTGTTATTTTGCATTTTCCACCTTTAACTAATTCATTTGGCCATTTTAATTTATTTTTCTAGGGTATTTTCTCAGATATTATTTTTGTGTGGCTAAATTTAGGATGTGACATTATGCCAGCGCCTAAGTCACTCGAGCGAGTCGTCGGATCCATGCCCCTCTACCGCCGAGGAAGCGAGCCTCGTGGGAGCCCCCGTTGAAAAGGCAGACCTAGGTGGCAGCGGAGGTCCACCAGGGCGATGGTGGCGGCGACGACTGCTCCTGCTCGTGGTGGCCACCGGAGACACTAGATTTGCGTCGTCCCTCTCGGAGAGGCACCGGCTGATGCTCTTGCTTGTGCTGGCGGCTGCTCCTACTCGTGGTGTCCACCAACTACCACGTTCCTAGATCTACACCGTTGATGTCCCTCTCCTAGCCACCTCATTGATCTAGCATCGACGACCTCGCCGTCAATGTCTGATCGCCCTGTTTTCCACTCGGTGCAGATCTGGATAAATCGAAGGGATTAGTGAAATACATGGATGGCTGTTACTGAAGGTGACGTGGCCATAATCATCGGGAGGACGCCGCCGTCGAGAGAAATCCCTGACGCCGCCGCCGACGCTTTCTCCGCCTAGGAGCCACCGCTTCTTGCATCTCCAAATCCAAAAATTTCAGAAAAATGAATGAATGGTTGGTTACAGTACGGTGACCTCGTATATATTAATATGCGTTTTAATGTCCAGTAAAAGAATTACTCTGATGTGTGGTTGGTTATGGTGTGGCGGATCAGCACATATATATTAATATACGAGTGTGATGTCTAGTAAACGAATTACTCTAGTAGTAAAGGGGTGTTTGGTAATGATTTCTTTCTCAGTAAAGATTTTACTACCGCTACTATTTAATGAAAAGGTGCAGAAAGAGATATTCGGGGATGATTTCTCTCCCAATAAAAATTTTACTGTGACTATTACATGAAGAAAAGGTGCGAGAGAGAGGAAGAAGGGGGCTAGGACGAGTGGGGATCGCTATATACGTTGTGAGACGCGTATTTTAGCTAAACCATATGTTGGATGTGATATATATATATATATATATATATATACACGCGTGCATGAAAATATGATAGACGATTTCAGATTTATTTAAATAGGTTATTATAGCTATATTTGGCAAGGAACCAAACACATATCATAAATCTTTATCAAATTTATGGAAAGTTAAGAGGTAAGCAACCAATCGGTTGCCTTATCTATTTTACCATAATTTTAGCAATTAACCAAACGATTATATTTTTGTCACATATTAGTCGTGCCGCAGCTTTGGCACATGTCGAACTTGTGACGTGGCAAGTTACAGCATCCAATCAAACATGCCCTACATGTTTTGGCCCTGACGCATCAACCCAAGAGGGATAGAATAGCTCCTGTCAGAGAGCTGATAAACCCATCAAATCCTATCAACCTCCGCTTATTTCAGCATAGATGAATTATTAGTATATAATTAATTAAATATTAATTATTATAAACTTAAAAAACGGATTTATTTGATTGTTTAAGAAGGACTTCTATACAGTAGAAATTTTTTTTAAAAAAACATCGTTTAGCAGTTTAAGAAGTACGCTAGCGAAAATCAAGCTATAAACTGTTAAGAATAGTGCCTGGACACTACTGTTCTTTTGAGATGGCTTCTTTTTTTTAAAACACAATTTCTATGGATTCTTACACACAGCCATGAACCAATTCAGTTTGCACTGCATGATGCACACGAGATCGATCCTGGGTCCCGGCTCAGGGATTATTGGCCGAACATATGAATTTAGGCACTGTCTGAAACAATAGAGATTGTTTTGAGCTTATAAGTCATGTGTCAAACAAGAAAGATATTAGCACATAATTAATTAAGTATTAGTTATTATAAACTTAAAAAAGGAATTTATCTGATTTTTTTAAAGAAATTTTTATATAGAAATTTTTTTAAAAAATACATCGTTTAACAGTTTAGGAAGTATGTTCACAGTAAACAAGACAGTAGCTTAAGCCTAACCTTTGTTTCAAATGGTGCCTTAAGAGAATTCAATTAATACCATTCATTAACTACTATCAAATTAAAAACATGTAATAATTACAACTTTAGATGTTTTAGCCTAGAGAAAATTTAGAAAACTTTGTGCTCTCTCCGTTCAAAAATATAGCCACTTCAAAGCTTTTAAATTTTATCCTAAAATATAACTACTTTTTTAACTACTCCCTCATCTTAACCAATTACAACCATATCTCATTTACTTTTTTCACATATTTCCTTGTCTCAACCAATTATTACCATTCATCATTTAATTTCAACCATCTCCTTATTCTCTCTGAAAAAATCAAAAGTACATATATGGGGACGGAGGGAGCAGATTGTAAAAGATAGCACGGATAACAATCATGCAATTGCATTGGCATTTATTAGCTAGCACAACTTAATTGGAGAAAAGAAAAGAAAAGATATGCACAGTTGATTATGATGAGCCTCAAATCCATGTTAAATACCTTCTAGCAATAATTGAAATATAGCACAAAAGGAGTCCATGTCAAGTACAATCTAGATGAAATTTAGCATATACAATACACATTTTATATTCATGAGAAATTCAGAGTAAACTCCCCAAATGACTAAAATTTGGAACTAAAATAGAACAAAACCAATAATAATATTTAGACAAATGCCAAGTAAAAACTTGATATTGTTATCGATGTAAATAAAGTTTGCAATAGAGGAAATTTTTTCTATTGGAAGAACTTGGACATGTAGCTACAAGATGGATAATTATTACATCTCTAGGAAACATCAACATATTATTATTGTAAATAACTTTATATTGATCAAAATTCAACATCGACTATGATCAATATTTTTCCGTTGTCAATTCCAACACGTTTGATATCTTAAGAATAAAATTAGGCCACAAGCCACATAAATATTTTCTCAGGCATAGGGCTTCTTAATTTGGAACACAGGAATAGAAGAATACATGAATAGAGAAAAATATAGGTACACGATAGGAATACATATGGAAACCAGAGAATTCAAGAACATAGGAAAAATAAAACATGGTGTATTTGGAAAATAGAACTGGTCAAACAAAGAAACGCGTCTAAACAAGAATAAGCTCAACATGTGCTAAAATTATGGTCATTTGGTGCTATACAACTTGATTTGCCTTAGAGAAAAAGAAGAACCATGGGTAGATGTTTAAATCCTATGGAATTAAAGGCAAAACAAATCAATAGTGTCAGCGTCACGAGCACGAGAGTGCCTTGTGCACCTCCTATTTTATCCCATAGTGAATAGGATTATTTTATCTTATGCTAAGATGCCAATACATTTTTCCTCGTGTATGGCCACGACTAGCCAGGCATGGTTGGGTGACCACCAAACATGCATGGCTGCAACTTAACACCGAGAAGGGTGGCAACGTGACGATTGAGCAATGTGGGCCCACGTGGAGCCCTTCAACCACCCTTCTGGTTGTAGGATTGGTCTGTGTGCCCCCTAGTCGAGCGTGCCCACATATGTAACATGCGCCTGGACACCCTGCCATTCCTTATTAAATATTACCGATCCGGCGTATCCAGTGTGCCCATGCTAGGCATCATTGCCTGGCCCTATTCATTAGGCGAAGAGCATACGTCCCGTCCAACCTAGCTCAAGGCGCTGACTAACCAAAAATGCCCAAGAGTAGCGAGCCCAGTGACCTGATAAAAGGTGGAATAGGCAGAATAATGTAGACAAGTGACGCATCTAACGGATGGCACCAATTGTAGAATAATGTAGGCAAGTGACGCATCCAACGAATGGCACCAATTGTAGAATAATGTAGGCAAGTGACGCATCCAACGAATGGCACCAATTGTGCCCTCCCATGTACCAGATGTATATAAGGGATAAAAGCCTTCATAGACAGGGCGAGAGGCCACACACATGCACATAGCACAAACGCTAAGGTGTAACACATTCTTATTTTCCACTCAATACAATCCAGCAGGAGTAGGGATGTTATTTGCAAGGAGGCCCCAACCTAGGTAACCCCTGTGTTCATACATGAGACTAGAGTAGTTGCAGCCATTCAACCCCCACTACTGAACTTAGATAATCTCGGAATTATCTGCCATCCACAAAATATTGATAAACACTTTGTTTTATCGCTACACCCAATTTCTTTGTTCTAAAGGGATGACTAAAATTTTTTTCATATGATTTGAAATCCTAGATTTTTCTTTAAAATTTTCATCCCGAACATACAATCAGCCGTCCAATATTATAAACATGAAAATAATTCTAGCCACGCAAATACGCGGGCCATCCAACTAGTTGTACTTGTACTTGAGTTTTTGAGTACAATGCTATGATAAACAGGTTTGGGTTTGACCGAACAAGGCTACTGTTTGGTTCATGTCATAAATATTTTGTCCCGCACTTTTTATCTTAATCGTCATTGAGATATTTTTTTATCTGAAATTGTTATAATTGTGACCAACAAAATATTGGCCACGAAATATATAGTGTGCCATGTTTCGACAAATTTTGTTTGGCGAAGCGTGTGAGCTATGCAAAGAGGACCGTAATATCACAGCACGGCCAATTTCATGAGTCCAAGGAATGATATGTTCTCGGAAAAAGGTTGAAGGGCCCCTACATTTTCCTTACTCTACAAGCCTCCCTGTGCCTTAGCAAATCAAATCGTGCCACCTGCTAGGATTCCTGCCAGTCTACCACCACAACTGTACTGGCAGTCGTGATTCGTGTAGGATGAACTCAAAATGCAAAGCGGCAAGGGTGATCTCTAGGCTCCCGTTCCTCCCCAAACCCAAAGGCCCAAACTCGACTCGCCTCACCGCCCGCCGCCGCCATGGATGCCGCCGGCGAGGAAGAGGGCATGACCTACAACGAAGTCGTGGAGTACTTCAACTCCATGCAGGATCCGCCGGCCCAGGAGCGCATCGACTGCATCATCCCCTACCTCATCTCCCTCCTCCCCGCGCCCTTCGTCCCCGCGCAGCCCGAGGCCGCCGGCGCCTCCTCCGACTCCGAGGTCGACCTCTTCTCCTTCACCTCGTCCGACTCCGAGGACGACTCCGCCGCCGCTGTCCACGCGTTCCCGTCGGCGCCGGGGGATGGCGAGGACCACATCAGCCGCCTCCCGGACGACGTCCTCTCCGAGATCATCTCCCGCCTCTCCACCAAGGAAGCCGCGCGTACCATGGCGCTGTCCACGCGTTGGCGCGGCGTGTGGGCGAAGACCTCCCTCGTCGTCGACGACGCCCACCTGATGGACTCCGACGGGCCCCGCCAGATCACCGTCGTGCGCGCCATCTCGCGCTGTGTGGACGCGCACCCGGGTCCCGTCCGTGGCGTGCGCGTCACGCACGTCGCCTTCTACGACCACGAGTACGCGCTCCGGCGCCTCGTGGCGAGCTTGGCAGACAAAAACGTCGAGGACCTCATCCTTTTCAACCGCCCGTGGCCGCTCAACATGCCGCTCCCCGACGACATCCTCCGCTGCGCCCACCTCCGGCGGCTCTACCTCGGCACATGGATGTTCCCCGAAGTCGCCGCCGCCGCCTGCCCACCCGCCTTCGAAAACCTCCGCGAGCTCGGCCTCTTCCACTGTATCATCCTCGACGAAGATTTCGACGCGCTGCTCTCGCACTGCCATAAGCTGGAGGTGCTCTCCCTCGTCATGTCCTACCATTGCCCGTCGCGTCTCCGCCTCTCGTCCCCAAGCCTCCGGGTCGCGGTGGAGTGGATGTCCAGCTTCGACGAGGTCGTCGTCGACGAAGCGCCATGCCTTGAGCGGCTGCTCCTGCAATCCATTCCCGTTTCAGAGCGTGTGCTCATCAAGATCGTTCGCGCGCTCAGGCTGGAGGTGCTCGGGATCCTGGACCTCCAGCTCCACGCGCTCGAGATTGGCGGCACCGCCATCAGGGTAACTCTGAATCGAAGCACAACTCCTTTGCTCTGCAATTTGCGTTCAGTTCGTGATTGTGCAGCCAGACAATTCTCTTACTGTTTGATTTTGTGTTGGTAATGAATGGCAGGCTGGGATGTTTGTGAGGTCTAGCGCCAAGCTGCCTAGCTTGAAGATACTTGCTGTCAAGGTGTGTTTGGCGATTGAGCGGGAGATCAAGCTGCTGGTAACGCTGCTCAAATGCTTCCCTCACCTCGAGACTCTTCACATCAAGGTAGTAGTTTAGTACACGCAGTTAATCGTAACACCAGCAAGTTTACTCCACTGCATTCTTCTCTCTGGTAACACTTCTAGCTAGACCGGGAATCGTAACACCAGCAAGCTTACCATCTAATTCTGTTACTTGCATCGTGTAGTTGATTTGCAATGTAACTCCAGACTAGCTCTCCCCATTACTTCTGGTTTGTATGATAGCTTTCCTGATTGATAAGCTAAGCAAGCTCTGATATTTATTTTGCTAAATTCCAGTCCATTCCACGCGCATCACCTGAAATCGCGAACCGTGTGGAGCTCTGGAAATCCCTGGGTTCTTGCGAATGCCTCAAGTCGCATCTGAAGACAGTCACCATCCAAGGGTTCCGGAAGCAGGACTATGAGCTGTTGTGCCTCAACTACCTCGTCTCGGAGGGGAAGGTGCTCAAGACCGTGGCCTTCTTCTCCGAGTGTCCTTCGCCTACAAGGATGTCGTGGCGGCGGAGATCACGCTCATGTTTCCCAAAGACCTCGCCAAAGATCGCTGGAGTTTCCAGAGCGCCATTGATCTGTCTCTGGACGACCCCTTCTTCTGCTCCGTGGAAGTCTGAGGCCTTCATTGGCGTGCTAGTCTGTGTTTCTGGTGCTGGCACTGGTGCCAGTGTTTTTGCCATGGGAGTATGGGACATAGACGGGTTGACAAATCTAAGGATGTAGTAGTGACATGCTAATTCTTCAGAAATTTGCGATGAACTCTGGATCATTGGATGCTAATTTAGTTGTTATGTTCTGGGTTACGGAAGTAATAAAACTCCGGTGCATGTTGTTTTGGGCATCCTTGCTGATAAGTAGTGCCACTTGCATGCACCATCCTCTCTGCATGAATGCCATTTTTGCGTTTGCTCTTGTGCTAGTTGATCAAGTTCCTAGGTCATGAAATGCAATCTATGTTACATGTTCTGCAGTCTCAATCCTCATGTATTGTTCACTTGAATTACAAACCTAGCTGTATGCAGGATCCAAATTGCAGATTTGCAGGTGTCAAGCTCTGAGGAGTGAGGGGTAAATCTGGTTATGAACTTTTATAATCTGCTTTGCAGGTAAATGATAATCCAGCGGTTTGTCTTTCCTCAACCCAACCATGAACTCCCAAGAAGAAAGGAAAATGGGGGCTGTTTCTTGCCAGGAACAGCTGCCCACCAGTGGTTGTGTGCATCTGATGAGGATTCCGCTGGAGGGCCCGCTCGCTGGTAGTAGCGCCGTCTGGCTGCAGCTCGTGGCATGCAAGCTTTCCTACTTCCGGCCGGCACCACAACTTCCACCAGCTCTTACCTCCAAATCTCTCAAATGTCAACGGCTTCCTTGGAAATTCAGATCCCCGCGCCAAATGACCAGTTTCTGCTCCAATGTGAGTTCAATATCCAGGCATTCTATCTCTCATTTGTGTTTCCGGGTAATTTTGTGCGATTTACTAGTTTCAGACATTGCTTCAGCATTCCAAAACACAGGCATTTTTCTATGAAGGTTCCATCTTTCGTGAAATGTGACGTGTGACTGGTGTTGTCGCGGAGGTGGATCTTCAGTACAGGAGCGAATTGAGAAACCCTGGCCTCTCTGCTGGCAGAGAGGTGGTGCAGGTACCCCATGACTCACCCTTCTCCTAATTTTGTTCTACTGAATAGTACTAGTTCTGCATTTATCGTTGACAGTGGTCGTCAATGGTTGGCTCGCAAGTCTTACGGATATTCCTTAGGCACTACATACAACTGATCCCAGCTAATGTTTCTAGGACAGCTTGCTGTGCTCCATTACAGTTTTCACGATACACTCGGCAGTTCAACACAGTTTGCTTTTGCCTCTTTTATCACGTTTGAATGGGAATTGCCTTGTGTACATTCAGAATTAGGGGATGGATATCCGGATCTTTGACTAATAACAATCTATTCGTAGTTTTGTATGGTAGAACAATATATAGTAGGACTTGGAGGCACTATGTAAAATTCTGAACGAGTAGACACGATCCTTGCATGCCATTTATTCTCCATAATTTTTAGCTATGGCATAACAAACAATCAATGCCTTCAGTTGTTCACTGTTGTCTGCATTGGAATTCTGCATATTTTAACGTAGTATTTACTTGAATAAAATCTTACAACAATCTTTCTGTGTTTGATATACTACAATCTGAAGATGAGCCCATAGTGGCAACCCTCACAACTAGTGGCAACAGAAATAGTGGTATTGAATGTAGCAAAAAAGTAGTAAAAACCATATAAACAAAGTTTTTGATGCAAGGGAAGTGGGTGCCAAGGATCTCCAGTGCATGGTAGTGCCTCACTGGCAGAGGACGATAATGGGGTGTAGAGCATCTGATTGTGGTTATAATACTACTTGTGCTGGAAAACACACAACATAGTCTCCAAACTCCAAAATTCTGTAGCAGTAGTCATCAATGAAGAAGAAATAAGCATGTCTCCATCGCTTGCTAGACAGCATCATACAGAACACCATACCATAGGCCAAGGATAAATCCAATGATCGTGGAGAGGTGAAACAATGGCGTGCAGTGTTCTCCTTGCTGCTATTCAGAATAATTTGGCATTTTCGTCCTGTTCTCTGGAAAAGTGTTTGCAAGGGGAGGCCCACGTAGGCCATGTTTCCGATGTAGATAGATGCTGGATCGTCAAGTGTCTGGAGCTGATTCCCTACTGGGATTCTTCCAGATAGATTGTTGTATGAAAGGTTCATATGACTCAAAAAAGTCAGAGTTGAAATGCTAGAAGGGATTTCACCAGATAATCCATTGTGTGACAGGTCAAGTGACTCTAATTCCTTAATAGAACCTATATTCTCTGGTATACCTCCACTAAGATTGTTCCATGAGAAGTTCACATTTTTTAATGCAACTAGAGTGCTAACATCACCTGGGATTGTTCCGGTCAATCTGTTGCAAGATACATTTTTTAATATATGATTTGTTTAGAATCAAGCTGCTGCCCTTTTGTAAGCACTGATGTGCTCTCTGTGTACGAAATAAGATCGTCAAATGCACCATATGTCGGAGCAAATACCAAGTTCATATCTTGGAAAGAACTGTTATCCCCAGGAAAACTCATTGCACCCAGGTCTGCTATTGACTCAGGTATTTCTCCAGATAAGCTGTTATATGGAAGGTCCAGATACCGAAGCCTCTAGAACTTTGTATATTCAATAGGAAGCTGACCAGAAAACATATTGGACCATAGTCGTAGTAACGCTAGGAATGGCACCATCTGCTGTAACCATGCTGGTAAGTGTTAAATATGTGATCCGAATTTCAGCATGTAATATATTCGGATTACTGGATTAGTTTTCTAATAGGACTTCTAGTCTATTTTTACTAGAACTTCTAGATTTATTCTCCTATATATATTTCTTATAAGCCGTACGGGAAGGGATGGCGTTCCGTTGTTAATCCCCTGCGTTTATAATCAACTCCCCAATAGTGATCATTGTCGGTCGGCGCCCATGGTTTTTTTCTGCAAGGGTTTTCCACGTAAAAGTCCGTGTCTCTATTTGCATCTATTTTTCTAGCAGTAAGATTCTAAAGAATTGATTATAAGCAAGGTAAACAAAAACAAGGTTTGGGCACATTTGAAGAAATGATGGGAACACCCCAGAAAGATTGTTGTCATTCAGTTTTAGTGAAACCATTTTGAAGTCTTTCGATTCTCCCTGCAGAGTGCAAGATGGAACCTCCCCTGTAAGCATGTTGTTTGATAAGTCCAGCTTTCTAATGTGTCGCATTTTACAAATTGATGTTGGAATAGTGCCAGATATAGAATTGTTCTGAAGAGCAAGCATGTATAGTACCTCTGTTGCAAAATCTGTTGGTAGCTTCCCTGATAAAGAGTTACTGGAAAAGTCAACATAAATGGCCTTCATTGGAATTTTTTGTACTGGGCCTGATAATCTGTTATTGCTAAGGTCTATCAGGTGTGCTTCCATAAGTTCCATTCTTTCTGGTAGCATGCCGGCTAGTTGATTTTTTTGAAAGATCCAAAAAAGTAGCTCCAGAAACAAGATCCCAGAACCAATCAGGGACTGAATCAGTAATGCTTGCATTTGAAATGGCAAGCATCTGTATGCCAACTTGTGATCTAAGCCAAGCTGGGATTCTTGGAACTAAGTTGCAAAACAACCAACTTTGTGAGCGTCCCTAACCATATTGGTGTATATCCTGTGAGCTTATTATCTTGAAAATCTATGTAGGTCAAGTTTGTCTGAAGTTTCAACCAGTCTGGGAGGCTCCCATAGAAGTTGGTTGATAAATCCAGCTGTTGCAGTTTGGTCCATGAACATCTTGGGAACCACTCCCTCGGTGCTGGTGTATCCTTCGTGATCCCGAGACATGATACGTCTATCACCTTCATGTTGCACAGGTTCTTTAAATTTGATGGGTTTTCACCTCTAAGGTTGTTTCCAGCAAGATGAATTTCTTCAAGAGCAGTCATATTCTGCATGTCACCAGGAAATAATGGGCCGTGGAAGCCTGACCAAGAAATATCAAGATGCTTGAGATTGGTCACATCCCAAAACCAGTTGGGGGAAATTTTACTGCCAAATTTGTTGTTTCAGATGTCAAGTATCTCGAGTGCTGTAAGATTAGAATGACGGAGAGAAGATGGACTGCTTGTAAATTCGCTTCCTTCCATACGAAAAGCTTTCAAGGAGGGAATCATGTTAACAGCATCAACCCAGACCACTACAGCGGTAAGGTCCACATAGCTCAAGTCTAGGCGCTCGAGTGAGGAGAGGTGTGATAACCATGCAAGGTCATCAGAATACAGAGAGCCTATATGGTCACTGTCGAGATCAAGGTAGACAAGGTTTGAGAGATTGCCAAGCAGTGGAGGTATTCATCCCACCAAAGCCCGCATTCGAAATGTTGAGATAACTGAGGCTCTTGAGATTGCCCACAAGCTCCGGTATCTTTGCATGATTGAAGTTGTTCCAGCTCAAGTCCAGGTACCTAAGTTGTTGTAAACCAAGCAGAGAAGGGCTTATCTCACCTCCCAAACAATCTGTGATGAAGTGATAGCATTGGTCACCTCGAAGATCAAGCTCGACGACATGGCCGGTTCTGTTGCTACATCGGATTCCCTTCCAACTGCAGCAATCTTCTCCTTGTCATGATGAAAACTGGTTGCCAGGATCCAAGAGGCTTGCTTTGATGGACAGAAGTGCAGCTCTCGCTTGCGATGCAACTCCCATCCTGTCTGCCAGAGCCAAGGGAAGAACAGGATGGAGTATGCACAGACAGAAGCAAGGAGATTATGATCGTTGTTGCTTGACTAAGGAACATGGGCTTGCCCATTTTCATTAAGCTGTTTCTTTTCTTCTCTTTGTAGCGTGTACTCTGTGTAGAGGGTATATAACTATATATCCTATCATATCTGAACAATATATATTTTTTTTGAGAAAGAGGAGTCAACCCCCTCCCATTTCCATTATCAGAAACGGCATAGCAGTTCATTACAGAACACAAACTCCAACTAAACGATCCTTAACCTGACATTCTAAGAAGTTTCAATCTAGCGACAGTTTGACCACAGGATTATTACATGGTTCAGGGGCTCAAGGCCGTCATTCACAGAACATAGTGCAAGCAAAATAAACTAGAGAACCATATTGTCTTATCCTTTTCCTTATTTATTCTTATCCTACATTCATTCTTTATTCTAGTCCATTGGAGCAATTTCTCCCCATGTATACTTCTTCTAAATTTGAAATTGTCCCATCCCATGAAGATAGCTTTTTCTACTGTTATGTTTTTAGTAAAAGTAATATTATATAGTGCAGGGAATTGTTCAGCAAGGGCTTATCTCCCACCCAGCTATCTTCCCAAAATAATGTGTTCTTGCCATTGCCAACTTTTTTCCTACGGAATTTGGCAAAAATTTCTTTCACATTCATGAGGCTTGCCCATAAATGGGAATTTCCAGCCTTCATCTTTATCTATGTTAGTTTTTCTTTCAAGTATTTGGCTCTTAGCATTTGTTGCCATAAGCCATCTTCATTTTCCAGTCTGCATAACCACTTCCTCATAAGAGCTGTGTTCATAATTTCTAGGTCTAGCATCCCTAATCCCCCTTGGTCCTTGAGCCTGCAAATCACAGGCCATTGCACCAAATGATATTTCCTTATCCCCTAATCTTCTTGCCAAAGGAACATAGTCCTAAAAAAGTCCATTCTTTTTTTAACTCCTTTTGTCAATTGATAGAAGGATAGCATGTACAAAGGAATACTACTAAGACTGGAATTCAACAGAGTGAGTCTCCCTCCTATGCTTAGTAGTTTCCCTTGCAAGCAATTTAATCTTTGTTCCACTTTATTTTCTATCCCCTTCCAATCTTTATTGGAAATTCTTTTTTTTTTGTCCACAGGTATACCAAGGTATTTCGTAGGTAAGTCACCTATTTGCATGTTAGGATTTGACTGAATAGTTTTTTTTTCCTTTCTTCAGGTAATCCAATTACATAAATTTCACTTTTGTGAAAGTTAATCTTCAATCCTGACATTTGCTCAAACATACATAAAATGAACTTTAAATTTTTTTCATTTTCCACAGAGGCTTCAAATAAGAAAATTGTATCATCTGCATATTGTAGGATGGCCAAACCATTCTCTATCATATTAGAACCCAATCCTTTTATTAAATTTTGTTCTTTGGCTCTCTCTATCATGATGGCAAGAGTATCTGCTACCAAATCAAATAGTAGAGGGGATAGGGGATTCCCTTGTCTTAATCTAGAGTATGTATTAAAATATGAACCATGTTGATCATTTATCTTTATGCATACTTTACCTCCTCTCATTATACTCCAAATCCACTCATTCCATTTATCTGGAAAGCCTTTTTCTTGCAACATTTGTAGCACAAAAGGCCATTTGATTTTACCATATGCCTTTTCAAAATCGACCCTAAATAGAATACTAGATTGTTTGTTTTGATGCATAGAATTAAGTATTTCATGTATTGCCACTATTGCTTCCATTAGGAACCTTTGTTTTAGAAAAGCTGTTTGATTTTTTGATATCATATAATTTATCACTGTCGCCAGCCTATTCATCAACACTTTTGTGATAATTTTGAAACTAACATTAAGAAGACATATAGGCCTAATTTTTGGATTTGTATAGCCTCTTTGCATTTTGGTATTAAAGTTATCACTCCAAAGTTCAACCTTGTTATATCCAAACTCCCTTGATGGAAATCATTTAACAGTGCCTTTAAATCATTTTTAATTAGATCCCAAAATTTTTTGTAGACTTCTACTAGAATCCCATCAGGACTTAGGGCTTTGTTGTTTTCCATTTCAAATACTGTCTTTTTCATCTCGTTGATGCTGAAAGGCTTAGTCAGTTTTTCTCTGTCCTCCTTTTTTTATTGTCATTTCTAATTCTAATCTTGTGGATGACTGATCAGAATGTCCAAATATTTTTTATATAAATGTTTGTCATATATTGTGTTAGTTTTTCCTATCCCACAATTTTTCCTTCATATTGTTCTAAATAACTTATTGTGTCTTTTCTTCTTCTACCATTAGTCTTTGAATGATAATATTTTGTATTGTTATCTTCTTGTAGTAATTCTTTTTTCTTGCTCCTTGGACCATTTTAGCTCTTCTTCCCTAATGACTTCTTTGAGTTGTATTTCCAATTTCTTCCTTTCTTCTCTCTCGACCATTGTAATACCATGTATTTTACACCATTTGTTAATTTTATCCATTTTTTCTAGTATTTCCTATTTTTCCTTTCTGTACTTTCCTTCTAAGTTCATGTTCCAACGTTTCAATTTCTTTCAGATGTTTCTAATTTTGCTCTGCCATCTTTCAGAACTTGTTCCTTTTCCTCTGTTTGCCTTCCAAGTTTTGTATACTATCTCTTCTAGATCCTCTCTGAGAAACCTACTCAATTCAAATTTAAAGATTGAAGATTTCTTTGGCTTGACACCAGATTCTATTAGTAGAGGGACATGATCTGAAAGTGCTCTTTCTAAAGCTAGCACTTTAGTTAGAAGGTATTTTTCCTCCCATTCCATATTTACAAAAATCCTATCCAATTTTTCATATGTTGGATCTTTATGATCATTGCACCATGTATGTATATTTTCTGCTGCCCATATTAATCTCCCTCAAATTTTCTTGCTCAATTATAGCACTAAACATAAAACTCCATTTGTTACAGCCACCATGTTTATTTTTCTCACTTTCTTTCCTGCTTATATTGAAGTCACCTCTAATAATCATTGGAGTGGATTGTTTATAGCACATTTGGGCTAATTCAATAAGGAAATCATTTTTCCTTTCTTTTTGTGCTGCACCATCTACTATGATCAGATTCCATTTCATTTTATCATTTCTATTTTGTGGTAATGTTCTGACATAAAATTCTCCCATTTATGTTTCTTTAATAACAAAGCAATCTTCTTTTATGCCCACTAAAATGCCTCCAGATCTGCCTTTTGCAGGTGACAATACCCATTTAAATTTTCCATTACCTAAATTCAGTGTTCTAACAGGAAATCCATGTTTTACAGTTTCTAATATTCCCACAAAGTCTAATTGCCTGCCATGAATTATGTCTTTTAAATGCTTATACTTTTCTTGATTTCCCATACCCCTAATATTCCAAATAATTCTCATCATTTGTATTTCTTTTTTGTTTTATTTTGATTTTTACCTTTCCCTTTTGGAGTGACCTTGCAAATCACAAGGTTTCCTTTAACTTTTTTCCCTCCTATCTGTAAATTGAGATTGTTTATGAGATAACAATCTTTCTGCTCTGTCCATTTCAGAATCATTATCCTCTTCAAAAGATAGGTCATCAATTAGATCACCCAAATTAGGTGTTTTAGGTTTTGACTTGTCTTCTCCCTTGCATGTTTTGTTACTTTTTTGTTGCTCTTTTTGAAATAGATCTATCCTAGCTTCTTCCAGTGATTTCAAAACATTAATATTTGTATCCACAGCCTCTATACTTTATCCTAAACTCACTCCCAAAAGGGATGCTATCAGTGTACTAAATATGGGATATCCTGCATATACACATACCTCGGCAGAGTATAACATACCAAGTTCTATATGGAAACAAACCCCATATATATGGATAGAGTCCGGAGCAGATAAGAAAGGAGTCCCGATAAGGAAAGAAACACAGAGTCCTACTCAGGCTCTACCAAGACCGTTTGGATTCGTATTCTATTATGCCTCCCTAGTTCTACTTGGACAAGAGGGTATCCGAGGGTATAAATATAAGACCTCCATGGGGGGAGGGATAAGGCAACACAATCCAAGGAGAAGCCAACATAAGCCACATACACCTAGTCTCATCTAGTCGACATTGGAGGAGCTCGATGACAGCTAGCTGCCGACCACCATACCCGAACCTTTCGCCGACATACTGGTAGACTAAATTAGGGTTTCTCTTCCCATACTTTGTACTCATAAGATTGATATATTGGAAAGCACTGGTCTCCTGGCCAAATAGGAGTAGGGCTGTTACCTCTAAGGGGCCCGAACCTATATAAAAATCCCTAACTCCTTGCATCTTCGTTTCTATCTTCATATCAACCTTACCCTACATCCTAACATACACTGTATATACATAGATACTATGGTCAAGTACCAATCCATCGACAGTTGGTGCGCCAGGTAGGGGGTGCTGATATTCAGAGGATTCGTGAAGACATGATGACCAACAGATGGATTTTTCAGTGAGGGATATTCCGACGACATTGGATTGGGAGTGTAATGACCCGTTTTTCTTTTCCCGCTAGTCTTCGCTTTCCCAAGCTCCCTTCCTATCCTGTCAGCCGTGCCCCAGTTTTTCTCCCTGGCCAACCGGCTACCTTCTCCCTTGAGCCGAGTAGATTGCTACTCAGTCCTTGTATCCTACCCTTTCCTTTGTCTTACTCGGACCTCCTTGCTGCCAAGTAAGCACTGTGAAGTGGCCGACTACCTTGTTGAGACCTGTTGTTTCTTTGTCCCCCGAGTTGCACCCGCCCGTTGGACGCCGACTACCGAAGTAGAGAAGAACCAGTCTTCACCTGCCTGCAGCACCGCTTGGACCGATGGACAATAACCTGCTGTATCGCTTGGACCGATGGTCAGTCCGAAGCCCTGTCAGTGAGATTTCTCCAACCTGTCCTAGCCTTGACCTTAATGTCTCATCGCAGCTACAGTATCTGCCAACTCCCTGACCACGCCAGACTCCCAAGTCAAGCCCTGCGTGAACATCAAATCCTTTGTCAGTTCACCTTGACTTTTTCTCCCTACCCGTTGTCCAGCTCCACCGTGCCTCACCCTTGCACGCTGGCTATATATTGAGCCATCCATGCTCCTTCTTCCTTTGTTTTGCAAACCGGCCAGCTCCAGCTCTGCTAAGTTTTCATCCTCTCAAGCTTTGGAGCTCTGTCGCTTGGTTCGCAAGCCTGGTTCAGCCGACTGCCACCTTTTCTGCAGCCGACTACTTCTTGATCCTTTTCTTGGTGTTTTAACCCTCCTGCTTATTAGTGTTTCTTTTTCTGCTTGTTCAGAGCCTGAACCGGTGGACGATCCAGAAGCCGCCTTCGCCGAGGAAGACCCCTCCCTGGAACAAGGCAAGCCTCTTTGATCATATTGTTTCCCATATATGCAAAACTATGTTGTTTGGAAAATATATGCATGCTTAGTTTACACCTTTTTAAACTGTTGGCCTCGGTTTACAAGTGGAACCGATGGACCTACCCAGTAGCCGCACATATTTGGTAGGATGTTGATATATTTCTCCCTTGAAAGCCCCACAAATGGCACGCTAGCATCCTATCTGAGGATACGATGTCAAGTAGAATGGCTTAGCTCTGCAACGTTGTTTGTCGTTTGGGAAAACGTTGGGTTTTACTAAACTGATTGGAAAACCCGATACCTTGTGTATCGGCGCGTTTTGTGAAATAAAGACAGCTTGTGAAAATCTTGGTGTACAGAGACAGCGCCTGTGTGGCATGGCTATGTATTACCGATAAGAACCGTTTCCTTTGGGGATTCCATCCGAGCATCTTACAGTGCGACCATACGGGTATTATGGGATGCCCCTGGCCGAGTAAATAGTAGGTTTAGGGAAGTTCAGTGCCGACCACTGAATCCTGTGTGGATCTTTCGGCTGGCATTGGATAACCCTAGACTGGCTTTGGAAATGGCCTTGTCACGAATTTCTGGGTACAGACCAGTACTTGGTGTAATTTTCGTGTCGGATGGGTAAAGCGCACACCCTCTGCAGAGATTAGCAGAACTGTTCGAACAGCCGTGCCCATGGTTAAGGGCGATGTAAGGTGATTCCCATAGCGTAGATTTATTTGCCTGTGGTTTGTGAAAATGTTTGATGGAAAGAGAACCGTGACTAGAGTTTGCCGAGTAAGCAAACGGAAGGCCTGTGTGGCCAGAAACGGATCTGTGTGATCCGGGGTGTTAAGCACCATAATCAAGTGTGTGAAAAGTAAACAGGATGAAGATCATGCTCCCGGGTTGTAGCCAGGGCAGCAAACTTAAGCCCCCGGGTTGTAGCCAGGGCGGCAGTTGTGCAGTTGTCTTCGGGTTGTAGCCAGAAGACGGAATTGATCAAGCTCCCGGGTTGTAGCCAGGGAAGCCAGATGAGCAAGCTTGAGCTCCCGGGTTGTAGCCAGGGAAGCAAGATAGCGAGCTGCGCCCCCGGGTTGTAGCCAGGGCGGCGGATGAGCTAGCTGGTTGTAGCCAGTGTAGCGGGCATTAAGTGCCACAGCTGAGATTTGGTTGTAGCCGAGTCTCAGGGTCAACGAGTGGTTGTAGCTACTCGGGATATACAGGACCAACAAATGCGAAGTAAAAAATGATATGCATATATATGCTTGATTCATTAAGTGGCGAGTTGTTGAAAAGCAACTTGCGGAATAGATCGAGGCGTGAGCCTCTTTCCGACAACTAAAAATTGAGTTCACTAGTGTTTGCAAAGAAAAGAGTTTCTAAAAGCAGTTTTTCGCAAATAAAACATTTAGCCTTTCTATCCGGCCGACATGGCATCTTTTCCCGGCTTGCTGAGTACGAAAGTACTCACCTTGTTCATATATGTATAGTAGGTTTTGGATAGGAAGACGATGAACCGACTGCTGCCGAGTTCCTCCAAGACCAGGTCGACTACGAAGGCTTCTGAAGGTTTCGAGTCTAGTTCCCAACCGAGCCTGTGGTGTAGTTTTTGTCCAGCTTCCGCCCTGTTTTTGCTGTTTCGCTAGTTTACCTGTTGATTCTTTTTGCCCATCCCGGGTCTGTCCTGGATGGATCTCCTTGTATATATATATATATATGTGTGTACTCTGATATGTATTTATTGTAACTCTGAGCTGTATCATTGTTGTGCGTACCCGACTACTGATCCTGGGATCGGGTGCCGTATGCACATGGTGGCCTTCCACCTAGTCGGGGAGGCGTCACAGGGAGATATGACCCGACCATAGTGCGTTCCCCTCTAGATCGAAACTATTACTGTTCCAATCTTCACTGACTCCATCCAAGAGGATCAATATGGCTTTAAAACGTCATCGCTGCGGAAAATAACAGTTTGACATTGTCGACCACGAGGCCTCAGATTGAAGGTTCGGGCCGACCACCCTCGAACTAAGTACCACCGCCAAAAATCCGACCAGATCAAACTGGTCAACTACGCAGTTACGTCCAACCAAACCATTGTTCTACAAAATGATACGAGCCTGCATCAAAATAACGATCGTTCCGATCTCCACACGCATCCCTCGATTACGATGGTCACCGTACAACCTACTACGACAAGTTGGACCCATTGAGTCCGAGGACTCCACAACCAACTAGTATGTGAGGCCATCAACCAGACCATTGACGGACAACAAGGAGGAGAAGGTGATGACAAAAAGAACAGGTGTGCTATATGCCGGATAAAGCCTGCTATCAAGAAACGTTTGCAGACATGGATCTTTCACAAGTGCGTGAACCAAGGTATTTAGTAGATTGGTTTTTTACAGATTAGTCTACTAATTCGTAGATACATCTAGCATGTAACTACAAAGGTAAGTAATATTTTGCATACATTCTTTCATATCCAAACTCTCCGACTAGAGAGAGTAAGTTAATTCCAGATCAATAATTTACTATGTTTACCTAGAGCGCATGTTTGTACACTATTTGTTTTGTGAGCTCATATTATGTCAGGCTGACTACGGTCTAGCCCTCGGGGGCTTGCTCTAGTCTACTTACTGTATAAATTATGCTTGTTCATGGTAAATATAGTACTCAACATTTAATCTGAATCTACTTGCTATATCTTGATAAAACTAGAAGATTTATAGAAACCATGTGAGTTCCTACTTGACAAATCTTTGTTATATTTTCTTCCATCTAGATGTCGTATTTTCAGGAAATTATTCACTTGCTCAACATCGAGCATCTGAGTACTCTACGACTCATACATCATCCATCCCGACTACTCCTGATCGAACATAGTCGCAACATGGATAAAAGGAGGCGCTCCGCTTGCAAACGGAAGGCCCGAGGTTATGCTTATGCTATCTACCATGATGATTCAAGTAGAGACCTTGAACAGTGATGACACCTAGGGTGCCATTGCAATGTTATCGGACGATACCTTACAAGAGTTACTGGCCTAATCCCGGCATGTTTGTTGAGATGTTGTCCATGCCATCCATCTCGACTGGTCGAAACCAACAATCAAACTATGGGTGAAGGAGACACTCCGCTCGTAAACGGAGGGCCCGAGGTGCTGCCCATGACATCTAGAACGATGTTGCATACAGAGGTCTCGAACGATGATGGCATATAGCATGCCATCGTCCGACAATGGAGGCATACATGAAAGACAAGCGATATAATCGAAAAGACGTTTCCGACAAGAAGCTTGAAGTAAACCATAGCCCTCCAATTTGCTTGTAAGTTGGTAAAACAAATGTGAACCATGTTGGCTACATGGGATGTGCATCATGTTACCAACCCGAGCACTCATGCAAGTGATCGGGACCCGACTATGCCGCTGGTTTTCGCAAAACCGATCAGGCGTAGTGGTCCTACCACCTAGAGAGTGGTCGACACCCGATAACGCCGTTGGTTTTCGTAGAACCAGTCGAACGTAGTGGTCGTACCACCTAGACAGTGGTCAGGACTCAACTACGCTGCTGGTTTTCGTGGAACCGGTCGGACGTAGCAGTCCCACCACCCAGACAAGTGGCGATACCCGACTACGCCGTTGGTCTTCGCAGGACCAGTAGGGCGTAGCGGTCCTACCACCCATACAAATGTGATATTCTATAAATGAAGGGATTTAGTCATCACCTTTCTTGTTGATGAAGGCATTTTGTTCTTCCTTCCGTCTAGTTGCCACTTCCATGAGTTTTTTTTTGTCTTCCTTCTCTCTTAATCTCAGACAATGTCTTCTAGTATCTTCAGAGTTTTCCTTCTCAGCATCTGGCATCTTTACCGCACATGCAATAGCAAAGTTGTTTATGAATTTCTGTGAATCTGGAAAGTCTTCACTTCCTTCTAGTTGAACTCTTCCTTCTTTATCACAGTATTCTTCTTCTCCATCCATTCCCGTATCTCTCTGCTTTGTTTCTTTGTTCTCTAAAACTTCCACCACCATGTCAGATACCCCCTGTATCTTCTCACCGATCTCTTCACTTTCTTCTGCAATGTTGGCTTGTCCTGCTTGCTTCTATCCCTTTTCTTGTTCCTTTGTCATCATTTCTTCTTCCTTCTTCTGAAGTTGTTCAGCCATATATCTATCCTCCTAAATCTGGATCCTTCTTTCAATTTATATATCCATCATTGCTTGTACCACCTCTTTCCCAACCCTTCTTTGTGTGTGTGCCTCCTTCTTGAGTTGTTTCTTGCTCACTTGCTACCCACTGGGCTGTCTTTCTTCTCTTGGCCTTTTTGCTACTTGTCCACCAACCTCTTTCTCTTGTTCTGCAGTAGGGTTTCTAATCTGTCTCTTGCCCTATTCTTTACCAACAAACCAACCAACTTCTACCACTTCCTCCAATAGATATGTGGCTTCATACATCAGCAAGTTTGGGTCATCAGTATTAATGTAATTGGTAGCATGCTAGGATTCATGGTCCCTGTTTTGATTCTTACTTTGTCCTCTGATCTCAGTGTTTCCATTTCCACTTCTTGCACAGGGCCGAAGCATGATCCTACTTCACAAAGTGCCACATAATTCTTCATTTCCTCAGGTAATTCTCTAACTTCCATCCACACCACATGTAGTTTACTTGATGCAGTGGCTTCCTGTGCCCAAGGATGTACTTCAATTTTGACCCTTGTGCCTTTCAATGTGAATTCATCAAAATCAGACAGTTCTCTCAACATTTGTCTACTGAGGGATCTCATTTGGAATGTTCTATTTGGTAATTGTGGGGACCGTTCGGAGGGGGTCCAAACGTCCCACAACATACGTAACCACCCAGGAAGGTCAGTTACGCATAGAATGATACAGAAACAAAACTTCGATTAATTATACAAACCGACAAGATTCTAGTACAACCCAGACTCAACACACGAACACAACGGGCCTATGGCCATACACGTACAACCAAAAGATGCAACTCTGCACCACAGGAACGGCCTAAGCGTAGAGTCGACCTAGAACTCGAAGCCTTCATCTTCGTCCCAGTCCTGCGGATCAACGGCTTCCTCGACTTCACCTGCAACTTCTTCCTGAACAGTTGGAGCCCAAAATATGCAAGACTGGGTACACAAGTACTCCGCAAGCCATGCAGGGAAACATATAATAATGCAAGATATAACAAGGAAGGGAACCGGTTTAACTCTAAACCTTATCAGTAGTTCACAATTATCCCATTTGATAAACGAGTTTAATTTTAAAGGGTTTAACATTTCGTGCCATCATCTCATAATTTAGATCATTATCTCAATTCTACTTATGCCATTACTCTGGATTCACCCATAGACATATCTCTATTTACCGGGAGCACGGCGTATTTGAATACCAAACGACTCTGCAGCGTCTGCCCAGCTTTACCCACACGATACCCACAGCTAGCCAGGCTGAAGATAACAAAGTGTAATACTACCCCAAGCTCATCTCTGTTCTGCCTAGCAGGTTATAGGACAAGGCGCCTGTTGGCCTCAACTTGGCCTTCGCGAGGGTGTACACCAACCCGGTGACTCATCCACCCACTATTGCACGACTAGGAAGAACACGCAGTCTTCAAAGACCGCAAAGGGCACCACAGCACCCACACTCATATAATCAAATAATCTTACATCACTCAGTGGCCATTACACACGTTAAAGCCTAAAATGCTAATATACTGAAAGGCTGCAGAAGTTCAATTCACTGGAGCAGTACACACTGGGTCCGAATACCTTGATCGTGCGGATGTCCGCTAACTATGTCACTTATACTAGCACAAGGGGGTTATGTTCTTAAAAACTTTAAATAAATCACATACCTCTAAAACTATCACATAAAATAACAATTTCATATAATATTTAACATGTTCATAATAAACAGGATTAACCTAGAGTTATCAAATGTATATATTAGGCTCAACTCAAGGCATGGCATTATAATTATAACAATATCAAATAAAAGATGTTCTCTATTTTGAAATACTTTAGAAAATTAACTCATGCATCATATTTAAATACTTCAAGGTAGTACTCTACCCAAAATATGACCTAGCTCTAGAACGGGTTCAATTGTTATTCAAAGGATGCATAACTTGCCTTCGGGATTGGCTAGTCATACCAATCGTCTCCTCCTATGACCACGTAGACGTACGCGTCAGCTGCAAACTCGGACTCCTCGATCGGATTTGCTGCGGCAAGATCTATAGATATACAAATAAAAATAAATAAGCGAATAATTCCAAATAAATATAAAAAATTCAGAAAGTGCACAAGATAATTAAAAAGAGAAATTATGGAGAAAATTTGGAATTTTTCCGAAGTCGTGTCGAGCGGAAACCCTAGAGCCAAAATTAGGGTTACCTCAACGGTTGCTCGGATCATGACGAAACTAGCGCAGATGGATTCGGAATAAATCAAGGAGTCAAGAATAGGTCTCAGATTTTTGTTCTAAGGTCAAATGATCACTGAACCGAGTGAACCAGGAATTAAAGAATTTTTGGATTTATTTTCTAAAGGAAAAGCAGGAATATCCTGTTTTCTTCGGTCTTCACTGGTTTTCAGAGGGCGGCGGCGGTTCTCAGGCGCCGGCGGTGAGGGAGGCCGGGGGGCGGCGATGTGGGGCCGGTTCGGAGGTCCTGGGGTCGAGGCGAACCCATTCCCCAGGATCTCCGGGGCTGTAACCCCGGCAGTGAGGCGGGCGGCGGCAGACAGATCACGGCGGCAGCAGCAGTCCACGGCGGCGGCGCTCCGGCGAGCTGGCAGTGGGGCGCGGCGGCCGGGGAGAATCAGGACGGCCAGGGGGAGCCAATGGTGGCGGCAGACTGGCTCGGGATAGGCCGAGGCGGCAGGACGCCGAGCGGCCGACGGGCGGCCGGAACAGGGGCGGCGCGGCGCAACGACACCGGCGAGCTCCGGCAGCGTTTTGGCCGGGGAAGGAGAGGGGAAAGAAGGGAATTAGTGCGGAGAAGCCGATTTTCACTTCAATTTTGGGAGATAGGCGAGGACGACGACGAATTTTGGAGTTCTCCTCCGGCGGCCAAGCTAGGGCTTCGGCTCCGTTTATCTCTGGCGACGGCGAACCGACGCGGGGAGGTCAGGTCGGCTTCTGGGAAGTGAAAGAGGAGGTGATGGCGGACCTTTTTCGTATTGGTGTCAATCGTTGAAGAGGAACAGAGAGGGAGATGGAGGGAGAGACAGAGGCGGCGTTGCTAGCAGCTCGCTGGGACTGAGCTCGGGAATGAGCTTCGGCTGGGGCGTGGGGTTGTGACGCGTGTGACGAAAGGGTAATTGCATGACGATGCTGGAATGGTCGATGATCAAGAAGAAGAAGAGACAAGGAAGAGAGGCGGTCAGCAGAACGCCCTGCTTTCACCAAGCAGAGGCATAGGCGGTGGAAGCAATGGTCGGCCTGGGCTGGGCCAGCCTGAGCCAGAAAAAAAGAGAAAAAGAAGAAGGAAAGGAAAAGGTGGGTCAGGCCGAGTGGATTGATCAAAGAAAATGAGAATGGGCCGACAAGAAAATAAAGAAAAAGAGGAAGAAAGAAGAAGGCGAACCGGGCTGAGGAAAAATGGATCGACGACGAGCAGAAGAAAAATGGACCTATGACCCGACAGTAAAGCGGACCCGTCCGCTAGGTTTTAGGATGGATGGGTGGATTGCACTTCCGAGAAAATAAAAAGAAAAAAATAAAGCGAGGAAACAATTACGACGAACGAAGAACGGCATTTTTTAAAATAGAACGAAATGACGAACTTGGTGCATGATTTTTCAAAAGTTCACAAAAATAAAAACGATTTTAAAAATTTAGTCATTTTTACGGCTGTTACAATAATGCTTTGGCCTTCCATATCCAATTCTATCTGAATTGTTGTCTAAAACCTTCCTCCACTTGTACTGAAGTTAATTTCCCCCCTTGTTTCAGTGAAATCACACCCAATGGATTGGCATGATTCTTTGTGGCAACTGTTCGAGCATTCTGAATGATTATACATCGAAGCCCATTTGCAGCAAATCCCAAAAATTTAGCCCTAGGTTTTTTTTCTCATAATAACAATCAACTGTTTTGTGATTCCCTTTTCCACATATTACACAATACATTGGAACTCTGCATTCTCGAGCCACATGGCCATAGGTTTTGCATCTAGAACAGTAAATCTTCTGAGGTTCATCGGAGTCACTCACCTTTTGATCTCCCTCTGCCTGATTTATCTCCTTCTCTACTTGATCTATCTTCTCCGATCCTTGTGTCTCGGTCAGTCTTGAAGATGAGACTGTCATCGCCTTCATTACTGGTCTATACACCATCGCACTCTTCCCCCTCTCTGTTGAATTGCTTCCTTCCGCTTGAGACTTCGGTTTAGCAGTCTCCACCTGAACCCCCAACCTTTGTTGTGGATCTATTTGAGCTTGCTACAGTTGTTCGCTACTGCCTCCCTCTTGTTGATTGGGTTGGTGTGGTGGAGAAGGAGGCCCTTTCTCTTGATCTAAGTAGTGTCCTCGATTGGCTCCTCCTCTTCTCCATTGTCCTCCACCCATGTACAGTGGCCTACGCGAGAACCCTCTCTGCCCCCAGTGACCTCATCGCCATGCTCGTAGATGATGTTGATCTCATGATTTGTGTAAAATCACGTGAATCTCCGATTGCTGTTCCTTTCCACCTCCGATTCTCGTCTTCTATCCCTTCCCGTGGCCACACCTCTTTCTCTCTCATCCCTTGCTGTATGCTTTTCTACCCTCCACCAAACCCTAATTTCTCACACGGCTTCGAGCATCTCAGGTATTGGAAGAGGTTGGAAAAGTGGGTGAGTTGATTTCCTGGTTCTAGGGCTAGACGAGAAGAAGCTGCGGGATCGATTGTAGGATAGGGGTAGAAAGGTAAAACTGCCCCTAGGATTCCATCGCCCATTCCCTTCTCGGGCCGAATCGTGTTGTTGGGCCCCCAATCACCATTGCCATTGTTGTGAAGCTCGGCCCCTCCACGGTCGCCTCCGTGATCGCCTCCGAGAAGACAACTTTGTGAAACCCTAACATTCCTTTGAACAAACAAAAACCACCGTAGCTACCGATGAGATCGATTAAGAATATTTGGCCTTGTGAATACTGCTCTACACATATCTGCTCTATCTAAACAGTATATAACAATGTTGTTATATATCTCAATGTGAATGCTCGGAAAAGCATTCGTACACATCACACATGTTGCCCCATCAAGTGCTAGGTCTATGGTGGGCCCCAAGATAGTAGCCAACAAGCCAGTAGTTTCTTCAGGATTGGTGAGTGATGAATTGTCTTTACTTTCTTTTAATAAAATATCCAATCATTTCCTCACGAACTGAATTCCAAATGGTCTGTCAAGTTTGTGAGATCTAGCTAGATCAGTCTTCTTGACCTAATAAAACATTTTCTCGAGTATATTTTATATCATTAATATAATGCTGGTACTAAGTTTACTTACTGGAATATGTACTTTACACAATAATTTAATATCTGTTGGTACCTTCATATGAGGTATTGAGAGGCACTAGAATTTAAGCTAGGAAATATAGCACCTCCTGCTACTTTTTCAAATACTCTAAAAGAACTCTTTTAATTTAGTATTATACCATAAAAGCCTCTTTTAATTTAGTACAGTCTGTACAATTTAAACTACTCTCTTCGTCCCAAAATATAGCCACCTAATACTACAAATCTAGATGGACTCCCTGTCTAGATTCATAGACCTTTTACTAGGTGGTATCTAATCTAGTACTAAGTTGCTATATTTTAATTTTAGGATAAAGGGAGTAATATCTAGTTTATTTACTCTGCAGTTCAGATGTTTCTTCTGTTAATTCATAAAAGTTCGTCCGAACTCTGAACATAGAAAATGGATGGTGCATGCAGGAGCTCAAGAAACAAGACAAGATTCCTCAGCAGCCAAGTCTAGGTTTGCTGTCTAATCCTTTGGAAATCTCAGGTCTAAAAAAATAGAACTTGGAGGACGATTTTCTTGACGACTGGATAAAAAATCAGGTAACCTTGTGCACTTTGATCCAAGAGTCCACGTCCGAGTCTTCCCTTTCACCTTTTTTGTTTTGTGATTTCTTTTCTACACAGGTTGTCTCTGTGTGATTTGGATTGTTGAGAAGAAACATTTTCTCACCTAACATAATTTGTGGGGACTAGTTTTACTTTTATCAATATTCTGGTGAGGGAGAATTGTGAGAAGTAGCGCTTCAGGATCTGGGAAATTAATTACCTACCCATGCTTCACGTCCTTTCACCACAAACCAAAAAAAGAAAATTCCTCAACGTGACGAATTTCGTTCTCTTGTGCTTAACACCAATCACGTCACAGATGTGGTACGAACGTTACATGAGATCATTTTTTTTTGTGAAATACATGAGATCAAATTGATGAAATACAACTTGTAGCCATGTGAAGTTACTACGAAATAACTAAGTTCCACACGACAAACAAACCTTGTCACCTTGGAGCCTTGAACTGGGATTACCCTCATTTGCATTGACGGCCTTGAAAATTGTTCACTTGTCATGCAAAGCTGCACCTAACACCTTCCATGGCTGTAATATTTCCAACACAACGGGAAAAAAAATACACTTGCTTGTGAATACACAGATGAGTGGTTGTGCAGGTGTGACTTGTGAGCATCTGTTAGTCAGTGATGCTTGAGTTAGACGCTACATTTTGAGGCATCAACTCATCTCCTATGTTGTCTTGTTTCCCCAGTCCACAATGCACGCAAGGAACAAAACATTACAAGCTAGAAGTGCTGCAAACTTGCAATTGCACAACACCATGTTTCAGGTTAGGCAATCATGTCTGCTTCACTGACCTCTGAGTGAATAACAAAGCTTGGGAATACCATGGTGATGTCCCTGAAGAATATTACCAAGCAATAATTAGTTAATGCACGATATATATGACAAAAAGATGACTACTGTCAATTGTGTTTGTGAGGCCCATTCTCATACTTTTAACATTACTTCCAGGACCTCCATCAAACAATGTTCAAACCATGGCGTACACGCACACACCAAAGAACAAAGGATGATTGTTAAACAGGGCAAAATCATCTCTTGCCAAAATCCATATTGATAAACTTCTTATGGTCACATATACATTCTGTATTCCTGATGCAGAGAAGTAATAGTGTAACTACATGTCTACAAATACAATCTACATAGCAGAGCAACTCTATTCAAGTATTCATTGATGCACAATGGTAGTAAATTTTTCCATGGTACTTACTTGAGGTATGGGAGGGTCATATTCCTCAGCACATATGGATTATCTTTTACAAACTCATTCCATTCCTCCTGGTCTATTCTTTCGTCGCCTTTTGTGTCAGCCTGGTCAAATGTCTGTTTTGACAAAAAAGATTTAGAACAATACAGAAGGATATATTTACTTGGTGTTCTATGGAGATAGGACCATACCCTATCTACAATCATCTCGACAGCATCACTTGTAATATTCAAATCTGATTCATCCAGAAGAGCCAACAACATCTCCTTTAACTACAAAACAATAAAGAACAGTAAGAAAAAAAATCATATTCTATAACAATGCCTTTTACCAAATTGAGTTAATACAGCATGATTGTTATAGATGAGGGGAGAAATGATTAAGCACCGACATAGAAAATTTCACTGCAGATTAAACAGCTGTCAGAAATACAAACAAGCATAACTTCTCTTATGCAATTTTATTCCTGATCTATCATCTATGAAACATGTTCTGCAGCTGCCTGATCTGTTAATTTGTTTCAATAAGATGATAATTTTCCAGCTACAATCTATACCTCACAATATAGATATCTAACAGTGTTTCAGCAAAAAAGTGCAACTGAGCATTAAAAGTATATCAAAAAGTGCTCAAATGAATTTTCTGGGACTTCAAAAGAGAAAAAATAACGCTTGCCTCATGCCGTTCAATAAATCCTGTCTGTCTTAAGTCATATAACTTAAATGCAACTGCAATAAGAAGTTGCAACATAATTAGTGAAAGAAAATGTTCAAATCTAAACATCTACATATTCTTATGGCCGACATGTTTTTGCAACAATAAACAATTCATCGAAGAGTCCTTACATCCAGCTTTCTGTTCTTCAGGTGCATCTGGATGAAACACACTAAGAGATCGAACAAAATCACCAAATTCTATGACACCCTGTCCTTTTTGATCAAACAAGTCAAACACCTGCGATTATTTTCAAACACAGAGAAATTTAGGACTGCTTATACTGAATTCCTATGCATTCAAACTACACCCTCTGTCCCAAAATATAGCTACATTTAGCATTCAAATCTTGTTCTAAAATATAACTACTACTCCACCTACTCTCTTATCTCAACCAATCACAACCATCTCCCATTTAATTTCGTTTTTTTAACAGAAAACAGCGGTAGAGGCTCCCATTTAATTTCTCCACCTACTTCATCATCTCAACCATTTAATTTTATCCCTCTCTTTAATCTCCGTGCAAAACCCCAAATGTAGCTATATTTTGTGGGGAGGGGGTACTTTTTTTCAATCGAAAGCCTGTTATGTAAAATGTGTTCTTTTTCTAGTTTTCAAATGTTGCTCTAATGCACAAGAGAGAAATTACACTGCTTCAGGCCACTTAAATAGAATCACCTTTAGAAGGATAACAACGAGTGTTGATGGTGGGTGGCTAAGAAAATAGTGAGTACAAGACTGTAAACTGGAAATTTTCTCTACAATTAATGCATCTTCAAACATCATTTAGATTTATTCATTCAAATGATGTTTTCTTGCATATTATCATGAAGAAGAAAGAATGTGCACTGCAAATATCATTTAGATGTATTCGTTAAAAAACAATATGGAGAAGAAATATTATTAGTTTCAATATAAACTGTTAGCAGTGATGAACAGAGTAATTATAAAAAAAACTAGACACAATGACAGTTTGAAACAAACTACTTGGCATATTAACACTCTTACCCTATCAGCAAAGAGATTTTTCTTCTTGTTCCTAAAGAGAGCAAGATGGAACTCTTCCTGGATAAGAAAAAAAAAAAAGATGCATGCCTCTTAAAAACTTGTACTGATCAAAATTAAGCAGAAGTACTTACTACCTTGTGAATCAGACCATCTTTGATTATTGAATTACTTAATTTCCTGAAGAGATCATATAATGCCTCAACTTCATTCACAGTAACTGAAATGACAGATGAATTTTAAGAAACTTGTTATAAAACCTGGCAAAATATGTGTATGTTAGGTAACACTACAAAACTAGGCAATGCCATGATAATATATAACATGCTTTATTAGATGTGTTTGGCCTAGCCTGCAAATATAATAGACCCATTTGGTTAGTGGTAGAAAGCAAGACAAGGTCCCATTCTACTCAGGAAAAGACAAGTCATTTTCTGACAAGTATTGTCCTTTTGTTTGGTTTGCATGATTATCAAATATGAAAGCTAATCCGCACATTTTAAGACAGAATCATCAATATATCAAAAAGCAAACTAAATCCTTTTCTTTAGTTTGGAAAAATGGATTTTCAATTCTCACACTGTGTTCCAGTGGCAATATTAACGAAATCTGGCAGATTCACTTTCTCACAAGATGTTTCAGCTGCAAGAGCCACAGCTTCGCGTGGATCCAAGGAATGTGTCGAACGACCCACTTGCTTTGTTGGTAGACAGCCCATCGAAAAATCCACACCGAGCGACTTGAATCCAAAAATGATGCCGAGTGCAAACCTTCCGCAAAGAACAGCTACAATTCAAGGAGATAGAGCAACGACCCTGTAAACTGAACATGCAAATATAACAGCAATAAAAACAGAATAAGAAGGGATTATAGCGGTGCATTACGAATATACAGAAACAAAGATGTTTCTAACTCCTGATATACTTCAGGAAATTACAGACAATGTCAAGCATCTAGCAATCTTTTTATGTTAAACACTACAGTGTCTTAAGTCGGTTCAGCAGTGTATGATAGATACTGTTAAACACTATAGTGTCTTAAGTCAGTTCAGCAGTGTATCATTATCTGAAAAAAGTTCAACACTGTACGATATAAATACTGGAGTTAATAAAAGTCCATGCCCAGATATGTAGATGGATTGTAAAACTGTTCATGGTAATTGGAAAGGAATAAACAATAAAGCTACAAAAAGAAAATAAAAAAATGAACCAAACTGTTCAAAGATAGAAACATTTTTGTTTCGGGGACAGTGGTGCATCGATTATCCAATCATATCATGCCGCCGGAATATTCAGATTGGTCAACCCCTCAACTCAAACAGATGGCTCGGCGCCTCCTTCCAGCCTAATAAGATCAATGCGGAGGAGCACGATTTTCCCAGGACAAATCAAGAAACGGCGGCAATATCCAAATGACCAAATCCACCAAGAACAAGACCTCTCGACTCCATCAGAAGAAAAAAACGGAGTTTCTTTGACCAAAACGGAGGAGTTTGAGGAAGAGGAAATCACCATACCTGCCGCCGGAGGAGAGGATTCTTCTTTGGTGGCAAGTGCAGCTCTCGCCGGCAGTTCTTCCCTACCAAATCCGACCTCTCTCTCCCTCCGACCTCCTCCCTGGCCGCCGCTGTTTGGTCTTCTAGGAGCTCCTGGTCGGCTTGTACTTTGATACCCTCTTCTCGATTGGCTGACACGACATCGCTTTAGAGATTAGAGAAGATGGCGTCAGGGAAGAGAAAAGAGACAGCTCTCCGCTGCCTCACTTCCGTTTGCTGACCCGCGTGCTCGTAGACGTGAGCATCTTAGCTTCATTTTTAATCGTCTGCTACCCGGGCAGATGTTTTAGAGAAAATGTGCGTGCGCTCTTGTTGGTTGGTTGATGCTGAGGTACCGTGAACTCAATAATTTCGCTTTTTGTGTTTTTAATAGTTTACTTTCAAAACCTTTCTGAGTGCGCAGAAACATGGCTGCTACTATTGTTTTTTTCTGTTTTATTTCACAACACCCAAGAACAAGAACCACAAACATGAAGTTTACAGTTTTGACAATATTCACCACCAAAATTAAGGACATAACAATAGGAGTATTTTATACGTAGGTATGCTTCTATCTCCTATCTCCTCTTCCAAGTAGATAATCAATTACTTTTAATACTAACTAGCAAGGTGGCATGTGCAATTCCGTGACTAGCACCGATATAAATTTTTATGTAAAATTTTCTCTGTTTTTTCTACAAGGCTATCTTTCAATTGTCTTTTTTGGAATAGTTGGCTTGCTGGCTATATGTGTCATTAATTGTATTGCATATATATATATCCCTTCAATAGTTAGAGTCTATAAATATGGAGTCTTGCTCATACTTCTAGATTTCGTCGTCCTTGAGTTCTTTGAACGATTTATATATATGCTTGTGTTGTCCTTCATTCTTTATTTAAAAGCTAGTGGCCATCTTGTTACGGAAGCCCGAAATATCATTGTTCCATAACAAATGCTTGTATCTCAATACAAAGTGCTGCTGGTTGCCCTGTCTGTAAGAGATGTGAACTGTTTAATTTTACAAATGTAGCAGGTAAAAATAGGAGATTGTTTCTTTAATACTTCTGTTTGGTCGATCCAATCATGTGGCTTCAATGCTACTCCCTCAATTATATTATTTTTTTTATATAAGACGTGAAATCTGTTGTCACAAAATATAGGGTTTGCATATGAATTTACTGATACTTTTTTTTGTTTGCTATCATTTATCACATGATCTTCTTAAGAGACATCTTGGTTAATAGTCACCCTCTTTCATTTTCTTTTATATATATATATATATATATATATATATATATATATATATATATATATATATATATATATATATATATATATATATATATATATATATATATATATATATGGGTACGCTAACCTGGTGTGATAGAAGAACATTATCACGCCCCCTGCTCATGGTATGGCAGTGATATTTGGCTAGGCTAGACGAGGTGACGTGGCCAAAAAGTTCAGATTTGGAATAAGATTCGAGAGGGTTTAGTTTTAAAATTAAAAAATAAAAAGGTTCGAAAAATAAAAAAAATCTGTTACGCCTACTTAAAAAAAAAGCTTTTTAAAATACTCAGGAGTATAGTGATCTATGTTTAAGTTGTCGTTGAATTCGGTAATATGATGCAAGAAAACACTATTGAAGAGAATGGAAAAATTCTTAAGTGAAACACAGATAAAAGCACAAACTTTTGGTTTATTTCCAACACGATGATCATACCACCAAAGCCACGTAGATTTACGTACGTTTCTAGCTGTCTAACAATATAGGTTCTCATTAGTTGGCCCCAAAACAATTTTACTGGTATCTTTTCTGTATTTTCTTAAAAATTGAAAAAAATAAAGATAATTAGTATTAGATGGGACAAATATATATGAAAATAAAAGGATATATTGTTGCATGTAGATATAGATTTCACAATTAAGTGAGTGTGTGTGTTGGTGGTTGTGGGAGGGGGGGTGGGGTATGTATGGTTGGATTTGAAAACACTCCTTGTGTGTGCGTATATGATTGGAGATAAACCTATATTTATATTATGTCAAAAAATCTATAACACGCTATTGTTGAGGAGAATAATAAAATAAGAAAGTGTAGCCTTTTCCGCTCACCCGCGTGCCACCGCCTCCTTTTCTTTGATGTATCAAAACCTTAAAATTCCTTTTCATTGTCAGGATTTCAGTTTTATAGCTTTTAGAAGTTCTGTCTGCTGCTGCTTCCCTACTCCTTTACCGCCCCTCCGCTCACCCCCTGCCCCTCCTTTCTATTGTTGTAAGCATCTTAAAAAGTCTAACATTGTTAGAGTTTTGTTTTACCATTAAAGTCCTACCAACCACTATCGCCCATATGCTCACCTGCCCTAACCCCTACTATATTGTCGTCACAATCTTAAAAACTCGATCCTTATCATCGCTGAGGTTTCTTTATATAGTTTTCAAAATCCCGCTAGCCACCGCCATCCTACTTCTTTGCCACGCCTCGGCTTGCCCTCGTGTGGTTTCTCCTCTTTGTCACTTGGAGAAGCTGATGTGTCTGTTAAATATTTTGTTTGACACTTGGTTAATTGTCTGGTATGTATTTGTTATCCAGTTGCCTCGAGCTCTTTTTCCGGCGAGGTCGAGTTATGGCCTTGTCGTCAGCTTTTGTTTGCTAGTGTGCTTATTTGCCTACCTATGTTCGGACTGCTCATATAATCATGTATGTATAAATATGTTCTACAATTTACAGCGTTGTACATGATTCCACTATAACTACTGTATAAAAGCCTTTTTTTATTGACAGTTCAAGAATTTACTTTTTTGATAAAAAAATTTAAAATAGAGCACATCTACGCCTTGTCTAGATATAAAATAGTCGGTCATTTTTATATAACTGTACCTAGAGACGCTAATCAGGTAGGAGCACGTGCAAACGTACCAAGGGACGCTAATCAAGCAGAAGCGCTTACCGGTCTGTTCTCCGGCTCAAGCGCCCGAGATAGAGATGCATCGGAGATGGAGCCGCTGGACTGCTGCCCGCTAGAGGCCATCGTTGGGTTCTGTTTTTGTTTCGTAAAACTTTAAATAGATTTATTTTTTAATTTTTTAATAATTAATACTTAATTAATTACGTCGCGAACACTAACTGAGGCGTGGAGCTAGAAAATGTTGAAATTACTAAATAAGCTAAGACCCATATAAAGAATAATTTCTAAAAAAATCTCAAAGGCCCACCTCATGAGAAGTTTAGTATCACATTGCTAGTACTAGAAGAGAGAGACTCCTTATAAGAGTGAGCTCTTTCCTAGCCACTTGAGACATATATAGTGGAGAGAACTAAATAAACACGCGCGCGCTCGCCAGGCCAGACGGCGTGTGAATGGTCCGTCAAAATTGACTTCTCATGCTTACGTATATATAGCTTCCGGGTTTGTTCATCTGGTTCAGTTGTTCGTGTGGTATATGCTGATTTATGTTAATTACTGTCATATACATATTTAGATCAGATTATATGGTTCTGTTTGCTTATGCTATTAATATCATGATTTATTTATGGAATAAATTAAATCTACACGTGCTTATATTTTTAACAATCCAAAAACCTTATTATAGGCACTATGATTTTTCGATGGCTGGTTTTTTTATGGCTGGTTTTGCCAATGTACTAAGCCCGGATAAATTTACCGGTGTGCACTTTAAGAGATGGTAGATCAGAGTCACTCTGTGGCTGACAGCTATGAAGTGCTTCTAGGTGAGTACTGGCAAATCTAAAGGAGTTCTCTCTGCTGATCAACAGAAATAATTTGAGAAAGCCACTGCTCTCTTTGTGGGATACATTTTTAGCGTTCTTAGTGATCTTTTGGTCGAAGTGTACATGCATATGACCGACGCTAAGGAGTTATGGGATGCACTGAATACCAAATTCGGTGCTACTGATGCTAGCAACGATTTGAACGTCATGGAGCAGTTTCACGATTTCAGCATGATTGACAACCATTATGTGGTCAAACAGGCTCATAAACTACAAACCATTGCTAAGGAACTCAAACTTCTTAAGTGTGCCCTTCCCGATAAATTTGTGGCTGTATGTATTATTGCAAAACTACCTTCTTCATGGAGGAGTTTTGGTACTGCACTCAAACACAAGACACAGGAGTACTTCGTTGAGAGGTTAATTGCGTCTCTTGACGTTGAGGAGAAAGCTCGGGCAAAGGACGCTACGTCAAAAGGCGATGGTGGGCAGTCTAGTGCCAATGTGGTGTAAAAGACTATAAACAAGAACAATAAAGGAAAATTTGTCAAAGCCCAACAAAACACCAACTTCAAAAAAAGAGGAACAACAACAACAAGGAGGAAGATGTCAGAACTTGCTTTGTGTGTGGCTTGCCTGGTTATATTGCCAGGAAGTGTCCACAACGTAAGGGCATGAAGGCACCTGTAGGACAGACCTCTAAATCTATCAATATGACCATTGGCAATACTGGAGATGGAACTAGGTATGGTAATTTACCTACTGTTCTCTCAGTTAATCAGTCTACTAATTGATGGATTGATACGGGGCCAATGTTCATGTTTGTGCTGACATATCTTTGTTTTCCTCTTATCAGGTCAACCGGGATTCCCCCGTTCTAATGGGGAATAGGTCGCATGCTTCTGTTTATGGTGTTGGCACGGTAGATCTGAAGTTTACTTAGAAAAGATCATGCAGCTGAAGAATGTGCAGGATGTCCCTACTATCGACAAGAATCTTGTTAGTGGTTCCTATCTATGTAGAGACGGGTTTAAGTTGGTATTTAAGTCTAATAAAGTAATCATGTCTAAACATAGATATTTTATTGGTAAAGGCTATGAGTGCGGAGGCTTGTTTCATTTTTCCCTTTCTGATTTTTACAATAAGTCTGTGAACCATATTTGTGACAGTGTGGATGATGATGCCAATATCTGGCATTCACGTTTATGTCATGTTAATTTTGGTTTGATGTCTCGGCTTTCCAGTTTGAATTTAATTTCAAGTTTTTCCATTGTCAAAAGTTATAAGTGCCATTGTGTGCAATCAAAGCAATCTCGTAAGCCCCACAGGGCTGCCGAGGAGAGAAACTTGGCACCAATAGAACTCCTACATTCAGATCTTTGTGAAATGAATAAGGGTGTTGACGAAGTGTGGAAAATGATATTTCATGACTTTGATTGATGATGCAACTAGATTCTGTTATGTGTATTTATTACAAACGAAAGATGAGTCCCTAAACTATTTTAAAATTTATAAGGCAGAAGTTAAAAACTAACTTAACAAAAAGATAAAAAAACTTAGGTCAGATCGTAGTGGAGAGTTTTTCTCTAATGTTTTTAATTTATTCTGTGAGGAACATAGCATTATACATGAGCGAACGCTCCCTATTCTCCCGAATCTAATGGGATTGCCGAAAGAAAGAACCGTACGTTGACTGACTTGGTGAATGCCATGTTAGACACTGCGGGATTACCTAAGGCATGGTGGGGGAGACTTTGTTGACCTCGAATCATGTATTGAATAGAATTCCTAACAGAAATAAAGACAAAACACCATACGAGGTATGGATTGGGAGAAAATCATCACTTTCTTACTTGCGTACATGGGGGTGCTTGGCGAAAGTCAATGTACCAATAACGAAAAAGCGCAAGCTAGGACCTAAGACTGTGGACTGTGTCTTTCTGGGATATGTTCATCATAGCATTACTTATAGATTTTTAATAGTTAAATCTAAGGTATCTGATATGAATATGGGTACAATTTTAGAGTCTCGTGATGCTACGTTTTTTAGGGAATTTTTCCAATGAAGGATACACATAACACTTCTAGTCAATCTTTTGATTTAATTCCTAATTTAATCATACCACCAGAACAAACTAAACATACACTTGAACATCTCGCTGAGGAGAATGACAGTGAAGCTCCTAGAAGGGGCAAGAGACAAAGGATAGCTAAGTCCTTTAGTGACGACTTCATTATGTACCTTGTGAACGACACTCCCAAGTCAATTTCAGAAGCTTATGCATTCCCCGATACTGACTACTGGAAGGAGGCTGTCCATAGCGAAATGGATTCCATTATCGCTAATGGGACTTGGGAAGTGACAAAGCGACCATAGGGTGTAAACCCATAGGTTACAAGTGGGTGTTTAAGAAGAAGCTAAGGCCTGATGGTACTATTGAAAAGTATAAGGCCCGGTGTAACGCCTCCCGCCTTGGCACCCCCGTACGGTGATACTAGAGAGGAAGCGCCGCAGGAGATTGAGTGAACCAACTCCCACGGAACCGCGATGCCGGTACCAGTCCCAGGAAACCTTGCTGCTTAACTAAATAAATAAATAAATAAATATATATATATATATATATATATATATATATATATATATATATATATATATATATATATATTATACCTTATAAGTTGCGACTTCGGGCAAGCCCTGAGCAGCAACCAGCAAACAGAACAGCAGCAGCGGAACGGCAGCACAGGGAGAACCCAATCCACAAGCAACGGCTTGGGACTAGGAAAGAAACCCTAATCTTCACTTCAGCTTCACTCTTCCTGAAGGAGGGGAGAAAAGGAATAGATTGAGTACTTACGTACTCAGCAAGTTATGGAAAATGTGAGTTATGCAGGCTATCAAAGATAGGCTGGGGTTTATTTCGCAAACCTTTTTCATTTGAAAATATTTTTGAAAACCTAAGTGTAGGTTGTCTCAGTGTGATTGGAAGGAGGCTGTCACCTCGATTCTGTCCGTGAATTGCTTTTCAACAACTCGAGCGGACTAACCAGATTTTAATTGATCTTAGGTATTCTTATACCGCCTGTCGGACCACGACAGCGGTTCAGTGGATCTACCCTCAAGCAGTTTTCCACTATATCAACATCTATTACTTTATTTTCAATTTCGCCCACTCAGGACGTATTCTCATTTTCCATTATTATTTTCCTTTCATTTTCGCCCACTCAGGACGTAATCTCATCACATATCTCATCTCGATGGCTCCCCAAGCCATCCTTAATCTCAACTCAACCATATACTGCTTCCACTCAGAAAGCCCTAACTATGATGCCATTCGACATCCCGGGTCACACAGCCTCGTTTCAGACCACTTAGGTCATCCATCAGCCACTAAGGTCGATTCTGGTAACGATTCCCAACCAAAAATTATTTTTGCAAACACTTGCAAACAAATCTACGCTAGAGGAATCACCTCAAATTGCCCGTAACCGTGGGCGCGGCTGTTCGAACAGTTCATTGATCTTTGCAAAGATTACACGCTTTACCCACACGACGCGAGCTTACTCCCACACTGATCAGGTGGGGAGGTTCGCGACAAAGCCTTCCCAGGATAGCACGCTGCCCTATAAAAGGGTCCTCTCAACCAAGTACCAGGAACTCACTTTCTGTACTCAGGGACGGGGGTATATCGCCCTCTCGGCACCCAACCGCTCCCACATTTATTAGCAACCGAAAACCATCCTGGAAACACTAATTACTCAGCCAGGGGTGTCCCATTCCACCCGTGTGGTCGCACTGTGAGATGCTCGAATGGAATTCCCCAAGGAATCGGTCCTTATATGCGAATACGAAGTGCCACCACACAGACGATCACTTTGCACTGAGGAAATTTTTGCAAATAAACTTTGTTTCGCAAATCCGCCGACATCACATGTCGGGTTTTTAAATCTTTGGAAACCCTATTTTCCCAAATCGACAAATAATTGTGTTGTGGGTAGAACCATCGGAATCCGTGCTCGGAGAGCATGATCACCGAGGCACTACGAGGTGGAGCGACAAGGAATAGGTTATCAACATCCTATTGGATTTATGCAACTACTAGGGGGGTCCGTCGGTTCGACACGTAAACCAAGGCCAATCAATTTAACGTGCACACTAATCATGCAATTTTGCAAATAAAATATTTTAAATTTAGGAGCAATATGGTCAAGGAGTGACTTGCCTCAGACTTCGTCTTCAACTTTGCAAAAATCCGACGTCCGACGAATTTTCCGAAGCGTCGACTACGCGTGAAACGAGAGAAAAACACACAAAACCCTAGAAATAATATACTATTATTAATAACTAATAGTTCCATGAGGTAGATCTCATTTTTAGAAAAATTTAGAGACTTGAACGGTGTCAATCGGAGTTACAGTTTGGAAGATATGATTTTTGGAAGTTTTGGGAATTTTTCTGGAATAAGAAAAGGATTTAATTGGATTTTTGGAAAAGAATTATTTTTGGAACAGTGGCTGGCAGGTGGGGTCCTAGGTTAGTGACTGTGAGAGAGAAAGGCTGAGGGTGGCCCACTTGTCATTGGCACAGGAGAGAGAAAGAGACAATGGCCCACATGGAAGAGAGAGAGAGGTGGGTGACATGATGGCCCCACATGTCATGGACTAGAGAAGAGAGAGAAATGGAGGGGCCCACATGGAAGTGTCACAGAGAGGGATGGCAAGGGAGACTGTCATGGTGGTCCCACTTGTCATAGGGGCACTGTTCTAGGGATTTAAAAATAAAGGGGCCTACTTGCCATTGAGTTAAGGAGAGGAATACTGTGCATGGGCCCATTTGTAAGTGATTTATTAATTTAAGTCTTTGGTTTATTATCTAGGGCCCACATGTAATTGAGGCTCGGTTTTAATTAAAAGGGGCGGGCCCACTGTCAAATGGAGGCTGGGAGGAGGAGTGCCAGTTTTGGTACAGGAGACGCCCGGGAAGATCGACGGCCGACGGCGGCCGAGGGGATGCCGGCGAACGGCGGCTCGCTGGAGGAAGGGGAAGGCGGGAATGGAATGAGGGAGGCACGGCGAGTGCGATGAACGGCTCGGATGGATGGATGGAGGCTTGAGGGTGGCCGGCGGCGAGGGACGGTCGTCGTTGGCGACCCAGGGAGTGGAGGAGGGCTCGGGATGGGCTAGGATGGATGCTGTCGGCAAAACGGGAATGGGGGGTCCCACATTCTCGGGAACATAAGGGCCTTCGGCCATGTCAGCCCCCCAGGGCCCACCTTCTGTGCAAAAAACAACCGGCCATGTCAGCCCCCCAGGGCCCACCTTCTGTGCAAAAAACAACTGGCCATCGCTGGTTGTTCTCTAAGCGCCTGAGGCTGCGGGCGCTGCCCGGGGCCGGGACGCTCGGCCTCGGCGCTCCACGAGCGCGGCGCCCGGGCGCGGAGCCGGCTCGAGCTGGCCATCGCCAACCACCACATTTATGGTGAGCCGACGGCGTGGTGACAGGGCGCGTCACCCCTGTCCACCCGCACGAGACCCTGAGCAGTCAGAAGACTTTTTGACTGAGAGAGCTCCTTTTCTTCCACGCTCTGGCAGTTACAGTATGCTCGGTCACATTCGCACGACTTTAGCCGCCCGCAGCGGCTGCTCTCCGAGGCGACCTACCCTCCGTGCTGCACCAACTCCGGCGTGGGTGTCACAGGCGGACAGGGGCGACGGGACGCTCCACCAACTCCGGCGTGGGCGTCGCAGGCGGAGGGGCGCACAGGAGAGCTCACCGGAAAATATCTCCCTCCGCGTACCGGCACTGTGGACGACCCGGAGCTCTATAAAGGAGAATCCATGCCGCAGATGAGAAAGGGACCGAACTGGACAGAGCTCTCCCCGTCTTCTGCTCCCAAGCTCATTCTCTAGCCACTGTTCCTCTTCTCCGGCTCCGGCCGTGAGCTAGCTTTACCTTGTAACTACCATATTACATTCATCCACCACAGATAGCATACACACAGGAGTAGGGTATTACGCTTCCGAGCGGCCCGAACCTGTATAAATCCTCGTGTCTCCTCTGAGTGTGCTGTTCATCGTCTTCTTCGCGTATCCTTTCTGCTACACCTGAAGCCGGCTTCGCCTGAGAACTACTCCCCTGGCCGAATCTCAAAGGGGGGTCTCCCGACTTCCCGCCGTCGAGGTTTCATCCTCCGACAGCTGGCGCGCCAGGTAGGGGGAGTTTTCTTCCTCAGGTCGGACGCCGACGTTCCCGACACCGACGCCCTTCATGGCTGGAGGCCATCGTCCGCGGGATTCCGACGAGGAGTCCGGCGACTACACCCCGCTGGGCAACGTGAGCCCAGAGGCAAGCCTGCCACCTTCCCCCTCTTCGCCTTCCTGGGGGCGCGCGGCGCGTACCCGGCGGGCAAAGCGCGCCCCGCGGCGGCCTGGTGGTGCGGCCTCGGCCCCTTCCCTCGCCGAGGGGGCCGGCAAGTGCCCCGCCGGGTCCGCCGCCGCCTCATCCATAGGGCGCGAACAAAGGCGCCGTCCCACGGCACGTCGCAGCCTCCACTTCCATTCCGCGACACCGCAGGAAGCCCTCTTGGCGGCGGAAGCCCTCCTGCGACACCCCCCGACATTTGCCGGGGATGGAGGCCGGGGGCGGCGATGGATTAACGAGATCGCCAACTTGGTAGGCACCGCCCACCGCCGGGTCACCGCCGGCGGCCATACAAGCGCTGGGACTTCCGACCGCGCGACCTCTAGCGCGAGCCGGCCGACCGCCCCGGGCCAGAACAAATCCCGGGGCACGGGCGACCTCCGCAACCGGCTCGACCGGACCCGGGCCCACGAGGACGCCCGGGTCACAATGGAGCGCCAGCGTGAGCGGCGCAACGACGCCGCCAGGCATTCCGAGGCCCCGGCCTCCAGCTCCGAACCACTAGTGGGAAACCGCTATTCGTCACCAGAGCCTACCCAGTACGGCTGCTCGGGTTGCCTGGCACTCTCCCCAGGCCTGCGGCAGGTTCGCTGGCCGGCTATGTTCCGGCCCAACTTGCCGGAGAAGTACGATGGCTCCGTGGACCCCACGGAGTTCTTGCAGATATATGCCACTGCCATCCGGGCGGCGGGCGAGACGAGAAGGTGATGGTGAACTATTTCCCCGTCGCCCTCAAGGCCCAGGCTCGCTCCTGGATGATGAGTCTCCCCGAGGGATCCATCCGCTCGTGGGAGAACCTTTGCCACCAGTTTGTGGCAAATTTCCAGGGCACCTTCCCGCGCCCTGGGACAGAAGCGGACCTCCACGCCCTACGTCAGAGTAGGGGCGAGGCGTTGAGGCATTTCCTGCAGCGTTTCAGCCAGGTACGCAACACAATCCCTCACATCGCCCCCCACGCGGTTATCCACGCGTTCCGTTCGGGCGTGCGCGACCAGCGCATGCTCGAAAAGATGGGCACCCGCGACGTCCAAACCACGGCGGAACTGTTCAGCCTTGCCGACCACTGCGCCCGCAAGGAGGAAGCCCGGGCGTGGAACAAGCCGCGTCCTGAGGTCCTCGCCGAGGACCCTGGGGAGGAGGCCGAGGCCTCACGTTCCGCGGCACGGCGGGACAGGCGGAAGCGCCAGAAGGGCAAGGAGATCGCCGAGAACTTCGCCTTGGCGGCGTCTGGCGGCCCCCGGGGCCTCGCCGCCCGCCAAGACGACTACGCGGCAAACGGCAGAAGGCTGAGCGTGCGCCACCGCCACCGGCTGCGGGCCGGAAATGGTGCTCCGTCCACGAGACGGACCGCCACGACCTCACGGAGTGCCGCGCCGTCCAGAACCTGGCCGAGCGCACTAAGAAGTTCCAACAGGAGCGGCAGCAGGACAAGCCCGCTCCCAATCCGGAGCACCCTCTCGAGTTCCAAGAACCCGAGAATGTCATCGCCACCCTTGACGGTGGGGCACACGCTCACTCCTCGCGCCGTGGCTTCAAGGCCATGAAGCGCGAGCTGTTAGCCGCGACCTCGGGGCCGGCAGCGTCCCGGAGGCTGAAATGGTCGGATATTCCGATCACCTTCGGCCCCACGGACCATCCAGCCCGGGTACCTGGGGAGGGACAGCTCGCCCTGGCGGTCTCCCCCACCATATCCAACGTGAAGGTGGGCCGCGTCCTCGTCGACGGGGGCGCCGCCCTCAATATCCTTCCCCGAGGTCTTTGAGAAGATCAAGGCCCGGGGACGAATCTCGCGCCCTCGTTGCCCATCATCGGGATTACGAAGGGCCTCACTTGCCTCTCGCCAGGTCTCTTTGCCCGTCACCTCGGTGACCTGCAACTTCCGCACCGAGCACGTCATTTTCGACGTTGCCGAGTGCAACCTCCCATACAACGCGGTCCTTGGACGCCCGCGTTGGTGAAGTTTATGGCTGTTACGCACTATGCTACCTAACCATGAAGCTCCCAGGCCCCTCGGGCCCGATCACAGTTCTTGGGACGTGAAGCCGCCCTCTCGTGCGCCGAGCAGCGTGCGGCCGACATCGCCCCTGCAGCTCCCGACGTGCGGGGGGCGCGGGGCCTTCACTACGCCGCGCCCCAAGCGCGCATCGTCGCTACCGATGCGGAGCTAGTCAAGGAGGTAGTCCTTTGGCGACGACCCGTCCCGGACCGTCAAGGTTGGCGTTCGCTGGACAACAAATAGGAAAGCGCGCTCATCGCCTTCCTCCGGGCAAACACCGACGTCTTCGCCTGGCAACCGTCGGACATGCCCGGGGTCCCCAGGGGGTGATGAGCACCGCTTGGCCATCCGCGCGGCTCGCGCCCGGTCTGCGGCAGAAAGGTACGACGACAGGCCCAGAGCGCCAGGGCCTTCGTCCGAGAGGAGATCCACAAACTTCTGCTGGCCGGCTTCATCCGCGAGGTCGTCCACCCGGAATGGCTGGCCAACCCAGTCGTCGTCCCCAAATCCAACGGGAAGCTGCCGAATGTGCATAGACTACACCGACCTCAACAAGGTTGCCCCAAAGACCCATTCCCTCTGCCTCGCATAGACCAAATAGTCGACTCCACCGCGGGCGACCTCTTGTGCTTTCTTGATGCTTAGCAGGATACCATCAGATCCGCATGGCAGAGGAGGATGAGGAAAAAACTTCTTTTATTACCCCCCAGGGGCCTTCTGGTATCATGTGCATGCCTTTCGGGTTGAAGAATGCTTGTTCCACTTTCTAGCGTGCCGTGTCCGTGTAAACATTTGAATCGCAGCTTGGTCGCAACATGGAGGCCTACGGTCGACGATTTGGTTATTGAAGTCGCCGACCGCGCCACTCTACTCCATGATCTGGCCGAGACATTCAGTAACCTTCGATGCACAAGGATGAAGCTGAACCCGACAAGTGCGTCTTCGGGTCCCGCCGGCAAGCTCCTCGTGGTTTTCCTCGTGTCCAGCCGCGCATAGAGGCAAACCCGAGAAGATACCGGCAATCGACCGCATGCGCCCCCCCGACAAGGCTACGGAGGCCCAGAAGCTGACCGGGTGCGTGGCCGCACTAGGTCGGTTCATCTCCAGGCTTGGGAACTGCCCTCCCCCTATTCAAACTTCTCAAGAAATCCGGGCAGTTCGCCTGACGGATGAGGCGGATCAAGCCCTTGATGAGCTCAAGAGGTACCTGACTACGCCCCCTGTCCTCGTGCACCGGCACCAGACGAGCCCTTGTTGCTCTACATCGCGGCAACCCCGCAGGTGGTAAGCGCGCGCGCTCGTCGTCGAGCGCCCCTTGCCAAGCAGGCGGGCCACCCGGATCACCTCCCGGGCCCGCCACCGCGGAGCCCGAAACCTGCGGCAGCCTCGCCAAGCGAGTGCGAGCCCGGGAACGCGGGCGCCCGGGACCATCCCAACATTACACCCGGGGCCCCAATTGTCCCAGCTTCATACCTTATCTCTCTAGTCCCCATAGCGAGAGCTCACTCTCCTCCGGGGAGCTGAGCCCGGACCCCCGCCCTTGTCGGGCCGGCTTCGGGAAACACACAACAAGAAGCCGGTGTACTTCGTCAGCGAGGTACTCCGTGACGCCAAATCGCGCTACCCCAGGCGCAAAAGATGCTCTACGCTGTTCTCATCGCGTCCAGGAAACTTCGCCATTACTTCCAGGCGCACAAGGTATTCGTAGTCACATCCTTCCCACTCGGGCAGATATTGCATAACCGGGAGGGAACCGGCCGCGTCGCTAAGTGGGCAGTCGAGCTCGCTGAGTTCGACCTCCGCTTCCAAGCGCGCAACGCCATCAAAAGCCAAGTCCTGGCGGATTTTCTAGCGGAATGGACCCCGGGGCCCGAGCCGGACCCTGTGCTGGACGCCGGATTCCCGGCCCCCGAGCTGCCGCCTGACCTGCGCCTCCACTGGATAATGAACTTCGATGGCTCCTGCGCCCGGCGGGTTTGCCGCCCCAGCGCCGGGGCCGGGATCGTCCTCGTATCGCCCGCCGGGGACGAGTTCCGCTTCGTCGTCCACCTCAACTTCGGGGCCACCAACAACATGGCTGAGTACGAGGGCCTTCTCGCCGGCCTCCGGGCCGCAATCGCCCTCGGGGTGCGACGGCTATGCGCGCAAGGCGACTCCGAGCTCGTCATCAACCAGGTGTCCGGGGAGTACCAGACCCTGGACCCCCAATTGGCCGCATACGTGGACGAAGTGCGGAGGCTTGAGCGCCGTTTCGACGACCTCACGCTTCGCCACGTCCCTCGCAGTCGCAACCTAGCCGCCGACGAGCTCTCAAGACTGGCTTCCTCGCGGGCGCCTGTCCCCTCGGGGATTTTCCAGGAAGCCCTCGAGACCTCCTCGGCGTGCTTACCCGGGACCTCGGGCTCAACCCCTGAACCCGGGCCTGAGCATGACGCGCGCTCCCGGCCCCAGGACTTGGTCCTCGCGGCCGGACCCAGCGCGCCCTCCTGGATGGACGAAATCCGGGCATATCTTCTCCGAGCACATCTCCCTGAAGACGACGTGGAAGCAGAAAGGATCGCTCGCTTGTCTAAGCGCTATGTCCTGGTAGAAGGGGACCTCTACCGGCGTGGCGCCAACGGCGTCCTGCTCAAGTGCGTTCCGCGCGACTCCGGGGTCGAGATCCTCGCCGACATCCACGAAGGGGAGTGTGGCAGTCACGCCGCATTTCGCTCCCTGGTCGGTAAGGCTTTCCGGCATGGATTTTATTGGCCCACGGCCTTGCAGGACGCGTCCGACCTCGTCCAACGTTGCCGCGCGTGCCAGTTTCATGCCAAACAGAGCCACCAGCCGGCGCAAGCACTCCAGATGATCCCCCTGTCCTGGCCCTTCGCGGTCTGGGGACTCGATATCCTCGGCCCCTTTCCCCGGGCAGTCGGGGGTTATCGGCATCTCTATGTCGCCATCGACAAGTTCACGAAGTGGCCGGAGGCGTTCCCCGTAATCGACATCGACAAGCACTCAGCGCTCAAGTTTATCCGGGGAATCACCAGCCGCTTCGGGATCCCCAACCGCATTATCACCGACAATGGCACGCAGTTCACGAGCGAGCTATTCGGCGAATACTGCTCCGACATCGGCATCAAGCTCTGCTTCGCCTCCCCTGCCCACCCTACCAGCAATGGGCAGGCCGAGAGGGCAAACGCTGAGATCCTACGGGGCCTCAAGACAAGGTCCTACAACGACCTCAAGAAACACGGCGTCAAGTGGATCGACGAGCTCCCAGCGGTCTTGTGGGCCAATCGTACCACACCAAGCCGGGCGACCGGGGAGACCCCGTTTTTCCTGGTATACGGGGCCGAGGCCGTTCTGCCGTCAGAACTCACCTTCGGCTCCCCCCGGGTACAGCGCTACAGCGGCAACATCGACCACGACAACATGCAGCTTGACAACCTCGACTTCCTCGAGGAGCGAAGACGACGCGCCTCGCTCCGAGTCGCACGTTACCAGCAGAGCCTTAAGCGCTATCACCAGCGTAAGGTTCGGGCCCGATCACTCCAGGTCGGGGACCTAGTCCTCCGCCGTGTCCTTACACGTGCCGGAAGGAATAAGCTTTCCCCCATGTGGGAAGGCCCCTTCCTGGTGATCGGTGTCTCCCGACCGGGCTCGGTAAGACTGGGCCAAGAGGATGGGACCCCGCTTCCCAATCCCTGGAATATCGAACATCTTCGCAAGTTTTATCCATAAACATATCCCGTAAGTTGTAGGGAGCTCGGGCCAGCGTCGGTTCCCTCCAAAACTCAACGCTGGCCGGGGGCCCCATATGTGTACATTTCATATAAACAGCTTTTCAATATCCTCTTTAGTCTTGCCCTTTGTCCTTTTCCGTGTGTTGCACCCGTGGGTGCCCATCCCTTGGGGTGTACCCGGGGCCGCGCCCGTGCGGCGGTTGGGGTTTGCGCATGGTCATCAGTCCCTTGCCGACGAGTGATCGAGCCCCGACATGCTAGGTCCAGGGCATCGTCGACTCCGCGCTCCTGCGGCTCCGACGCCCTGCCTGGCTAGCTTCGGGACCGGTCCTTTCCGGAGGTTGGGGGCGAAATGCTTGTGCGTAACCCTCTCCTCTGCACGGTCGCGACCGGGAGGATGCCTTCGGGAAGTGGTTGACCCCACGGCTCGTAGCATGGAGTAGACAAGGGGACGAGCCATATACTCTCACGGTCCATCGTGTGCAGACCAGGTCTCCCCCGGAAGGGTTAAGAAGGGTGCTTGGCGTACAGCACCCCGAGAAGGCCCCAGGGACCCGGGGCGCTAAGTGGAAAGGCGAGCGCACCATCTCCGAGAGGTTCCCAGGCCGAGCATAGAGCTGGCAGTAACCCCTACCCCGAGGTCGTACCCGCGCAACCGCACCATGCTCGTCAACATCCAGATACGCACCTCATTCAACTTTACGCTTGTTCGGCTGTCTATCTTTTCTCTTTTCTACGACCACACGTTTCGCTCTCCTCGGCCCCGGGCCAAATGGGATTTGCCGAAGCCGCGCATATGGGCTGCTGGGTCAGTGCCGCCCCGGTTACCGTGGCCTGGTGACCGAGTCGTGGACCGTGCCCCGGACACTGCCGATGCCCCGGGGTCTCGGGCAGCGCCCCCCGTCGGGCCAGCCTAGATTCCCGGGGCGGGCAGCGGTGCTCGGCCGGCCAGCTCCTCCCCAGTCACCGCCAAGGTGCCGGGTGTTTCGCTACCTGGCGACCCCGTGCCCGGTCGAGGTCGGTCTCCAAGAGGCTCCCGGCGAGCCAAAGGGCACGAGCTTAACACTTGGGCCGTACCTAACCGATGCAGCGTCTACGGGGCCAACCCCGGAACATCCCTCACGTGGCGGTGGCGGGAGCAGATCCGGGCCGGTGACCGGTCTAGCGGTTGCCCCAAGACATCCCGACCGAATGCCTAAATTCGGACCGTCCCCTCACGGATCGGACCTTCCGAGTCAACTGGCTGAAATCCCGGAGCAGGCGACGCGATCATCCAAGGTGCGAAAAACACAAACATTGTTATATACACACACGGATGTCTTTCTTTGTACAAAACAGGTGAAGTCAAAATACAAGCATGCGCGGAGGACCACAGCCGTCGCCGTACGGGGGAAGGTCACTCCTCGGGCCCGGTCTCTTCGCCGCAATCGTCGGTCCCTGGCTTCTCCGGGTGTTCCCCCCGGTTAAAGAATCTGGCCACCGTCGCAGCAGCGTCGGCCACGGCCTTCCGAGCCTCCTCTTCCCCATCGGTGGGGAATCCCTCCAGCACCGGGGCCAGGGAAAACTTCGCGTCTCGAGCCCGGTAGCAGCCAAGGACGTACTCCGCCACCCGCGAGGCAAGCTCCGTTCCCTCCTTCTCCAGGACTTCATGAATTTGCTGGGGGAGCAGGTCCAGCGTATCCAGCAAGTCGCCGAGCTCCACCAGCGCCTGACCGACCCCCCTGGGTAGGTCGGTCTTCTGCGGAGGTGCCCGGACGCCGATGCGTTTGAGACACCCCCGGACATCGGAGCTGTACCGCCCCAGGCAAGCTGCAACCTCGTCGTCGAGATTCTTTCGGAGGGCGAGGCTACCTTGCACAAATCTCAGCCGTCCCTCCGCCCTGGCCAGCTCCTCGGTTGAGCCGGCCGCGCCAGCCAGTGACGGGGAGCCGCTTGACACGGCCCGCACGGCGGCCCCGCGCGCCACGGCCTCAAGGTCGGCCGTGCGTTTCCAGGAGACCTCCTTCTCCGCCTGCCGGGCCTCGGCAGCCTTCACCGCCGCCTCCCGCCGAGCCAAAGAGTCCTCTTTCTCCTCGAGAATCGCCTCTCGTGTCCCGAGGGCCTCGGCTTTGGCGTCTAGGTCGGCGGCCAGCATCTTCGCCTGCTCGCCCTCTCGTCGGCGGTCGGACTCCCATGCTGCAAGGCCTTCTTCCCAGGTCGCCAGCCTCTTCTCCTGGTCCCGGAGGCGCCATGCGCTGTCCTGGGCCATGGCGTTGGAAAGCTTGGCGGCCTCCTCATTCACCGCCACGGCTACCTCCCGCGCGCTGACCTCGCGCTCCCGGGCCGCAAGATCGGCCTCCTCGCCCCGGAGACGGTCCTCCCGGGAAGTCATCTCCTTTCCCCGCGCCTTCGCCTCGGACCGGGCGCGGGAGGCCTCGTCGGCGGCGATCTTGGCGGCAATTTCCAATTGGGCGATGCGCCCCTCCGCCGCCTCGATTTCCTGACGGCGGGTCGACACAAGGATTTCAGTGGCAATCGTACGGAAGACGAGTCTCTCCGTTGCCACCGTGATCGCCGCCTGCCCCCTCTCGAGCTCCGCCCGGAGTCGAGCGGACTCGCGCTGATCGCGGCGGGCCGCCACCTGTACTTCGCCGGCGGCGAGGACTAGTTGCCCCAGCGCGGCGTGCAGTGTCTCGGGCCTGCGCGCAGCGCCTGGTCGCGGCGCAGCAAAAAGGACCAGGGCCCGCTCCCCCCCCCGCGGGACACGGCGGGGCCCCGGCGTCCTCTCTCCCCTCCGCAGCGGGGACCACACTTGGTCCCGTGGAGGCCCGCTCCGGCGCGGCCGCCGCGACCTCCACATCCACCACCGTGCCCGGCGATGACGGGGGCGTGGCGGGACGCGGCGGAGCCGTCGGCGCGTCCACTACACCGCCCCCGGTCGGGGCCGGCGGCGCCGTCATCGGCCCCTGGCCCTTCCTGTAAAGGCCGAAACCAGCCGGATAAGAATCAGATCGATAAACGCATGAGGGAATGTGCTAGATAGAAGAACCGATGGGGTCGAAGCGTTTACCTAGCCTGGGGCCCTTTGAAGCTCCACGGCTTGGGACTCAAGGACAGCAGGCTCCGGCCGCGGGATCTTGTCTTTCCTACCGGCGCGCCCGAGACGGCGACGGTGGCCGGTGCTTCTGGCGTCTCCGACGCCAGCTCGATGATGCCCCCCGCGTCCGGGACCTCCGTTGACCCGGCCCCGGGGGCCAGAGTCGCCTCCCGTGGCTCTGGGGGCCACGGCCGAGCAACGCCTGCTGGCGCCACACAAGCGGTGGCCGCCATGGCTGTCCCGGTCCTCCCGGGCTCCGCGCGGCTCGGAGAGGTAGCGGCCGGGATGACGGTCACCGGAGCAACGACCTTCGCCTTCTTGGCCGCCGCAAGTCCTGGATCGGGCCCCGCCGGTCGCTTCCCCTCCTTCTTCGACGGCACCGGCGCTTCAGCCGGCACATCTGCTCCCTCCGAGACGTCGGGTACCTCGACGATCTTGGGGGTGATCTGTGAGGCAACGATGCCCACGGCGTCGAATCGCGGGAGATCCTTCTGGATCCTCACCCGACCGCGGTCGCTGCAAAGCGGCGTCACGCCGCTCGGGAGCGCGCGGTCCGCCGCGCCCCCTCCTTCCAGCGCCGACGCCATTAACAGGCCCATCGTCGCCTTACTCAGGTCGTCGGGATGGGTCCTGGAGAGATCCTTGGTCCCAGTGTACAGCCAACAGGCCCGGGGCCTCCTGTGAAGCGGCGCCAGTCGCCGGCTGAGGAAGTCACCGACGACCATGTACGCATTTAGCCCCGCCGCCGCCAGGCCAGCGACGCGCGCCAACACTGGCGCCAACCGCGCGTCTTCCGGCGGTGGCTCGGTCCAGCTCTTCACCTTCTGGGCCGCCTCGGTCGGCAGCCGGAGCCGGTCGTTGGCATCAACGCCGATGTAAACCCAGTTCTGGCGCCATAAATCCCATTTGTTTCGCAGCGCCATCGGGATGAACTCGACGCCGGGGCGGCCGTGGAAGTACACACAACCTACCCGCTCCGGCAGGTCGGTGGCCTTGTTCTTCGGCGCGCTCTTCATGGTGAAGTAACGCCGGAAAAGATCCACCGAGGGCATCACACCCACAAACATCTCGCACAAGTGCGCGAAAACCCCCAGCACCATCACAGCGTTGGGGGTCAGATGCATCATTTGCACCTCGTACGTCTCCAGCACCTGGAAAAAGAAATCAGAGAACGGCGGAACAAGCCCGCCGACCGCGTAGTCGACGAAGTACACTGCTTCGTTGGCCCCTCGCGGCGCCGGCCTCGACTCGCCAGGGCGCACCTCCGGGGCCGCCCTCCACCGCGTGGCGGCCGGCATCATCCTCTTCACCCGCTCCATCCCAGCGTCGTCATTCAGGCGCGACGGCGGAACCGCCCCGCCGTCCAGCGGCCGTACCACGCGGCCGGCACGCGGCATCGTGAATACGACGACGGGAGCGGAGAAGGAAGAGCCAAAGCAGGGAGAAGCGCGCGCGGGCAGGAAGCCTGAGCTCTGGGCGCAAGAAGCAGCTTAAGCAATGGCAGTCCCAACTCAGCAATGGGAGAAGCCGGCTACCGTCCGCTGCTGCCTATAGTCTCGGAGAACCCGTGGAGCGCCCCTTCGACTCCGCCATTACGACCCTCGATTGGCGGACCGGAAGTGGAAAATCCCCCCTCGCCACGTCTTATCCCGCGCAATTATGACGGCGTCGCCTCGTTCCCTGCTAAGCCTGGTGGGCCCCGCGCCTTTTCGTTTCCCCGAGATATGGCCCTGTTCCTGCCCGGATTAGGCCCCGGTCGAGCAACAGGCCCAGGGGCCGCTGTCGGCAAAACGGGAATGGGGGGTCCCACATTCTCGGGAACATAAGGGCCTTCGGCCATGTCAGCCCCCCAGGGCCCACCTTCTGTGCAAAAAACAACCGGCCATGTCAGCCCCCCAGGGCCCACCTTCTGTGCAAAAAACAACTGGCCATCGCTGGTTGTTCTCTAAGCGCCTGAGGCTGCGGGCGCTGCCCGGGGCCGGGACGCTCGGCCTCGGCGCTCCACGAGCGCGGCGCCCGGGCGCGGAGCCGGCTCGAGCTGGCCATCGCCAACCACCGCATTTATGGTGAGCCGACGGCGTGGTGACAGGGCGCGTCACCCCTGTCCACCCGCACGAGACCCTGAGCAGTCAGAAGACTTTTTGACTGAGAGAGCTCCTTTTCTTCCACGCTCTGGCAGTTACAGTATGCTCGGTCACATTCGCACGACTTTAGCCGCCCGCAGCGGCTGCTCTCCGAGGCGACCTACCCTCCGTGCTGCACCAACTCCGGCGTGGGTGTCACAGGCGGACAGGGGCGACGGGACGCTCCACCAACTCCGGCGTGGGCGTCGCAGGCGGAGGGGCGCACAGGAGAGCTCACCGGAAAATATCTCCCTCCGCGTACCGGCACTGTGGACGACCCGGAGCTCTATAAAGGAGAATCCATGCCGCAGATGAGAAAGGGACCGAACTGGACAGAGCTCTCCCCGTCTTCTGCTCCCAAGCTCATTCTCTAGCCACTGTTCCTCTTCTCCGGCTCCGGCCGTGAGCTAGCTTTACCTTGTAACTACCATATTACATTCATCCACCACAGATAGCATACACACAGGAGTAGGGTATTACGCTTCCGAGCGGCCCGAACCTGTATAAATCCTCGTGTCTCCTCTGAGTGTGCTGTTCATCGTCTTCTTCGCGTATCCTTTCTGCTACACCTGAAGCCGGCTTCGCCTGAGAACTACTCCCCTGGCCGAATCTCAAAGGGGGGTCTCCCGACTTCCCGCCGTCGAGGTTTCATCCTCCGACAGATGCGGTGTCCCGCGGGAAGAAGAACGGAGGAAGGAATCGAGCTCTTACCACGCGCAACGGCGAGCTCTGAAGCACGGCAATGGCGGGCGGGCGGCGGTGCCCGATTTGGGGCTTTTCCCCACGGCGGCACTCGGGTGGAATTGAGGGTACGGGCGAAGCCGTGAGGTACTGGGGAACTCGGCAGTGAGGTTTGTTCGGTCGATTGGGCTCGGGGGAGGCAGATCGGGGTGAGGCCGAAAGATCAATGGCGGCGGCGGAGAGAGAAAGAGAGAGCTCGAGCTTGGGGGGGCGATGGCATGGCGGAGTGGGGAATTTATAGGCACGGGTGCGGCGCAACCTGACAAGGAAGAGGGCGGTGGAAGCTTGGATATTCTTGCGTGGCTGACTTGACGGGACGCGACGATGCCGGGCTCCTGTGGCCGGCGTCACCATGCCTCGTGCTGCCGCGAGAGAGAGGGGAGAGGGACAGAGGGGACAGCGACAGACAAGACGAGGTTTTGCACGTGGTTTTTGACTTTGCTAGAGAGACAAGCTTCGGCTTCGGCCGGCTTTTGTCCGAGAGCCATGGCAGGCACTGTGGATGGCGTCATCCTCGCCGGGCTCAGGTCCCGAGGGGTTGACGAAGAGGAGAGCGTGTGCTTGCTCTGGCCGGGACAGGGAAGAATGGCGCGGGTGTCCTGTGTCGGGGTGGAGCCGAGAGAGTTCGAGAGAAGGAGAGAGAAAGCCGAGAGCGAAGAGAGGCCGAGGAAGAAGACGACGGGGAAGACGACGTCGGCGACTGACAACGGGGCCCACCGGTCGGGCAAAGGCGTCCGCGGCTGGAGACGTTGTTAGACGGGCCCGGACCGAGGCGCGCGCGAGCGTCGCTTGCGAGCGGCGGAGGGGCTGACCGACGGGGCCCGTTTGTCAGTCGGGAGGGAGTCGCCTGGGCCGCGCGGGAGGCAGAGGCCGAGTGGGCCAAAAACGAAGAGGGGATGGCCCGACGATACAGTGGTGATTGGGATTTCTTTTCCAGGGATTTTAAAAGGATAAAAGGAGAATTTTGATTTGGAAGTTGGACCAAAATTTCATATTTTGGACCACAAGATTTCTGAGATTTGTATTGGTATTTCCTTGCTAGGAATTGAATGTATATTTATTTTGATAAATGATTTTTGAGAAAGGAAAGAAGGGAGAGTATTCCAAGGGGCTTCGGACTTTTATTCAAAGTTTGGGATTATGACTCAGAAATTTCTGGGGAATTTTTGGAGGATTGAAAAGGGTATTAATTTTGGAATTGGTGTTTGGTTTCTCGAGGATTAAATCAAAGGAATTTGAAGAGGGACTTTGATATAGATTTATATATATACATGTATATATATATATATACATATATATATATATATATATATATTTGAAGGGGAGGTCTTGAGAGAGAATTTTAAAGGATAAATTGGATTTTTAAATTTCAGATTTGGGATTTGGACTTTTGGGACTTTTGGGAGATTTTGAGAGGGATTTATTTCAAAAATTTATCCTTGGGCCCACAAAGATTCTTGAGAATTTCGGATGAAGATTTTTATTACGACGATTGAGATATATATATATTTTGGAAGAATAGGATAGGGATTTTGGAGGGAATAAATTCCCAGGGGTTGGGTACTGTTTTGGATAGTAGAATTTGGGAATCAAGGGGGGGCTCTCGATATATACATATAGATATGTATATATTTTTAAGAGAGATTCTGAGGGAGGGTTTGAAAAGAGGGTTCAGACTCGAATTACAATTTTAATTCGAGGTCGTGACTCGGGGAAATTTGTGGGGACTTTGAGAGGTGTTTCTGAGATGGGATTTGGGCGTATATACATATATATGGATATTTGGATGATATCTGGAAAAAGAAAGGAGGAGATTCAAGAGAGGACTGGATTTGGATTTTGATTTAAAACTGGGACTTGATTCTCAGGGATATTTTGGGAATTTTGTAATGGAATAGAATTGGAGTACCTCGAGGGAATTTTAGAACTTAATTTAATTCTTGGGATTTGAGGATTTTGGAAATATATAAATTTGGCAGGTTTCGGGAAGGAAGTTCTCGATGGAATTTAGGGTTTTTCGAGAGGAACAAAATCAAGGGATTTAAATAGAGAGCTTCAAAGGCGATTTCTGAAGGGTTTTATTGGAGGGCTTCGAATTGCAAAATTCAAACCCGAGTATTTTTGGGAGGAGTGAAATAATAGTATTTTGGTCAAAGTCTTCAGAAGGGATTCGAAGGGAATTTTGAGAGGAATTTTGAGAGAGATAATCGAATTGCAAAATTCGAGTCTCGGGATTTGGAGGGAATTTGGGATCGAGGTTTTTTTTAGGATTTCAAGGGGTTTAGACTGAAATCTACGGCACTTAGTCCTTAAGCATACACAAAAATCCAAGATTTTTGAAACTAGGGTTTTTACGAAAATAGTTTTTAACAGCCCGAAAACCGAGGCATTACACTCGGCTTGTGGCCAAGGACTATACTCAGAAAGAAGGCAAAGATTTCTCTGACATTTACTCACCTGTTGCTAGATTGACCACAATTCACGCACTTATCTCCTTAGCTGCCTCACATGGTCTTCTCGTTCATTAGATGAATGTTAAGAGAGCTTTTCTTAATGGAGAGCTAGATGAGAAAATTTATATTAAGCAGCGTGATGGATTTGTAGTAGAAGGTCAAGAAGGCAAGGTGCTAAAATTGTTAAAATCTTTGTATGGTCTGAAATAAGCTCCTAAGTAGTGGTATGAGAAATTTGATAGAACACTAACTTCTGTGGGCTATGCAGTTAACGAGGCAGATAAGTGTATATACTATCGCTATGGTGAGGGTGAGGGAGTTATTTTGTGCTTATATGTTGATGATATACTAATCTTTGGGACAAACCTTGAGGTGATTAATGAGGTTAAATCATTCTTGTCTCAAAAATTTGATATGAAAGATCTGGGAGTAGCTGATGTTATATTAAACATTAAGCTAAACAGAGGTAAGGATGGGATTACACTCTTGCAATCTCATTATGTGGAAAAAGTGTTGAGCCGCTTTGGCTATATTGATAGCAAGCCTTCTCCAACTCCTTATGATCCTAATCTTTTGCTTTGCAAAAACAAAAGAATAACTAGGAATCAGTTAGAGTACTCCTAGATAATTGGCTCACTTATGTATCTAGCTAGTGCAACTAGGCCAGACATCTCCTTTGCTGTGAGCAAATTAAGCCGGTTTACCTCTAATCTGAGAGATGATCATTGGCGTGCGCTTGAGCGAGTTATGCGCTATTTGAAGGGTACTATGAATCTTGAACTTTACTATACTGGGTACCCATCGATATTGGAGGGATATAGTGATTCCAACTGGATCTCTAATATTGATGAGATCAAAACCACTAGTGGATATATTTTTACGCTAGGTGGTGGTGCTGTTTCATGGAGGTCGTGCAAACAAACTATTTTGACGAGATCAACCATAGAAGCAGAGCTTACGACACTAGATACTACTACTTTGAGGCAGAATGGCTGCGTGATCTATTAATGGATTTGCATGTGGTTGAAAAACCAGTGCCAGCTATCCTTATGAACTCTAACAATCAAACTGTCATTGCTAAGATGAATAGTTATAAGGATAACATGAAATCGTCTAGGCATATGAAGAGACGATTAAAGTCTGTCATGAAATTAAAAAATTACGGAATTATAAGTTTGGATTATGTCCAAATAGCTAGCAACTTGGTAGATCCCTTTACAAAGGGGCTATCATAAAATATGATAGATAATACATCGAGAGAGATGGGAATGAGACCCATGTGAGTTACACTATGATGGTAACCTAACCTATGTGATCAGCGATCCTATGAATTAGGACCTAGAAAGAACAAGCCATTAATTAACGGGAGAAGTGTACCTTTAACTGTCTCTAAGTGAAGATGCATATACTCTCACAAGCTGTAAGGCATGTTGGCTTTTGCCTTAATGTATTTTGTTGGTTTTAAATAGCGAAGATGCTATTCTACAAAGTATTCTTGAAAGAACACACCTATATGAACTTGACCGTTGGTCGCGGTTTATGGAGATTTTTGGTGAATATCCTAGGAAGCTCATAAAAAACCAAGGAGTATGACTTATAAGCTCCAACCGAGGGGTAGGCTACTGACGGCCTAGTATCAGTCAAGGCTTTGAGTAAAACTTGCTTGCACAAAACTTGCAATTCAAGGCGTAGTCCATTGTTCAAGTTGTGAGTAAGTGTAGCTTGGAGTTCTAGATGAATATTCAACCTTAATCGGCCTCCATCGAAACACTGGTATATAAATAGTATTTTGGAGAATGGTAAGTCTCTTTGAGACTTTGAGATTTGGTGGGAGATTCTTAGAATTACTAAGTGGACTAAGACCCATGTGAAGAATAATTTCTAGAAAAATCTCAAAGGCTCACCTCATGGGGAGTGGCATGAAAAGTTTAGTTCCACCTTACTAGTTCTAGGAGAGGAAGAGCTCCTTATAAGGGTGAGCTCTCTTCTAGCCACTTGAGATATGCATAGTGGAGAGTACTAGAGAAATACATGTGCGCACTTGCCTCGCCAGCTAAAATTAGCTTCTCATGCTTGCATAGATGCAGCTTCCTTTTGCAAATCTTAACAACTTATCCGGAATTTGTTTTGAACTCACGAAATAATTTGATAAGCGTGAAGTCCGGACAAGATACGCGCGGCTTATCCGGTTCGGTTACGAGATAGAGATCGTGCGGGTGTCCTGATTACACGTCCTAATATCTTTATAAATACCGAGCTGCTGTCTTTACGTAATAGATGCGAAAACAATCTAGCGCTTGCCACCTCTTATGTTCTGAGCCATCGTTCATCGTTTACTCCGTCCCGTTCGTTGGCGTGCACCAGCGGATTGGGAGAGTAGGTCTCCAGAACCCTCGCATTCGACGTTCTGCACTGAGAGAGGGCGAATAAAGTTTTTGAAAAGTGCTATGCACGACTGCTCGCTGTGTGTCCATCACAACTTGTCTTCCTCCACGTTCAGGCCTTGCGCGTCGTCGTCACCACCCAGTGCCATGTGTTGTTCGTGTGGTACGTGCTGTGCTCGTGTCTGCTCCAAAACAGGACTGTAGGTACGCGTACACTATGTCTCCCGTGTTTGATCTATTCATGTTAATTGCTGGCATATACATATTTAAGGTCAGATTACATAGTTCTGTTTACTTATGCTATTAATATCATAATTTATTTATGAAATAAATTAAACCTACATATACTTATATTTTCAACAGAAAAAGTCCTCACATGCAAAGGCTCTCAGACAGACTCTTGATTTTTTAACTCAATGGAGGAGCTTCTCTCTCCTAAATTTGTTTTATAATAGTGTTTCTATATAAACCGAGTACTTTTTAATCTTGACTTATATAGCCGTACAACTCTAAATATTTTTTATCCATTAATAGATCCCATCGAGATTTAACGGTTCAACGGTCCAAATCTTTTTCTTTTCACCAACAGCTTCGTAAAGCTTATTTCTTATCCGACTGACTTCTTCTATGTTTCTAAAAAAAAATACTACTGACTTTTACACATCCGAGAAAGCTTCTGGGCGTGCTGCTAGCCCGAGCTGATTCCATGTGCGCTGTTTATATGCATAATAAAAAATAAAAAATTGAAAAAGAATAAAATATTAAAAAATCGAGTAAACTTTATATCACTAATTTGAAACTTTCATCTCTAATTTTGAAACTTTTAATTTAATTTTCGAAACTTTCAACTCAAATTTAAAATCTATCAACTAAGAATTTAAAAAATTTACTCAAATTTTGAAATTTTCAATCCAAAATGTGAAACTTTTAATTAGATTTTCGAAACTATCAATTTAAAATCTAAAACTTTTAACTCTGTTTATTTATGTATTATTCTATAATTAAAATTATTAAGTACTAATAATGGTAATTAGAGAGTGATTAGTGTTTTAATGACCTACGGTTGTATTGGGACAGCGCGCGCTGGTTAGCCAACCCCATGCACGTGCCTGCTAGCTTTGCCCTTACACATCTACCTATTGCTATTAACATCAACCATCCAATTCTAGACTTACCAAGATCAAATAGTCGATATTTTTTCTTTTTCTCTAATTAATGTGGTAATTTTTAGGCTTCAGAGTAATGTGTTGTCTCCTTTCAAAGCTATTTTTTAATATAATAGATAGATAGATAGAATTATGTAGTGTATTAAAGAATACATTGTAATTAATAAATTAATAGTGTAATTATAGTTTATGTTTTGAAATTTATAGTATAATTACATCATAAATGTTGGTAATTTAGAGTGTAAAAACGATTTGACTATTTTTTTAGAAAACGTGGCGCCATAAATACAGCTAGTCCCCAGGAGTCTATATAATTCAGTCGTGGTCTAGTTGAAGGATTTGGATCCTCGGACTTCACGTAGCTCTGAACAGGAATTTCGAAGGATTCAAATTATATAGAAAATTTTCTTTTTGGTCGTTGGAAACATCGAATTGGAGCTTTCAAAATTCTATAAAATTTCTTTTGGATGATTCAATACATGAAGACTCTGGAGGAAAGTTAACATGAGTTTTTTTTTCTTTTAAGTCTATCTCTTTTATCCAATTACTATGATTTTCAAAGATGGCAATATAATTGAAACTTTATGTATGAGTAAATTCTAGGAATTCAAAACACAAGCATTTGAAAGATATTGTATTTGGAGGCGTCATAGAAAACATACACATAGGCTGATGGATTTATCAATAGAAGGAAGAGAGACAAAAGAGAGAAGATATATTGAAATTCTCAAAGGAAAAAAAGATTTGAGCTCATGTGCTATTTTCCTATATAATTGAGGCATAGGAAAGCAATCAATAAAAATTTTCTAATCTCAATCCTATATTCCAAACAACCAGTATAGGAAAATTTTCTAACGATTTGAATTGTTCAAATTTCCTAATGGATTTCTTACTTGAGGCCTTATAATCGCCAAAAAAAAATCAACTGCAGAATTAGCTTTGAAGCGATTAGGCGGTGAAAATCGAACTCTGCGTGCGAACCGTACGTTTAAACCAATCAATGGGTAGGATGTTCGTATCAGCGTTCCATATGTACAGCCAGATTTTAAAACAGGTGAGGTACAATCACCATCCAACGGCCTTCCTCACGTCAATGGCCATCCCGTACGTCACCGGAGCTCCGGCGAGCCATCAACTCGTCCACCAGCCGTTCGATGTCGTCGTACGATGACCCGCCCTTCTTTGGTGCACCCCTCTCCCTCACGCCGAGCTCCTTTGCCTTCTCTCGTATTATCTTATCTTTCTCATTATTGTCATCATTTTTTCTATGGCTTCGTGATCACCCTCGCCACTAGATCTCTAAATTTGACGCCGACACTCATCTTGAGCACTCTACTATGAGCTTCTTATTGTAGAATTAGCTGGCATACCACAGCCAGGTTACCATTGGCTCACCGATGCTCATAGCCTCTAAGTATCAATTTCCACTTGCAATGCATCACGAACCCACCGAAGGCAGGGTGGTTGAGGACGAGCATCTGCGGTGCCCATCCCTAGATGTAGAGGCCGGGTTTTAATTCAGTATTAAAAGAAGAACATTTGCAATACGGGACTGTGCAACTAGGTCATCTCTTCCCTGTGTAATAATTCATCCATACGCGACTATTAATTTCACCTTCATTCTATTAGACGCACAACCACCTGATTCCAATTCTTCCATTTTAGTAGCTTTAGATAGTGTTCTTTTTGCTTGTGGCTCGATTTTCGTTATCACGTTTTTCAAAACGTGAAACGATGTGTTTTTAAAAAACTTTTTATATGAAAGTATCTTAAAAAATCAAATAAATCTATTTTTCAAATTTTTAATAGTTAATACTTAATTAGTTACGTGTTAATAATATTTTTTATTTTACTTATAAGCCTACGCTAAAATGCACTTCCCAGCGGTGCCTTAGCTCCTTGCTGATAGGTTTGAATTTTTCCCGACTCCATAAATGCAATGACTTCATAACAGAAGCTAAATCTGGTCTCAAATTAATCACCGGTGCAACCAAAAATTCTTGAGAGAGAGAATCCCCACATGATTTCGTACCTCAGACGTCTTTTCCTTGGTCTCCTGATGTCTCTTTCGAACTGCAGAAGCAGCGGACCATGGTCCGATCTCGACGACAATGTATAGGAAGATCAATAAGAGAGTGAGCTATTAACTATAATAGAAGATAATATCATCTATATTAAGTATTAGAACCAATATATATAATAAAAAAATCCTATATTTATTCTAACATAAATATTTTATTATTTTTTTTAGCTCACCATCTTCTCTCCTATCTCTTTCTTTCTTCCTCCCACAACTCCATCTCTCTTTTTCTTCTCCACGGGTGAGGGCAGTGGCCGGCGGGTGGCCAGCGCAGGCAAGGATGCGGGTGGCCAGGATGGCGTCTAGCGGGCGAGGGTGACAGCCAGTGGGCGCATGTGGCCGACACAGGGGTGTGGGCATGGGCACAGGCGCAGGAGCAAGAGCAAGGACAGGAGCAGCACGGACCCATGTTGTCTCGGTCCACGTGTAGAACCCAGCGACCCTCTTTCTTTTAGATCATTAAAAAATTTGATATAAAGCTTTTATAGCCAATTATTGTATTTACTGAGCTGTGCATCCATAAATTTTGCTGACCGGTCAGGATTTTTGCCACTGCCCTGTCCAATCTAACTTTAACATTCCGATTCCCAGGTTGCTTGTTATAATAAGTCCACGGCAGCTCTGATAAAACCCAGTTCACGAAGAACACATTATGACAAAACTTCCGAAATTCCCTCATCTGCCGCCCTGAACGTTTAGATGCAGAAAAATGTTCGAAGGACCACATCGTCCCACTGAAATCACCCATTATTAGGCAGACTCATTCGAGTGGGTTTAAGACACCATTCTAATTAGCTTAAGACATCCACATTGTAGCAATAGAAAAGGGTGCTAGGGGGTGTTTGAAAATATTGTTAGTGTATGATTAATTAAGTATTAACTATTAAAAACTTAAAAAATAGATCTATTTAATTTATATTTTATTTTTTAATACAGTTTATTACAGTTTTCACAATGCTCATCCACCACAATCTCAGTACCTATTGTCAAAAGAACGTAGGCAATGACACCATAGCTATTAAATTTTTTTATAACTATTTAAACGGTTTTAAATAGACAAAAAGATATTTTCTGCGTGGCGATACCGGCCGCGCCGTGGCGATCGACATCGCCGTCGTGCCCTTTCCGGACGTCGGGCTCCCGCCGGGCGTCGAGAGCGACACGGCGGTTACATCCGAGGAGGAACGTGGCAAGTTGTTCCAAGCCATCCAGCGGCTGAGCGAGCCGTTTGACCGGTTCATGGCGGAGGGCCGCCCCGACGCCGTCGTGGCCGACGGCCTTTTCACTTGGTCCGTGGACGCCGCCGCCGAGCACGGCGTCCCGCGGCTAGTGTTCTTCGGCACCAGCGTGTTCGCGCGGTCCTGCACCGACAGCATGCTCCGCAACAACCCGGTGGAGACCTCCGCCGACGACGACCCCGACGCCGTCGTGTCCCTGCCTGAGCTGCCGCACCGCGTCGAGCTGAGGCGAAGCCAAATGATAGACCCGAAGAAGCGGCCGGGCCACTGGGGCTTCTTCCAGACCATGAACGCCGCCGACCAGAGGAGCTACGGCGAGGTGTTCAACAGCTTCCACGAGTTGGAGCCGGAGTACGTCGAGCACTACCGCACGGCGCTCGGCCGCCGCTCGTGGCTCGTCGGGCCGGCCGCGCTCGCGAGCAAGGACGTGGCGGCGAGAGGAACAAGCGAGCTCTCGCCGGACGCGGACGCCTGTCTGCGGTGGCTCTGTTGAGAATATAAGCATATATAGATTTAATTTATTTTATAAATAATTATGATATTAATAGTACAAGCAGACAGAACCATGTAATCTGATCTAAACATGTATATGACAACAATTAACATGAATAGATCAAACACAAAATACATATTATACGCGTACCTACAGCCCTATTCTGGAGCAGACGTAGCCTGTTCTGGAGCAGACACAGGCACAGCACGTATCGTACGAACGACACACGGCACCGGGTGATGGCGATGACGCGCAGCGCTCGAACATGAAGAAAGACGAGCCGTGATGAGTGTACAGTGAGCAGTCGCACGTAGCGCTTTCCAAAAACCTTATTCGCCCTTTCCCAGTGCAGAACGTCGAAGGCGAGGGTTTCGGAGACCTGCTCTCCCAATCCGCCGGTGCACGTCGACGAACGGGACAGAGTAGACGACAAACGACGGCTCAAAACAGAAGAGATGGCAAGCTCTAGACTATTTTCGCATATGTTGCGAGACAGCAGCTCGGTATTTATAGAGATATTAGAACGTGTGATCAGAACGCCCGCACGATCTCTATCTCATAACCGAACCGGATAAGCTACGCGTATCTTATCCGGAGTCCGCTTATCAAATTATCCCGTGAGTTCAAAGCAAATTCTAGATAAGTTGTTAAGATTTGCAGCAAAATAGAACTGCAAAAAGAAGCTGCATCTGCGCAAGCTTGAGAAGCCAATTTTGGCGGACCATTCATGCGCATGTCGCGTACGCGCGCCGCCTGGCCTGGCGAGGTGAGCGAGTGAGCGCGCGTGTGTTCCTCTAGTTCTCTTCACTATACATGTCTCAAGTGGCTAGGAGAGAGCTCATCCTTATATGGAGGTCTCCCTCTCCTAGAACTAGCAAAGTGATACTAAACTCCTATGCCACTCCCCATGAGGTGGGCCTTTGAGATTTTTCTAGGAATTATTCTTCACGTGGGCCTTAGCCCACTTAGTAATTCCAACAGCTCGAAGGGAAGCCAGACGGCTCGGTGGTGTATGTCTCCTTCGGCACGCTGTCCAGGTTCTCACCGGCGGAGATGCGCGAGCTCGCCCGAGGACTCGACCTCTCCGGCAAGAACTTCGTATGGGTGATCAAAGGCGTAGCGGACATCGACGCACCGAAGTGGATGCCCAAAGGCTTTGCCAATCTGATCTCGCCGTGCAGCGAGTACGGCCTCACTGTCCTGGGCTGGGCCCCACAGATCATCTTGAACCACCCGGCCGTCGACGGGTTCGTGACGCACTGCGGGTGAAACTCTACGCTGGAGGCCCTGAGTGCCGGCGTGCCAATGGTGACCTGGCCGCGGTACGCCGACCAGTTCTACAACGAGAAGCTCATCGTGGATGTGCTCAAGGTCAGGGTCAGCGTTGGGTCCGAGGACTTCGCGTCGCATTTTGAGGAGAACCGCTGTCACACCCAGAATTTCCATCCAAAATTCTAGAGTTTTATTATGTGTAAATCCTCGTCCAGGAATTAACCGAGGCACATATGATAAAATTGATAATCAAAGTAATTGTTTACATAGCGTAAGCATTTATTACAGAGGTGAATGGTACCTCTCAAACCAATAAGGTTCTAAGAGCAGATAAATAAATAACAGCGTGACGATTCCTACTCCACGCACTTGATCGGGCTCCCGCTCAGTCCTTCAAGTAGTCCTCTTCACTGTAGTCCTCCTCTGAATAATGATTATTAATTGAAAGGTGAGTACATGAAATACTTCGCAAGCCATACAGCAAATATGCAAATGTACGGGATAACAAAGGATAGCATAATATGGCTCAAGTTTGCGTAAAAGCAAGTAATGAAACATTTGAGAGAGTAATAAAACATTAGTTAAATAGCAGTATTGATCAACACTATACCGTTCACCAAAACGGTATAAGCCCAACCACTCCAACCTGGAGCTACACATGTTCCACTATTCAACCATCAAATTTTAGATAATATGGGACTAATCACAGAAAACATTGCTAGGCCGCCCTTAACCGTGGGTACGGCTATTCGAATAGTTTTACTCTGGCCAGAGGTGTACCAATTTACCCACAAGACACAACTCCACAGCACATCACTGTGCCCCTCGATACCACCACGGTATCTCGGAAAGAAATTGTGATAGGACACTCCACGTAATCCGCATAACAAGGGGGCCACCCGCTGGACCACCAGTCTCCGGTAGGATTGATCAGATACCTCGTCTAGGAGACGGCCCAACGCCTAAGACATGGACTTATTGATGCAGCCATGGTGGTTTTATTGACACAGCCACAACACACCATGGTGAACTCCGGTTGAACATACTACACTTTGGTTCCCACCATTACCCATACTAGCTTGTGGTTAGCACGAGTATTGCTTCGTAATGGGTAGTCCACGAACCGGTTCTTAACTGTCATGAGCACCGTTAGCAACATTTTCAACCCTGGTACTCGCAATCCACCTTTTATTCAAGTTTTAGTGAACCATTAAAATGTCCTCGTACAACCACTGCCGTAAATGGAACATCATTTCATGTGACTGAATAGTAGTATAGGAGTTACTGTGACAACCCATAAGTTATTCTATTATTTGCTAGGCATGGCTAAGCAAGGTCCTAGAGTTATTCTAGCTAACCAGTAAATAAAGGTAGCTAGTCAAAATTATCCCATAGGCACAATGTCAAGTGATCAAATCAAAGGGGCCATAAACAAAGGTTAGGGTTTCTCTGTCCCGATGACATTTCAAAAGAAATGCAGCGTTGAAGAAAAACATAGCTTTAATCATAGGAATAATATGTTCAATGAGAAAGAGGAATCCGTGTGACTTGCCTTGCAGCTCCACACAGCCTTCGACACCTGCCTCGAAAAACTGCGTCTCTTCCTGAACGTCGGTAGCTATCGGCAATAAACAAAATAAGCAAAAGCAGTAAATCAACACACATGAACAGTACAATATTATATATTTAATGAATAATTCATGATTTTTGGAGAAATTAGAGACTTGAACGACCTCAATCCAAGTTCGTATGAATTAGTTATGATTTTTAGAAGTTTTTAACCCATTTATAGCCTATTTAAAAGAATTACCCGATTTATTGCGTCATAATTAAATTAATTCTATTCGGGAAAAGGGATTTATGACGTCACAGGAGAGAGGAGACTCTCGGTTGACCAGTGGGGCCCACTGTCAGCGAGGGAGGCGTCGGGTCCATGGTGAACCAAGTCCACCATGGTCCACGAGGGGGATCCGATAGCTAGGGTTTCTAGGGTTTGGATTGGACGGCCACGATCTAGCCACGTGTCAAGATGATCTCACTGTGATCGGACGGATGGAATCTAACCGAGGAGATCTGAACGCTGACATCGATCCCGATCGGATCGGCTAACGGCGCTGAGGAGGCGCCGAGCTGGCGCCTACACGGTGACCACGTCGGCGGCCACGGCGGCTACAGCGACGGCGGCGACGATGGTGGCACTAAACCCGATGGTCCATGGCGATCGGCGGCACGGCGGCGTACTGGGAGAGTGGGAAATGCTAGAGGAGTTCGAGGCGATTCTTACCGAGGGTGAAACCGCGAAGAACGACGACGGAGACGACCGGCGGCGAGCTTGAGGCGGTGGAAAGCTTCGGGTCTTCGTCGACGGCGGTGTTCTGGCGTTCCCGAGGGCTAAGAGGCGGCGGCCTGGCTTCTACGGGCTCCGGCGAACCTAACCAAGGTGGCGGCAGGCTTGAACAGCAGCTAGAGCGACGGCGGTGCGCAAACGAAGCTCGGCGACGGCGGCGGAGCAAGCGCGAGACGCGAAGAGACAGCTAGGGCTAGCTAGAGCTCGACCTAAAGGGCGAAAACGATCCTAGGGATTTCGAGGTCACTATTTAAGGCGGAGAGGGACGGACTCCGGCTCGGACTCGACGGGTTTTGCGGCGGCGCCGGTTAGGAATTGGAGGCCGGTTCGGGAAGCTTCGGGTTTTCGATTTCCGCACGATTTAGCTTCGGGTTCCTGGGGATTAGGTAGAGGGGGATAAGGACTCTGTTTTCCCCCAACCAATTTGGAGAGATCGGGTCCGAGACGAGCGGATTAGGCGGGATTTGCTGTGGCGGCGCTCGGGTGCAACAGTGCGCCCAGGCGGGAGGAAGACGACGACCCAGCCAACGGGCCCCACCTGTCGGTGGCTGCCGGTGATGCGAGCGGACGCAGGCTGTCGGGCGCGCGCGCGAGGAGGATGGGCTGCGCACAGTAATGGGCTGAAAATGGCCTAGAGACTGTGAAGGGATTTTTAAACTCTTTTCTTTTTGTTTTAATTCTGTGAGCTTGTTTATTTTGCCAAAAATACCTCCCCTCATCAAATAATTCCTAGAAAATTCCAGAAATTAAATAATTAGGCAAGGAATTTTATAAAATTATCTTCAAGTCCACTTTCCTTTATATTTTTCCCCTGATTTCATTCTTTTCACTCCTTGCGATTTTTAATTCAATTTCTAAAATTCCTTTTTCACAATATTTTATATAGGGATAATTCCAGGGTGTTACAACCGCCGGGTGATCATCGGCAGCGAGGTGATCGCCGGAGCCATAGAGAGAGTGATGGGCGACGGTGAGGAGGGCGAGGCGATACGGAGGAAGGCGACGTAGCTAGGCGTGAAGGTGAGGGGCGTGCCAGAGAATGGAGGGTCGTCGTACGACGATGTTGGACGGCTGATGGATGAGTTGATGGCTCACCAGAGCTTTGTCGACGAATGAGATGGCGCGTTTGACGTCAGGAAGGCCGTTGGATGGCTCGTCGCTGCCCCCATCCCGCCGGAGTCCACCGCCTTTGACTTCGCCGAATCGCCTCTCCTCCAAGAAGTGTCATTGGTGGTGCCCATTTGTGTGGGAATATGGTGGAATGATAATTAGATCCACAAATATCGTAGGTGCGTGCAGGAATACGATGTTTGAAAACATGCGTGAAGTATCAAACGTTTGATTTTTTGGATTGTGTTAAACAACAATATTGACCGTTGAATCGAACTTTAAGATTCAGATGGGGGAAGCGAGTTCCAAGTTACATTGTTATCTTATTATAGTTACACTTTCAACTTGATGTAGTTACCATTATCGATCATATGTAATTTTAGTTACAAATTTGTGCAACTTAGTCATAATTATCTGTAACTGCATGTAATTTATCAATCATGCGTAACTTTAGTTGTAAATTTATACAACTCAATCATAAATATATATGTAACTGCAATCGATTGACGGATTCATGTTTTTCAAACATTTAATCAAGAAGTGTTCCCATAAAATAATTACCGCGTGTTGTACTAGGTGGGGTCATGAAATCGCTAGGAAAGTGAGAGGGCGCAGGAGACAGGGATTGGCGATGTGAGGAGTGTTGTTTAACTAAGCGACGTGCTATGTATGGTACAATAGTTCTCCTATTTATACTTGATTTTTATAGTGTGATAGATGAATGTTTCTTGAATACTATATTTGAACTTGACTTTTTTTTTAAGTGATAGATGTCATTACGCTTATAATGTCAAAAAAAAACTAGTGATAGATGTCATTATGCTTACAATGTCAAACGAAATCTAGACTTTTAAGTTCAGTAGATTAGTCTTTTGATTCAAGTTCATTTTACCCGTTGTTTAGTTTACATATTAGCAAGTACCATGGTCTAATGTCCCAGACTTGTTTCTTTTGGTTGTGTAGTTACAGGGTATCCATGGTCCATTTGCTAGTTGTGCCTATTAGAAGGATTTTTTTGCAAGAGAGAATTGTGAGAGACTGTTTGAATTGTGAAATGAGATGCATAAAGGACAATTTTTGTCCAACAGCTACTTAATTGATGTAGCTATGATGGTTCCAGGAACCAATTTTGTCTACAAAATTAAGTACTTTTGAGTTTGATCAGGGATCTGTGATGTACATGATGGCTAAATTTAGTTTGCCAAAGAAACTTGTTTTGCTTTGCACGATGGCAATTGGGACTTTGGAGACACTTATTCTTATCACAGAGAGAGAGAGAGAGAGAGTAATTTCTAGGGAGTTGTTTAGAACCGAGTGAAGTTGTAACTTTCGGTTAGCTCAAAGAGATATTTCTAATCTGAACAAGCTTGTTTTCAGCAAATTCTAGTTGAAGCCTTGCAATTAATTGGCACCTCTTTCCTTGTTGTCCAGTCTCAGCATTGATGATGATGATCTGAATGCAAATATACATGTCAATATTGAGAAAAAAAATCAAAATTTATAGAATGCCAAGAACAAGTTTCATTAATTTGATTCTTTTCCACTTAAGTTCAAATTTCCCTAAGGCCTCCATGGGATTAAAGGGGACTGAATTAATCCCTCTCTAAACCCCCTCCAGTATTTTTCTTATGAAGATATTTTACAATGCTCTCTAGTGATAGTAGAATTAATCTGGACCATCAAATTTTCTAATCTAATAGATCAAATCTATTTTTACTATCACCTTAACTACTGGTAGTAGAATAGTTTTTTCTACTGGTAGCAGAATTCATATATCAAGAATTGAGATTACTTTTACTGATAAAATACTGGTAGTATTCAAGCATTGTAAAGTCACTCTTCCTTACGAGGATTAACCGAACAATAGAGCTAGGGTGTAGGGTTTGGTTGAGTCTATAGCTGTATTTAATAGAAATAACATAATAAATTACATATGCGACATGCCATATATTTAAAAGAAAAACTCTAGCTGTATTTCAGTTTTGAGATTTAATTGTCATTTTTAGTGTGTGTCTAAAAATATAAATAGCTCAAGAAAACAAAAGATATTCCAAGACCCACTGCAAAGTGAACATTCTTAAACCTAGGGACCGTCTATTGGTCAAAAGTTTGAAAACATGAATTCATCAAACGATTTTTTCTGTATCCAAAGACCAAAATACGAACCATTAGATATAACTGCATATATTTATAACTGAGTTGTATAAATTTATAACTAAAGTTGTACAAATTGATAATGTCAACTAAAAAGTTGAAAGTGTAACTACAACAAGTTAAAGTGTAACTTAGAACTCGCTTGCTGTACCCCAAATCTCAAAGTTTCATCCAATGGCTAATATTGTTGTTTGATTGAATCTAAAAAATCAAACCAATAGCAAATCTGATAAACTTAGGACCGCCTATTGGTCTAATGTTTTAAAAAAATGAATCTATTAAATGATTTTTTTTGCATCTAAAGATTAAGATACAAACCGTTAGATGCAGTTACATATATTTGTGACTGAGTTACATAAATTTATAACTAAAGTTACACAAATTGATAATGGCAACTGTAACAAGTTAAAAGTGCAACTACAACAAGTTAAAAGTGCAACTTGAAACTCGCTTTTCCCGTCTCAAATCTTAAAGTTCTATCTAACAGCTAGCATTGTTATTTGATAGAATCTAAAAAATCAAACGTTTGATCAATAAAAAATCTAGGGAATCACCTATTGGTCAAATGTTTGAAAATTTTGAATCTATCAAACGATTTTTTCTACATCCAAAGACTAAGATACGAACCGTTAGATGCAGTTGCATATATTTATGACTGAGTTACACAAATTTATAACTAAAGTTACACAAATTAATAATGGTAACTACAACAAGTTAAAAGTGTAACTACAGCAAATTAAAAGTATAACTTGAAACTCGCTTTTCTCGTCTCAAATCTTAAAGTTCCAATCAATGACTAGCGTTATTATTTGACAGAACCCAAAAAATCAAACGTTTGATCAATAGTAAATCTACAAATCTAGATAAACTTATAGCTGAACATGGTCATGATGAACGGACCTTAGACGCATCAAGATTTAGTTAGAATACTCTACGGTACTGAAAAGTTACAAACTTAATAAGATCAACCGCGCAACGGTTTTCCTCACGTCAACCGCCATCTCATACGTCAAAGGAGCTCCGGCGAGTCATCAACGCGTCCATCAGCCGTCCGACGTCGTCGTACGACGACCCGCCTTTCTCCGGGGCGCCCCTCGCCTTCACGCCTAGCTCCCTTGCCTTCTCCCGTATCGCCTCGCCCTCCTCGCCATCGTCCATCACCCTCCTTATGGCTCCCGCGATCACCTCGCCGCCGATCGCCCGGCGGTTCTCCAAATTCGACGCGAAGTCCCTGGAGCCCACGCCAACCCCGACCTTGAGCACATCCACGATGAGCTTCTCGTTGTAGAACTGGTCGGCGTACCGCGGCCAGGTCACCATTGGCACGCCGGCGCTCACGGCCTCCAGCGTCGAGTTCCACCCGCAGTGCGTCACGAACCCGCCGACGGCCGGGTGGTTCAGGATGAGCATCTGCGGCGCCCAGCCACGGATGGTGAGGCCGCGCTCGCCGCGCGGCGAGATCAGATCGGCGAAGCCTTCGGGCATCCACTCCGGTGCGTCGGTGTCGTCCGCTGCGCCGTTGGTCACCCATACGAAGTTCTTGCCGGAGAGATCGAGGCCTCGGGCGAGCTCCCGCATCTCCGCCGGCGAGAAGCTGGACAGCGTGCCGAAGGAGATGTACACCACCGAGCCGTCTGGCTTCGCGTCGAGCCACCGCAGGCAGGCGTCCGCGTCCGGCGAGAGCTCGCTGGTGCCTCTCGCCGCCACGTCCTTGCTCGCGAGCGCGACCGGCCCGACGATCCACGTGCGGCGGCCGAGCGCAGCTCGGTAGTGCTCGACGTACTCCGGCTCCAGCTCGTGGAAGCTGTTGAACACCTCGCCGTAGCTCCTCTGGTCGGCGGCGTTCATGGTCTGGAAGAAGGCCCAGTGATCCGGCCGCTTCTTCGGGTCTATCATCTGGCTCCGCCTCAGCTCGACGCTGTGCGGCAGCCCCGGTAGGGACACGACGGCGTCGGGGTCGTCGTCGGCGGAGGTCTCCACCGGGTTGTTGCGGACCATGCTGTCGATGCAGGACCGCGCGAACACGCTGGTGCCGAGAAACACTAGCCGCGGGACGCCGTGCTCGGCGGCGGCGTCCACAGACCAGGTGAAGAAGCCGTCGGCCACGACGGCATCGGGGCGGCGCTCCGCCATGAACCGGTCAAACGGCTCGCGCAGCCGCTGCACGGCATTAAAGAACTTGCCACGGTCCTCCTCGGATGTAAGCGCCGTGCCGCTCTCGACGCCCGGCGGGAGACCGACGTCCGGAAAGGGCACGAGGGCGATTTCGATCGCCGGGCCGCCGCCGGTATCGCCACGCAGAGCGTCGTTGGCACGATCCACGGCCGAGTGGATGACTGCGGCGTTGACGGGGGTGGTGAGGATGGTGCACCTGACGCCGCGAGCGGCGAAGATCGCGGCCATGTCGGCGATCGGGATGAGGTGGCCGGGCACGAGGAAGGGGAGGAAGAGGATGTGCAGTGGCTGCTGCTCATCCTTGGTAGCCATTCCCAAGTCTGAGCAGTGAGCACCGAGCTAGCGGTGTGCGTGCTTCTTCCAACAGAGTAGAAAGCAGAGTGGCTAGCTGCAAGTTCTCCTAGTTCAGAAGCCTGAAAACTATGCTCTTCACAAGAGCCACCCAATTATAGTGTCCGAGTCAAAATTGCCTTCAGCTCGAATCATCCAGGAAGACCAGCAGTCGTCATTTCTGACTTAGCGGCTTCCTACCAATTGCTTAGCGGCTTCGCCTGCAAGAATTATGCATTTATAATTGCTCTGAAGTTACTTGTCTTGTCAGGAGCAGTGTGCATCCAAATTGCTCGAACACAAAAAATCTAGAGAAAGGAAAAAAAAATATGGTTTGCATATTTTTCCTATATGGCCAACTAATCTATCGCATAGGAAGATCGCCCCTCCGCCCCTTCCGAAGCCATGAGATGTAGAAAGAAAATGGTTTCCTTGAACAACAAAAAAAGGGAAAGGAGCCCTCAAACCTACGAGTAGGGTGAAAACATATCGGAAACGGTCGGAAACTAGCTGTACTGTATTTGTTTTCATATTTTTTTTAATCGAATTCGGAATCGGAAACCTTGGATACAAAAACGGAATCAAATCGTATTTGTTTTCATATTTTTTTTTGAATCAGATTCAGAATCGGAAACCTCGGATACAAAAACGGAAATTATCGGATACAGATACGGAGCGAATACGAATCAGAACGAATATGGTAACGAATGTTTATTCGAATATAAAAACCCCTCAATCTGAACTTTAGAAACCAACGAAGAAAGACAACTTATTATTTTTTTAAAATAATTTATCAATATTTCTAAATTTTTAGCTAAACAACAGATACAAAAAATTGAAGTATCCATATCAACAACACATTACTAATTTGATCACATATAGCGGTGTAATTGGGTGCACTGCTACAGAACATGCCATTCATACCTCCATATTAAAATCGGTTGAAAAAAATCCGACACTAATAGAGGGTTTTCACCCACTCGTCTAACCCGCGCTCAATGCTAGTTTATTAAAAAATCGACACTAATAACATCAATACTAATTCATTAAAAGACCGATACCGATATATAATATATGAAACATCAATACCGATCTAAACAACCAACCGATATTGATAACTGGAGCGAGTCAAGCAAATTTCCCGAGTAGATCTATCACAGCCACTCATTCACTCATTCCCTCTCTCTCTCCCTTATCTTCACAGCTCCCTCTCTCTCTCTCCCTTATCTCCCCCTTCCTCCCTTCTCTCGCGAGCAGCGGCGGCACGCAGCGGCGCCGGAGGCCTCGCGAGAAGCAGCAGCGGTGGTGGCCTCGCGGCAGCAGCGGCGCCGGCGGCCTCACGACAGCAGTGGTGCCGGAGACCTCACGAGCAGCAGCGGCAGCGGCGGCCTCACGAGCAGCAGCCGCACCAGCGGCTTCGCGAGGGTTGCGCCGCAACCCGCCATGCCACCCCGCCGTTCCGCGCCACGTTGCGCGACGACGGCGGGACGGGCCGGAGCGCGAGGCCGCCCTGGACGGCGACGGCGAAAGGCGAGGACGAGGGGGATGACGACGATGATGTTGACGCCAGCGCGGCTGCCGCCTTTCGGTACAAGAACTTCTCCTCCCGGCTGCCGTCCTCACCGGTGGCGCCGGCGCGGCGGTCGACGGCCATCGCCATCGCATGAACTGTGTGCCTGTCTCCCTCCTAACTCTTCCATTCCATGTCACGTCAAAGATGCGCCGATTAATTTGTCCGGATATCCGAAAATTTATCCGGATAGTTTCCGACCAATTCCGAAATCCGCCGGATAATACCTTTACTGTATTCGTATCCGTATCCGAGAAAAATTATCCGTTTCCGTTTCCGAATCCGAGATTATCCGACCGATCCTATCCGTATTCGAAAATTCAGACGGTTAGCGGATAATATCCGAACCGATTTTACCCCTACCTACGAGTGATTTATCGTAACAAAGCTGTATCTGGTTCTCTGTTTTTGAGCTTTTATTCCTGAATCCACTTATTCGTTTCCTTATGCCATAAACCTACCCACTAAACAGTGGCGGATCTAGAGAGACTTTAGAGTCCGAACAAATTTAACTATAGCTACTATTTACTATAAAAAAATATATTTTAATTTTTTAAATTATATAAAATTTTAATGGATCACCCTCCGTGAGCTCGGGCAGCCGCGTGGGGTGACTTGGCGATGGATCTGCCAGTGCCACTAATAGATAGAGGCAAATGGGAATAACTAAACCACGTCTAACAAAATGAGCTACTTCAAAGCCAACATGATGCTTCTTGGTCAGATGACCAAGATATTGACGAATACTATATATGATCAAGAAAAGAGTACCTATAATCACGTAAGTACCATGAAAGCCAGTTGCTAAAAAAAAGATAAAATCATAAATACTATCTAAAATAGTGGAGGGTGCTTATATTTCATTTCTAGTGGCTACTAGAGCCAGTGAAATGGTTGGTTGCTGCTAAAACGTAAACCACTCGTTTTTCATTGGTCTGAATATACTGGTCAGTGTGCATTGAACTGTTGTCTCCTGTTATGGAAGGGCGAAGAAAACAACATATTCCTTCTGTAAAAAAACAACTCATAATTCCAAAAAAAAATTAAGGAGAAAGAAAAAAAGACCAAAATACCTATCATTAATAAGAAGTTACTCTCTCCATCTCAAATATAACAACTTCTACATTTAAAATTTATCCTAAATATAACAACTTCTCCATCTATATTCTAATAATATCCAATCACGACCTTTTGCCTTTTAATTTATTCATCTAACTCTTCTTCTCAACCAAATACGTTTTTCTCCATTTAATTTTACCTATTTTCTTAAAATCCATGTCCAACCCTAAAACTTTTTATATTTTAGAATGGAGAGAGAGTAGAATTGATGGATGAGTAAATAAGGAATATTAAAGTGGTAAAATTTTTTGATTTACGGATGAGGATAGATAAAGAAGTTAGAAATTAGTTTATTTTAGAATAAAATTTAAATTATAGAAGTTAATATATTTTAGGAGCCAGGGAGTACTGGACTACTGGTGAGTGAGTACTGAACTGATGTTTCCGTATATGGAAGGGCGAAGGAAAGAACGTAGAGATCAGATGTGATCGCCGGAACACGGGCACTTCGTCACCGCTTACGTAAAACTTCATCCTGATTAAGCAGCCTTTGTGGGCAAGTTTCCAGTTCACGTACAAACTGAAGAGAAACAAGCGGTTCACTTCACGACAAATATTTGTACGTACCAGCACACGTAGACATGGCTAAGTGCCCAAGTCTGTCGGAGTCGTCTGCATCGCAACGGAGCACGGCCGGAGAGCCGTCTTCTTTGCTCGCCTCTCACGCCCCTGGCAGCGCTTCGCGGCCCGCGGCAAGGCGAGGCCGTCCGCGTCTTCGCAACGTGCGGCGCATTGGCCGCCGGCCGCTGTTTCCGGCGGGCCTAGTAGTTCGACCAGGCGGTAACACAAACGGCCTAAAAGGCCCAAGAAATGGGTTTAGGGTGGGATTTGGATTGGCCGTCGGGCCATTAGCAGGCTTTACTGAGATGGATGAATCTAACTGGGGAGTCCATGCAACCGGACCAACAATAGACCAATGGCCAGCTCTCCTTGAATTGGGCCTAGTGGCGACTGGTGAGTTCGTGAGTGTTGTAGTTGCCCTTGCGGTGTCAACTGTGATGCTTGTACTTAAGGTCCGTAAAGGTTGAAGGGCAAGTTTCAGAAGTGGGTGGGATCCTCTAACTGAACTGGACATATATTTAAGTCACTGACATGTGGACCAAGATCAGAGGATCTGCTTCTGGGTGGGTATGGAAGCAGGGGCAGTCATTCAAATAGCAAACACGTGTACCACTGCCCATCCCTGTTCTATGGATTTGTCCGGTCCCTTCAATAAATTAGTCATTTGACATTGTCGACAGCAATAATATATGCTTTTTTACACTTAAGTCAATACTATTGATTCAGCTTGATCGCTAGCAATATAAAACTAGCTCCAAAAATTTTCACGTGTCCTTTTATTTTAAGGACACTGTGGTCACACTGTTGTCTGTTAGACTGTTAGTACTAGTAGAACCACCTCAGAAAGTGCCTATAATCTGCTGCAGAGAAGTGTATGTGCCGGTGACGGCAACAAACACCCCGAGCAACAGAATTCCGGCGATCGCCACCATCTCCGTGCGGCGGATGCCGTCAGCTTTGTAGATCTTGAGGTAGCAGAGGCAGGGGAACAGCACGGTCGCCATGACGCTGAGGAACGAGCCGATGAACGACATGAGGTAGCCGAAGAAGGGCACTGTCGACGCCACCACCACCGTGCTGGCGAGAACGGCGGTGCTGATGGCCACCCTCGCCGGCGCGCCGCCCTGCTGCAGCGAGAGCCTCTCCTCGACCGCCGCCGTGATCGGCGCGACGAGCAGCGCGAACTTGGCCAGCGGGTTCACCAGGGTCATCACGATGGCGATCTTGGTGTAGAGCTTCCCGGACGGGAGGTTCAGTGTCACCTGCGACTGCACGTCGTCTCCGTAGATGAGGTAGCCCAGCACCGCCGTGAGCCCGTAGTTCAGGCTGCACAGCACCGACGAGATCAACAGAACCTTGGAGAAGTGCTTGTTGTTCTTCATGGACGAGTATATCGTCGGGAAGACGGCGTGGCCGGTGAAGCAGACGAAGTAGAGGCCGAGGGAGGTGGGCAGGCCGGCGAGGTTGAGGGCGTTGCTGTTCCTGTGGAACCTGGTCTCGGCGACACCGGCCCAGACCAGCGACGCCGTCAAGGCCGCCGACGCGACGAGCCCGGCCGCCGACACGTAGGCGAGCATGCCGAGGTTCTTGAGCCAGGTGGTGGGCAGTATGACGGCGGCGGCAAGGACGATGAACAGCTGCTTCCCATGGAGCTGGTAGCCGAGGAGCTCCATGGTCGCGCCGGGGAAGAGCTTGTCGAGGTTGTCGCCCTCGAGGACGAGGAAGCTGATGGCGACGAGGTAGAGCTCGACGTACATGAAGAAGGCGATGGCTCTCCGGCCGACGGCGCCGAAGGCGAACTGGCCGATGTCGGGGTAGCTGGCGATGGAGCCGTCAGCGCGCATGCAGCGCTCGATGAGCGTGCCGGTGTAGTAGCAGACGGCGCCGACGACGACGAAGAGCAGCAGGCTCAGCCACCCGCCCTGCGCCACCGCGTACGGCATGGACAGCACTCCGATGCCCGAGACGGCATTGGTGAGGTTGAGGCACGTCCTGGAGAAAGAAGAGCCGGTGTGGTAGCAACTCAGCTGCGCCTCCACATCGTTGGCGAAGTCAGCTTCCTTCCCCGGAAGCAGGGGCTCGGCGAGAGGGCTCGCCGCCGGCGCCACCGCCCCGAGAATCGCCTTCTGATCTGCCATTCCAATCGATGTAGTACAATCTATGGGAGGATTGCTAGAGGCAGAGTACTCTATTAGCTTAGCTACCACAGTTGTAGATGAAGCTCGGTTAGTTTGATGGAACAAGAGCCAGACTGCCCACCTATATATACAAAGGCCGCAAGTGAAATCAAGGTAGAGAACGAACACATGTCCCTGTCTCACCAACGCGTCCAGGACTCTTAACTAATTCCCCTCACTTAACACCTGCAACGATTATTACTGGCCAAAAAATTCAATAAAGTGGTCGCCTACTCGGCTATTGACGTCTACGGGCACTACTCGATTACACCAGGTCGCTCCAGAGACGTACGTGACTAGCGACGTCGACGTCGGCGAGGGGCAAGCACACTCATCACCGGAGGAGAGGAATGTCTCGTCTCACGTGTGTTCCGTTTACACGGCCTGGTATATTGTAGCGCCAAAAATGTGGAAGCCGTGGCGCGCGCACGCGACCAGCGAGCGCGTCATGACGTACACAGGATTTATCGGTTGCGCGTCATGGGGCGACCAGTCGGATAATATTTCTTTTACACCTAGGTACAATTATTTGCATGTGACTTAAATAACTACATAAAATTTTTTAAAAAGTTAGTAACATTGATGAGTATAACATAAATCTATACTGCAAGACTAAATTTAATCTATGACTAAAGAAACAAAAATAATAAAATCAGGCAGTTAACTGTACCTCTACAGAACAAATAAAATTTATTATTTTTTCTTTATATGTAAATATAATTTAGACTTGTATGTTCTATATTGATTTATTATATCATCATAATCTATCGGGAATTGTTTAGTATGGAATGTCTGATCATGTTGAACGGTTTGGCGCAGTATTGCTAAGCCAAGCATCTAACGTTATGTTCGCACGTGCCCTTAGCTTCGTCATCCACGCAGCCATGCATCTAAGTATGATCTTATCCCTTTCCATATGTTTATTCTCGTCCACTCAGTTATTTCTCCTTTTTCCCTTCTTTCTTCTCGCTCTCTCAATACCAAACACCATACCGAAGATAGGCCATCGAAAGTGCGAGCAACTGCCATTCTCCCCATGAAACTTGCAATCTAGGTGGCTTCTCTCTGGTTGCGTCATGATTCTCTAGGACTGAAGCAAAGACATAGCTGCCATAGCTGTCCGTGGCCTTACCACCCCTCTCTCGAGGTGATAATTTCACCTCCTCTACTAGAAGGAGATGAGGATGAGGTGAGAGAGATGACGAGGACATGGAGATCGATATAACAAGGTAATTCATGTTCTCCCCTAATACGCTTTTGTTTTTTTTTTATGTTTTTGATTGTTGAAACGCAATGTTGCATATGTGAGAATAAAATATTGCAACCAAGATTCAACCATGTTTCATAATCTTATCTTGATTCAAGAAATGCAATTTGATGTTGCCGCTGTGATATCAAAATGTTGCAACTAAGAATTGACAATCTTTCAACATTTTTATTTATTTATATGTTGAATACCACTTCTGAAAACTGTATCATAAATGTATCCCTATCGTTGCCATTGTTTCTTTCTTACCACTAGTTTTTCTTATAGTTTTTGGTAAATGTTTTAGTCATCCCAATTTTTTGTTTCATACTGTTTTGATGGATGTTATTTGACCAGCCAATAAAACATTTGATCATTTGAGGATTTGTAAATTATTGGACGTCCGACGCCTAATTGTCTTCTAATCTATCTCGTCAAATTTCATGAACTTTTTATACAACTATTTAAATTCCCAGCGCTCTCTCGCTATCTGCTTTTTGGCTGGACCCCGGCCGTCACGCGCGTCGAATGCGATATATGACCGTGACGGGCGAGCCGGGACGCGTGGCGCAGGGGCGATGCGGATTGGATGCCTTTTTACGGCTGCATCGTGAAAACCCTTTTTTGTTTGCACAGTCTCTGCTAGAGTGCTAGAGTGCTAGTCTGCTCACTGACCGCGTGTTGCTCCATCTCCGTCTCCATGCAGTAGCAGACGTTGGGGAACTCGGCGTTGATCTTGCAGAAAAACTGGAAGCGGAGTGTTTCCCTGTATCCGCTTAACTACTTTATGAGTCTTGTGGAAGATGGAATGCTAAGTACTTTTTAAAATTAAATATGATAAAATAGTTATCAAAGGTCAAAAGAAAATCTAACACTATAGATTTGCTCACTTTTCCAAAATTCAAGTTTAAACTCGATTTGCTCATTGAGTAGAATAAAAGACAAATTTAGATGTAAGTGTTCAATCTAAAATTTCTTATATTTTGAGACGGGGTAGTACTTCCTCTCTTCTAAAATATAAGATGTACTGTTTTTGCATGGTGTTTAACTTGTATTATAGGTCTACATTGGAGGGTTGAGAACACTCTTCTACCTTTTGGAAAAAATTACCTCAATTTTAGTATGTTAACCAGTTTGGTAGCGAATGATTTGTCTATACAATAAGAGTGCCGATGTGCTGTTCCGTCCAAAAATGACACCAATATCACCAGGTCACACAAATTATCACGCCCTAAAGTGGCCCTCTGGAAAGCAAAGTCAGAGATATAGAACAATCCTGCATAACAGTATCAGTCTTAAAAATATAGTATTGATATAACAGGTGATGAAACTATCATGGCATAACTGTCTTCATTAATAGACAGTTTTACAAGCAGGTTGAAACTATGGACATACCCCAAGTTTACAACGATACATTACTAAAAGAGCGGAAATGGAAACTAGCCCAAAGTCACAAGCATGACTCGGGAATTAAGCCGAAACCTTAAAACTCCTCGAAGCCTGCTTGCTCTAGGAAGAATTTCTCGTTGGTGGGATCCATCTCCTCTTCCAGTACTGGGGGGATAGATTATAAAGAGCAAGGATGAGTACTAGCGTTCTCAACAAGTCATGAGAACTTAGGTATTTAATGTAAGTTTCAACGGATGACTGGTTATTTTGTTATTCAATTTTTATTTGAAATACTTTGAATAAGCTAAGTGTGTGCTTCTCAATAACCGAAGTGGAGTGGAGTCTCGCTCGATTGGAGTGAATTGTATCATTCTTTGATTCAGCACAACTCCCAAAGTTGGCTTCTCGAGATCTGGCTCCACGAGCCGATCCACAATCATTGGGCCACAACCCTGTTGTCCGCAACTGCTTCACCATAATTTGGAAATCGGATTTCCCATCCACAGCACCCTTTCGCAAGGAGTAGTCAAACAAAACTATGCTAAGGAATAACCTGACATCTGCCTATAACCGTGGGTACGACTACTCGAACAGTTTTTAACCTTTGCAGAGGGGATATACTTTACCCACATGACGTGACTTACTCTACCACCAAGCTCATGCAGAACGGCCATGACTAGTGACTAAAGTTTTTAGTGACAAAGCATTTTTGGATGCAACACCAGGTTACCTTATGCCAACTGGAGGGGTCCATGACCAACAATAGGGTAGGTCTAAGACCATACTGTGCCAGAAACCCAGGAGGCATCCCCACCGCCCTCCCAGCGATATAAATCCATTGACATACAAGGCGTCCCTAGGCGGCTAGTTACTCAGTTAGGGGCTATCCCAATTCACCAATGTGGTTGTACTGTTGTATGTTTGGATGAAATTCCAAAGGAATCGGTCCTTAGCCATGAAAGACGGGAGACTCGCCCTGCTGGCATGATTCCCTCACTGCGGGTTTTGTAAACTCATTTTGTTTGTAAAATCATTGTCATGATTAATATTTTGTGATGAACAATTGGCTTTACAAATGACTTATTTAATGAAATTTGCTTTGAAACTATGTGGATGTTGGCATGAGTGTGTGTGACTAATGTGGGTCAGGTTGTGATATCTGCGCCCAGAAACGGTTGTTTTGTCTATTAGTATGCAGGAGTTTATCTTGGGGTCAACATCAGTCAACGGTGGGATCGGGACAAAACACAGGGAGGAGTCGAGGTCCAAAACGATCAAGGATACTGGATGACGAGGTTGGAGACAAGGTGGCACACGGTGGCTGGACACCGTGTGGGAGGTATTCGTAACGGGCTTCACAAAGTTGTGTGTGCAAGCGCTGAAAAAATCATGGAGAAAAGAAAATAGGAGGGAGACTGCTACAGTACTCGGGTTGTTGCTACAGTATCAGATCGGGTTGCTACAGTGCACGAACCGGATCGCTACAGAGCTTGGACTCGGTGGAGCAGCACACGAACCCCCGCTGCTACAGTAGTCCAATTGGATGCTACAGTTGTCCGGCTGAGTTGGCTAATTTTGGTAAATTGTGATTGTTTAGGAATTTGAGGGTTTGAGTCCTAGTGGGACTAGGAGTTCTACTTCTACTTTGTGTAGGAGGCTTTAGGTATAAATAGATGAGAAGTTGAGACCCTAGAGATATAACGTTTGGAAGAGAGAAAAGTTAGGGTTTAGTTTTGAGAGAGGGGAGTGTTTTGTATGTACTTTGTAAACACATCTTGATGCAATAAAGTTAATCTACTTTGAAGAGCATCTTTGGTGTGTATTCTTCTGAATTTCAACAGTTCATCCGACAAGAGCGCGGCGGCGAGGCGGCGGTTCTACAGGTGGACATACGGCGGTCAGACCGGCGCAAAAGAGACGGTCTGACCGGTGCACTCCATACAGGTTTGATGGTTTCTTTTATTCCGCAAAAGATTTTGGTTTTTGGTGTTCCTACCATTCACCCCCCTCTAGTAGGCTTGGTTCTTGTGTTCGATCCTATAGTTGTCAAGGCACCGACCCACGTGTCGGGTTTTCAATGGTTTTGCAAATCCAAGTTTTACCCATCGTGATCATTTTTAAATTTGATAGGGGGATCACTAGTACCGTACCCATCGGCACAGGTACCAAGATCAATCAAGGGATGCGACAAGGATGTTTAGGGTCACACAAGTGTCAAAGGAGTCAATGCAACAAGTTAGGTAGGCGGCTAGCAGATTGTCTTCCAAATCGTGGCCGAGATTTTCCAGTGTAGCCTAAGTAATGCAATTTTGCAATTTAAATACTTAGTTCCCCAAAGATGGGCGCAACATGTTCAAAAGTGACTTGCCTTGCTCAAGGCTTGAAGCTTCTCCTTCGAGATCCATGTCCTGGGGCTCCTTTGACTCCGAAGGTACATGCGAAATGTCACACCCCAATCTGGCACCGCCGTACAATGACAACAAATAGGGCGTGCCGCAGGTGAACAACGTAAACTGCTTGGAACCCTAGGAACACAGTGCCTGGTACCCACAGAACAGATATGCAATCATTGCAACTCCTTAGATAGATAAATAGACTTATACCATAACTTACGTTGAGCTTCAGAGCAAACTGGAGACAAATAACGAACAAACACAAAGCAGCGCAACAGCGGAACAAATGGACTAAGTCCCAACACCACAGGCAATGGCTGGAAACCCAGACAAAAGCCTAATCTTTACTTCACTGCAACTCCAGCTCCAGCTCCCCACGGATAAACTACATATATAGAGCAAGGGTGAGTACTTACGTACTCAGCAAGCCAAGGGAACTTAGGTGGTTGTTACAGGCTTCAAAGAGAGGCTAGATATTTTGCAATCAATTTCATTTGAGATTATTTTAAATCAGCTAAGTGTGTGCTTCTCAACAATCAGTGCGAGGTGTAGTCTCGCCCGATTGGAGTGAAACATGTCAAATTATTTCTCCAGTTCTCACAATCTCAAGAGTTGGCTTCAAGCCGGCTCACAGAGCCAAAACAAATCTTCGGACTTCCCGAGTCCTGCTGTCCACGACAGCCTAGCCATCTGATCGGAGCTCCAGTGTCCTCGATGGCACTTCCTTCTCACAGTTCCCAAACCATACACACATTTTCACAAGAAGGGTAAAAACAAAACTATGCTAAGGAATCATCTCACATCCACCCATGATCGTGGATACAGCTGTTCAAACAGTGTATACCTTTGCAGAGGTGGTACACTTTACCCACATGATGTGACTCACTCTAGCCACCAGCTCACACTGATCGGGTACTATTAGGTGACTTAGAGGTTTTCGCGATAAGACATTTCCCGAGCCATCCTATGCTACCCCATGCCAACTGGAGGGGTCCAAGACCAACAACAGGGTAGGTTCGAGACCATACTGTGCCGGAAACCTAGGAGGCATCCCCACCGCCCCGCCCGCCACGATCTCCATAGTCCAATAGCATGCAAGGCAATCCTTGATGGGCTAGTTACTCCCAGCCAGGGGCTTTCCATATTACCCATGTGGTTATACTGTCATATACTTGGATGAAATTTCGAAGGAATCAGTCCTTACGACGACCACACAGGCATCACACACCAAACTAGCCTTGTGTCATCAATCTCCATTTTTAAAACTCATTTTCTTTCACAAGGCACTGACCCAGGTGTCAGGTTTTCCAAATGTTTCGTAAAACTTATATTTTACCTAAAAGGTTTCTCAAATTTTAAGTTTGAAGGCGACTGTCATTATATGCACAGGAGTGCACGAACACCGAGGTGCAATTAGTGGTGGTTACAAGGCAACAGGATATTGCAAGGTCAAGGAAGGAGTATGTGTAACAAGGTTGGGTAGGCCCACCGATTTAACCCGTAGATAGGGCACACAAGCGAAGTTCAGTGCACGCCTATCGATGCAGTTTTGCAAACAAAATAATTTAAGTTCACATATAGGCTCGATTAATCAAAGGTGACTTGCTGTAACACCTAGAAATTCATAACCAGAATTCTGAATATTTCTGTGTATTAAATCCCTGTTCAGGAATGCCAGGGTACACAATACCAAGTTGTCATACAGAGTGTGTCTTATAAACAGAATAAAATTTATCTTACATAAATACAACAGTAAAGATAAATAAAGTCTATATACAACTATCCATGCGAAGGATTCCATTCCATAGGCACCTTGACGGTGGATCCAGCCTAGTCCTCATGCTGATCCTCATTAGACATGTACTCCACCACTGAGAGAGGGAAAAGGAGCAAGACTAAGTACCATCCATAGTACTCAACAAATCACATCCACAAATATGTACAATGCACGGGAGACAAAGATAGGCTCAGAGTTTATTTGCGTAAAAAGCAGTTTTAAGAGTAGTCGCAAACCCAGTAAAAGGTTGATTAATTGAACAATATTAATCCTCCACTGATTAACGTTACACCACGTTAACCAGGCCCAACCATCCATCTGAACTATACCAGTTCTATTAAGTCAACTAAATTAAGTAAGTAAGGGTGAGACTAATCACGGTGAGTCTTGACCAATCACCCATATCCGCGGGCGCGGCTATTCGAATAGTTTTTAACTCTGGCCAGAGGTGTACAACTGTACCCACAAGACACAGCCCCATACATGTTCCCGTGTGCCGGCGTGTCACCATGACACCCCGCGAGAGGCTGTGACAGGACCGTTCACGCAACCTTTCCCTAACCATCCACACCACGCTGAGGTTGCACCTACCGACAGGACACACCATATTGGCCAGGCTACCCACCTTGCGCCACAATGGATCCGGAAGCCGATCAACCCATCCCCGTGCCGACCCAACTCCATCACGCCCATTCTCACCATCGATGCCTAGGAGAGGGAGAAGAGACGCTACAAGTCCAGCCGTTGCCCACGCTGGTTTGTGGTAAGTACGATTAATTGCCCAAAGGGTTCTCGCGAACCGGTCCTTAATTGCCATGGGTGCGACCAGTAAAACTATGCACCCACAGCCCACCATTTGGATCAAATTTTAGTAATTTAATAGTAATATGTCCAATGTTACGTTTCCTGACATGTAGTCAAACCATGAATGTAAATGATAATATTTAATTCCCAGGTGAACTAATAGTTTCTAAGCATGGCTAAGCATCCTAGGAATAATATCCTAATCATGTTGTTACCTAGGTGATAAGGAACAAGGTTCAACAACTAAGGCATAATCTTATCTATATAAAGGTCATAATCCATACCACATGAAATAATGAAAACATGCATGTTTATTTAAATAAACAAAACATTTTAGCAAAGAGTAGGTACAAAATGGTCAAGATTACAGTGTGACTTGCCTTGCTCCGGCTCGACGAACTCGGCTACAACCTCGTAGTACACGGGAGAGTCAACTGCGTCGGATTCTAATACAGGTAATACACAAACAATTAAAAAAGTACATGAGGGAAGCCAAACATGAGCTGAAAATATTTTTAATGAATTCTTGGCATTTTTTTTGGATTTAATGAAATTTGAATGGACTTAATCGGAGTTCGTATGCATTAGTTATGAATTTTTGAAGTTTTATAGTAATTTCCCATACAAAATTAATTATTAACCGATTTATTGCGCATTTAAACGAATTAATGCATCACCAGACCCCGGGAGCCGGCGCCGACAGGCAGGCCCCACCGGTCGATGACACAGGAGAGGGTGGTGCACGGTGGACCAAGTCCACCGTGGCCCAGTGGGGAAATGGCCACGTGGTTGCCACGCGGCAGCCACGGCAGGCCGATGAGCCGACGCAGCACCCAAGTGGCGCCGACGTGGCAGGGAGGGGGGAACGGATGCCCGTGGGGCCACGCGGCTGGTCTAGATCGGCCCAGAGGTAGATCAGATGGCCCTAGACGAAAGGGAATCGCCCCTGCCGGCGCGAGCGCGTCGCGGTGGGGTGAGCGGGCCGATGGTCACCGCTGACGACCATCCGGCCCGGCGGAGTACGGCGAGGGGCAGCGAGGAAGGTGGGGAAGACGATGGAGTGCTCACCGAGGGCTTGTGGCGACCGGAGTGTGGCGAACGGCGACGAACAGAGGGAGTTGGCGGCGGCCGAGGTTCGGGATGCTGACGCTGACGGGGTTCCGATGGCTCAAAGTGACGACGGAGACGCGAACAAGGCGCGGGAGGTCCTGGCGAAGGTGTTGAACACGTTAGGAGGGAAAAAGGCCAAGTGGGTCAACGGAAATCCGCGGCCGACCGCCAGCGGAGAGACTTACCGGAAGGGGATGACGGAGAGGATGGAGTTCCGACGGAATCCGAGGATGCCGACTGCTGGACAAGATGCAGCTGGGTGCAGCGAAGCTAGTGAGAGCGAGGGGAGTAGTCGGCGATGGCTGTAGCGATAGCGATGTGTGACTAGGGTCGGCGGAGCGCGGCAGCGGTTCGGGAACTCGGCGCAGAGGGGGTTAGGGTACTCAGTAGGCTTCGGCGTTTGAGGGAAAAGAAAGAGGAGAGGATGGTGAAGGTTTTTAAGGACTCGGGTGGGGGAGATCGTGGCTGCAACGGCCCAATTTTGCACGGGATTGAGGACAGCGGCCGCGGCGTCGTGCGCGATTCACGCGCAAGATTGGGTGAGGGGGCCGGAGATAGTGGGGGAAACGGGCGGGGACTGAGTTCGTGCCGTTTGGACCGAGGGCGGGTGCGCGGGGAGACGGGGCGAGGCGGAATCGGACAGCAGTGGGGGAAAATTCCCCTCCGCCCGATTCCGACGGAGGTTGACGACGATGCTGACAGGCGGGCCTGGCCTGTCAGCGGAAGAGTGAATGAGAGAGGCGAGTGGGGTCTGACGGGCGGGCCCCATGAGTCAGCGAGAGGGAAGGCAAGGCGAGCGACCGATAGGTGGGCCCATGGGAAGGCGCGCGCGGGCCACGCTCGCAGGCCGGCACAGTACTGGGCCGGTGGCCCAGTGGGAGGTGAAAGAAAAGAAAAAGGAAAAAGGGAAAGAAAAGAAAAGAAAAAAGATTTCCAGTACTTTTTTAATTTTGATAAAAGTTTTTGATTTATTAAAAATACTCCCAGTTCTCTAAAAATTCCAATAAAAATCCTGTTAATATATTTTGGCAAGAGGAATATAAGAAAAATATTCCCAGTCATGATAATTTATTATTTTGCATTTTCACATTTAATTAATTCATTTGGCCAATTTAAATTATTTTTCTTGGGGCATTTTCTTAGGTATATTTCGTGTGGCTATATTTAAGGGGAAACTCAGGGTGTGATAAACCTATCCCCCTTAAACGGAATCTCGTCCTCGAGATTCGGTCGTGCTAGCGAAGAGGTGTGGATAGGCGGACTTCAGTTCATCCTCTCGCTCCTATGTGGCTTCCTCCTCGGAATGGTAACTCCACTATACCTTGCAGAACCTGATTACTCGGCTTCGAGTGTTCCTTTCACTGATCTCTATGATTCGAATCGGCCTTTCTACATAGGTGAGATCTTCCTGGATCTGGATCTGCTCCGGATCGGCCTGTTCTGTGGGTACCCTTAGACATTTTCTTCAGTTGTGACACGTGGAACATGTCGTGTATACCTTCCATTGAAGCTGGGAGGCCCAATTGGTATGCAACTTCACCTTTATGAGCTAGCACTTGGTAGAGTCCCATGAAACGAGGTGCTAGCTTCCCTTTTGTTTGAAACCTGTGTACTCCTCGGAGTGGTGTGACACGAAGATACACATAGTCTCCTTCCTCAAAACTTAGATATCTGCGACAGTTGTCGGCGTAACTCTTCTGTCTGGACTGAGCTGTCTTTAAGCGCTCCCGTATTATCACCACTTTCTCTTCTGCTTCTTTGAGTGCATCGGTTCCAAATACTTGGCATTCACCCGTTTGATCCCAGAAAAGGGGTGTACGGCACTTCCTGGCATATAGAGCTTCGAACGGTGCCATCTACAAGCTGGCTTGGTAATTGTTATTGTACAAGAACTCGACATAGGATAGGCTCTTATCCCATGTCCCTCCGAAGTCCAACACACAAGCCCTTAGCATATCCTCCAATATCTGATTGACTCTTTCAGTCTGACCATCGGTTTGTGGATGATAAGTTGTGCTGAAGTTTAGTCGAGTTCCCAGTTCTGCTTGTAACTTCTGCCAAAACTTGGAAGTGAACTGGCTACCACGGTCGGATACAATCCTCTTGGGTACTCCGTGTAGACACATTATACGAGCCATGTAAAGTTCTGGCAGTCTTCTACCTGAATATGTTGTATGCACAGGGATGAAATGAGCAACCTTGGTGAGTCGGTCAACGATCACTCAGATTGAGTCATATCCTGAAGATGTGCGGGGCAAACCAGTGATGAAGTTCATCCCAACCTCTTCCTACTTCCACCCTGGGACTCTGAGCGGCTATAAAAGTCCGGCAGGCCGTTGGTGTTCTGCTTTGACTTGTTGGCACACATCACAAAATGCCACGAATTCTATGATTTCTCTCCTCATGCTAGCCCACCAAAACTTCGTCTTGAGGTCTTGGTACATCTTGGTGCTTCCGGGGTGAATGGAGTACTGAGTCTCATGAGCTTCCCGGAGTATTAAGTCTTTGAGCTCCTTATTCTCTGGGATGCTCAAACGTTCACCCATCCAAACTGTCCCATTTTCATCTTCCGTGAAACCCTAGGCTTTTCCAACTCTCATGTTCTTCTTGAGTTCTTTAATCTCTGAATCATTCGCTTGTGCCTCACGAACTTGATCGAAGAGTGTAGGCTGGGCCTATAGGGCTGGCACAAATCCATGATCGACAATGTCCATATTCAAGTGTTTGAATTCCTGCTGCATTTCCTTGCACAATGTCTTTGCTCGAGCAGTGTTGCAGTAACTTTTCCTGCTCAAAGCGTCTGCCACGACGTTGGCTTTACCCGGGTGGTAGTGTATTCCCACATCATAATCTTTAATCAATTCCAGCAATCTTCTTTGACGGAGGTTCAGGTTGGGCTGGGTAAATATGTATTTCAAACTCTTGTGGTCCGTATAGATCTCGCTGCAGTTACTGATGAGGTAATGCCGCCAAATCTTCAAAGCATGGACCACTGCAGCCAATTCCAGGTCATGTGTCGGATAGTTGCCCTCATGGGGGCGTAACTGACGCGATGCGTAGGCCACAACTCTACCTTGCATCAACACGCATCCTAGCCCTTGGCGAGATGCATCACAGTACACTTAGAAGTCTTTCTTGGGATTTGGCAAGATCAGGACCGATGTCGAAACTAACTTCCTTTTGAGTTCTTCAAAGCTGCGGTTGCACTCGGTCGTCCAAACAAACTTCACTTCTTCAATAGTTGTGTCATGGGTCTTGCAATCCTTGAGAAGTTCTCGATGAACCGGCGGTAATAGTCCACAAGTCCAAGAAAACTCCGCACATGTGTCACTGTTTTGGGCGGTTTCCAATTGGTAATAGACTCCATGTTCGTTGGATCCACAACAACTCCCTAGGCGGTGATGATGTGTCCGAGGAACTGTACTTCTCTCAGCCAGAAGTCGCATTTGCTAAACTTGGCATATAACTGGTGCTCTCTCAACTTCTCGAGAACCAAACAGAGATGTTGCTCATTCTCTTTTGTTGATTTCGAGTAGATCAAGATATCGTCGATGAAAATCACCACAAACTTGTTCAGAAACTCCATGAACACCTTGTTCATCAGATTCATGAAGAAGGCCGGTGCATTTGTCAGTCCGAAGGACATAACAGTGCACTCGTACAACCCATACCGAGTGGTGAAAACTGTCTTCGGAATATCCTCCTCTCGGATCCTCACCTGATGATAGCCTGATCGCAGGTCTATTTTAGAGAAGACGGTGGCACCCTCCAATTGATTGAAGAGATCATCAATCCTTGGCAAGGGATATTTGTTCTTGATTGTGACGTTGTTTAATGCGCGATAATCCACGCACATCCGCTTTGTTTTGTCTTTCTTCTCCATGATGATGACCGGTGCACCCTAAGGCGACGTGCTTGGTCGGATGTAACCCTTCTGTAACAGGTCGTCGACTTGCTTCTTGACTTCTGCCATCTTGTTTGGTGCTATTCTGTACAGCCTCTTGTAGATAGGCGCTGTTCCTGGTGCCCAATCAATTCTGAACTTGATTTCCCTTTCTGGTGTCATCCCCGGTAGATCTTCCGGGAACACATCCTGGTACTCCCTCACTATCGGGATTTCCTCTATTTTCCGATCTGTCTTCTTCCCACTTTCCGATTGTTGCTTTGCTGTGACCAGATTTAAGCTTGCTTCTTGCTTATGCGGCATCGAGGACTTGAAGGTAACTGCCTTTCCTTCCAGGCTGGTTACTATAACGGTGCGATCGGCGCAGTTGATTACTCCTTTGTGTCGGGCCAACCAATCCATTCCTAGGATGACATCTAAGTCTTTGGATTGTAGGAGGATGAGATTGACTAGAAAGGGTGATCCTTGGATTTCTAGGCTCACTGAAGAGCTATAGTGAGCTGTGGTTATGCGGTTCCTGGGTGTATGAACCCGCTTGGGGATCTTAAGTTTCACTACTTTAATCCCATGTGTTCCCACAAATTTCTTAGATATGAAAGAATGCGTTATACCAGAATCAAAAGGTACAGTTACAGGTATTGAGTTCACAAGAAATGTACCCAGTACTACCTCCGGTGCAGCTTGCGCCTCTTCCACGGAGACATGATTAACACACCCCTTTATCACTTGCTGGTTGGCGTTGGGGTTCTGGGGAGCTGTAGGCCTGGGTCCCATGCGCTTCGGATTCGGGCACTTGTCGGCAAAGTGACCCGGCTCATTGCAGTTGAAGCAGATGAGGGTCTTGCCCCCCCTGTCTTTCCATGACTGACTCTGTTGCGCTGGCGCCATTGGTGGGCGCAGAGCGGGATGACGGTTGTGCTGCCCACTGTTGCTGTTGTTGCCTCCGAAGTGCCCTGGGTGGAACGGACGCTGCTGGCAGACGATCATGGTGGAAGGTCCACCCTGATGCCCCAGCATCACCCATGGCCTCTGGTGTTGCCCCTGGAGAGCTCGGAACTGGGCCGTTTTTCTCTTGCGGTCCATCTTCTTGCGCTGATTTTCCTGGCGGATCGCCTTATCCACCAGCTTCTTGAAGTCTAGATAGTCGCTTGAGAGGAGCTGGTTGGTCAGCTCGTCATCCAGTCCATCCAGGAACTTCTCCTGTCTCTCCACATCGGTGCAGACATCCTCGGGCGTGTAGCACGCCAAGCGGTTGAAGTCATGGAGGTACTCCGTGACAGTCCTGTTTCCTTGCACCAAATCCCTAAACTCCCTCTTCTTCTGTGCCATGATTCCTGCCGAAATTTGAGACTTCCAGAAGTTGTGGCAGAATTCAGCCCAGGTGACCTCGATGGTAGCAGTGCGGGTCACAAGGAAGTTGTCCCACCAAGCTGATGTGGGACCTTGGAGCTGGTGTGTTGTAAAAGCGACCTTTTCCTGATCGTTGCACTGGAGGAGATTGAGCTTCTTCTTGATTGCCAACAGCCAGTCGTTGGCGTCCATGGGGTTGGTGGTGATAGAGAAGGTTGGCGGCCTAACCCTCAAGAACTCAGGCAGCTTTGACTGAGGAGCAAAGGCCGGGAGGTGGGGTTGCTGGTGCTGCTGCTGCAGATTGTTTTGCTACATCTGCTGCATCATGATTGCCAACATTTAGTTCTGGTTGGCCAGAACCTGTGCAAGCGTCGGGTTTTCCAGTAGCGGAGGTGGCATGTGATTGGGAGCTCCGGGGTTCAAGGGTGCTCCATCCTGCTAGTTAGCACTAGCATGACTAGCAGCACGGTTACCATTCCTTGTGTTCACCATCTGAAGGGGGAGATGGAAATGGGAGGAAAGGAGAAAAAGGATGGCTCAGAAATAGGAGTGATAATTAAGTGACTGAATTAAATTAACTGAAATTCATAGTTAGAAACATGAGGAAAAACCAGTTCAACTCCTAATTAAGGCAGACACACCACAACCGACAGTATGCCACCAACTACCCCAAACAAACATCCTAACATTACAACTAATCATGAAATCAAACCAAGGAAAATGATGAAAACTAAGGACGGCGCGCCTAGTGCTCTGAGCGGCTCCTGCGGTCGTCCGAGTTGTACTCTGATTTCTGCTCGTAGCCCACCTTGTCGTCGGTGCGACTCCTAGATCCGCTCACGTAGGCCTCACTACCGTGAGCCGAGGAACTAGCCTCGCTGCGGGTGCGGGATCCGCTGAGGGAGTTGCTGTCGTCGGTGCAATTGAAGCCCCCGTGGATGCTGGTGCCTCCCTGAGAACTACTATCACTCGATGACGCGCTGATCATGTCGCCCGTTGGTGATGGAGCGGGTGCTAGAGCTAGAGCTGGTGCTGGCGCTGGGGCGGTGGAGCGTGTGGCCCGTTCTTGGGGGCCAACTGAACACGCACCGGAGGAAGGGTCCTCTTCCTCTGGGTCAGATGGATCCTGGCCCCACCGGGTGGCGGCTGTCCCTTCAACTCCGCGACCTCCTTCTTCAGGCGGTCGATCTTGTTTTGGAGACCCATAATGGTCATCCTATTGGCATCCTCCCTGTCGTGGGTTGCACGCACCCAGTTGGCGTGCATGTAGTCCATGGCCCACATCGCCCGCCTCATGTGGACGATGGTGGTGTCGTTCTCGTTATCAGCCTGCTGGAAGGTGCCATAGACCAGGTAGTGAGCCCGGCTGGGGAGGTAACGGTAGGCGGTGGTGCGGAGGGTAGGGTGGTGCCTCCGGTGTAGCTCTCCGATCAGACAGAAAGCTGCCTCCTGGCAGGCGTGATCGTAAGTACGCTCGCTGATCTCGATCTCCATGGATGGCTGGAGGTATAGTTCGCCTGGCAGATCCAAGCGAACATGGTGTGGGAGCTCACCCTCCATGGGCTTCACTGCAGTGTACTCCGAGCGTGGCTGTACCCCTAAGTGAAGCTCATCAAACGAAGCTCTTTGACGAACCCACCCATATCCGCACCACGTTGGTTGGGGAGGCTGTCCATCTATAGAAGGCAAGGAGGGGAATCAATGTATGCTCAGATCCAAATAGAGTGAACAATAAATAATTTAGAAATAAACAACAATATTATGCATGAAATAATTTTGTATGTAAACTTGAGACCGACGGAATAATACAGCAGAACCAAATAGTATCGAATAAATTTTAAATAATAATTGCAAAGCAAGTAGAAATATTTTATGCATGCCTTAAATCATACATCATCCCAATTAACCAATGTTTTCCCAAAATTTGGACACCTATGCCATAATCCTTGAATAAAATTTCCACCCTAAACTTGACCTGACTCAAAAATTTCAGTCAAATATAAGGTCAAGATTTTATCCTAGTCCGAGAATAAATTTCCACTTTTCCCGAAATAACTCCAAGTGCAAGAAGCAAATGAGAATTTCAGAGAGCTCTTAGGGTTTCCATTTGGCTGGTCCTACGGTCGAGTTCGGCTCTGATACCAACTTTGTAACGCCTAGAAATTCATAACCAGAATTCTGAATATTTCTGTATATTAAATCCCTGTCCAAGAATGCCAGGGTACACAATACCAAGTTGTCATATAGAGTGCGTCTTACAAATAGAATAAAATTAGTCTTACATAAATGCAGCGGTCAAGATAAATAAAGTCTATATACAACTAGCCACACGAAGGCTTCCATTCCACAGGCACCTTGACGGTGGATCCAGCCTAGTCCTCCTGCTGATCCTCATCAGACATGTACTCCACCACTAAGAGGGAGAAAAGGAGCAAGACCGAGTACCACCCACAGTACTCAACAAATCACACCCACAAATATGCACAATGCACGGGAGAACAGAGGGAGTTGGCGGCGGCCAAGGTTCGGGATGCCGATGCCGACGGAGTTCCGACGGCTCAAAGCGACGACGGAGACACGAACAAGGCGCGGGAGGTCCTGGCAAAGGTGTTGAATGCGTTAGCAGGGGAAAAGGCCGAGTGGGTCAACAGAAATCCGCAGCTGACTGCCGGCGAAGAGACTTACCGGAAGGGGATGACGGAGAGGATGGAGTTCCGGTGGGAATCCGAGGCGGCTGACTGCCGGACAAGATGCAGTGGGGTGCGGCGAAGCTAGTGAGCGCGAGCATGGTAGTCGGCGAAGACTGTAGTGACGGCAACGACTGTAGTGACGGCGACGTGCGACTGGAGTCGGCGGAGCACGGCGGTGGTTCGAGAACTCGGCGCGGAGGGGGTTAGGGTACTTGGCAAGCTTCGGCGTTTGAGGGAAAAGAAAGAGGAGAGGATGGTGAAGGTTTTTAAGGACTCGGGCAGGGGAGATCGTGGCTGCAACGGCCCAATTTTGCACGGGATTGAGGACAGCGGCTGCGGTGTTGTGCGCGTGATTCACGCGCGAGAGTGGATGAGGGGGCCGGAGATAGTGGGGGAAACGGGTGGGGACCGAGTCCGCGCCATTTGGACCAAGGGAGGGCGCGAGGGGAGACAGGGTGAGGCGGAATCGGATGGCGGTGGGGAAAAATTCCCCTCTACCTGATTCAGACGGAGGTTGACGACGATGCTGATAGGTGGGCCCGGCCTGTCAGTGGAAGAGCGAGCGAGCGAGCGAGGAGAGTGGGGTCTGACAGGCGGGCCCCATGAGTCAGCAAGAGGGAAGGTGAGGCGAGCGATCGACAAGTGGGCCCTTGGGAAGGCGCGTGTGCGTGGGCCACGTGTGTAGGCCGGCACAGTGCTGGGCCGGCGGCCCAGCGGGAGGGGAAAGAAAAGAAAAAGGAAAAAGGGAAAGAAAAGAAAAGAAAAGAAAAAGGATTTCCAATGCTCTTTTAATTCCGATAAGTGTTTTTGATTTATTAAAAATATTTCCAGTGCTCTAAAAATTCCAATAAAAATCCTGTTATTGTATTTTAGCAATAGGAATATAAGAAAAATATTCTCAGCTATGATAATTTATTATTTTGCATTTTCACATTTAATTAATTCATTTGGCCAATTTGAATTATTTTTCTTGGGGCATTTCTTAGGTATATTTCTTGTGGCTATATTTAAGGGGAAACTCAGGGTGTGACACTTGCCTTGCTCTAGGTCTTCACGAGTCTTCGAGAATCTTCATGAAATCGGCTCTAAAACGGAAAATCCGGCGACGGTTACTATGCGCAAACGATCAAAGATCTACACAAAGACCAAGAAAAAGAACCTATTTTGGACTACTAATAGTGCCATGAGGTAGATCTCATTTTTAGAAAATTGCTAGAGTTGGTACGGAGTCAATCAGAGCTACAGATCGAGAGATATGAATTTCTGATAATTAAATGAATTTCTAGAATGAGAAAAAGATTTATTCATTTTGGGAAAAAGGATATTCTCAGGAATATCCCTCTGCTTGTGTCACTGTCAAGCAGGGCCTGCTTATTAGTAGGGTGAGAGGGGTCCTGAAACATGGGCCTGTGGCCTGTGGTGAAGAGGAAGGAGACCGGCGGTCTTGGCCTAGCACGCCACCTGTTGGGCCTTGGCCCATCGGGCGAGGAGACAGTCCAATGGGGAGAACGGGCTTATGGCCTATCCACTGACAGGGGGGGCGAAATGGGCCATAGGCGATGCGGCCTGACAAGCAATCGGCCAAGGCCTAAGACGGCAGGGGCGGTGGGGTCTAGTTGTCGACGGCACAGGGTGGTGGCTCACGGGCATGGACTGTGGTTGACCGGGTGAAACAGGCCCACTTATTAGTGGCATGGCTTACGAGAGGCAAGCCCGGGGAGGCGAACTGAGGGGGGCACTAGCGAGGCAGGCTAGGCCGAATTGGCGCCAAGCTAGCATCCACGCAGCGCCTACATGGCCGCCAACGTGGCTAGCCATGTTGGCACAGAGTGGGGAGAGGAGGCCAGTTCGGGATCGGACGGCCGACGGCATGCGAGGTGTTCTGGCGAACGTTGGCATCCTGCAGTGGGGAGTTTACACCGGCGGGGAGAGGAGATCAAGGGGAACCGATTGGGCGGCTCGGATTGTCCCACGAGGTGGCGACAGTGGCCGGCAACGGGAGACTAAGGTGACAAAGAGAGATAAGCGGCGGCGCACGGTGTTGTGGGTGCCATGGGCCCCGGGTACCTCATGACAAGCATTTGGGCCACTCGGATAGAGGATGGGCCTAGCCTTGTAATTAGAGATATAGCTAGATTCGGCGGACCTCGCCTTGTATAGAAAGGAATATATAGTCCTAGTCGGGTGCGTTATATCTCTAAGGGGAGATCTCCTAGTCGTAATCCGATGGGGACTCCTACCTTGTAACCCTGTCCCCCAGTATATAAGGGGAGGCAGGGCGCCCCATGAGGGCAGGTGCACACAAGTTCAACAGAACTACCACCGTATATCCTCAAAGGAATACATACAAACTGGACGTAGGGTATTACCTCACATTGAGGGCCTGAACCAGTATAAAATCCCTCTATGTTCCTTTGCAATCCACCGAGTTCACATCCGCCGACTAGCCCCATATATTTATTGCCGGTGTAAAACATCGATAGTTGGCGCGCCAGGTAGGGGCTTCGGCGCGATCTACATCTACAAGCTCGATGGATCCAACAACTGGAGTCGACGGCGGCAAATTCTCTCCCGAAGATACAATCTCATTCGGAAGCCTCGACTTCGCCGCCGACATGTTCGGCAATCTCACCTTGGCCGACACGGACCCGATCCAACCGGCCGAGGAACCAGTCGACTCCGCGCTAGTCGGCCCACACGACGCTGCGGCAATCTTCGACGACATGCTGCGGCGATCTCCTATACACCCGAGCCCAGGGACAACTCTTCCTTTCAGTGTTCGACTCGGACTCGGTTTCGAGCCGGCCGAGATCGGGCCGAGAAGGGAAGAGATCGTCAATTTCCCGTTCGGACTCGGAGACGCCGCGGATATCTACAATCTACATCCGACGCGGCAAACCCGATCCCCTGGAGTTCGACTCAGATACGGCCCCGAGCCGCTCGAGATCGGATCTAGGGAGGTCGGAGTTACACTCATCCCCATCAACCATCCCGACTTCGACTCGAAGTCGGACTCCAACTTCCAGTCGGACTACGACTCTAAGTCGGATAGCAGCTCGGCAAGCTTCTCTCCGCCACGAGAAATCTTCATGGCATCCAAAGGCTCTACTCCTACTCAGGAATCACGCCGACTACACGAACAGCAAGAGGAGGAGGCCCGCCGACTGTGAGAACAACAAGAGGAAGAAGCAAGACGCCTGCGCGCCCGCAACGACGATCTGCGCAGAGCCGGGCGGACTGCTCAGCAACAAGTCCTCCAAACCCGAGTCGGCGACCACGACGTCTTCGTCACACCCCAACAGAACATCGTGGCCGTTGCAACTCTACTGGATACACTCCAGTTCGGACCTGATCACCAGGCCACCCCGACGATCGCAAGGATAAAAGCCATGCTTACAGCTGCTGCATGTCAACAACACCAACAGTCAGGTGATACCCTCATACCGACCAACCGGTAGATTTCCCCAACGGCAGTCTCATCCGCTTCAAAGCGACGCCGAGCAGCCGGCTCTAGTCGGCAGCACTCGGAGTCACACCAAACATCACTCGGCAACCCCAACGACGACCGGCGGCTCCGAGGCTAACCACGGCGTGACCTTCAGCAAAACGTCAGCGCTTGGCGCCGCGAACGAGAGGAGGATGAGCAACGCCAACTGGAAGACGAGAACGAGCGCTTTGGCCTCCACCACGAGCGGTCTCGCCGCCGTAGTCGGGGTCGGAGTCCTCATGAAGACGAAGGCATACTAGCCTTCACTCAGGAGCTACAACAGGTCGACTGGCCGTCGAGTTTCAAGCCTACAGGCATCGACAAATACGATGGCAAGACCAATCCCGAGTCCTGGCTCACGATCTACACTCTGGCGATCCGAGCAGCTGGGGGAAATCACAAAGTCATGGCTAACTACCTCCCAGTCGCTCTAGCCGACTCAGCGAGGACATGGCTAACAGGACTTCCCAAGCAATCAATCGGCTCCTGGGGAGAACTCCGGGAACGCTTCATCGCCAACTTCCAGGGAACATACGAGAGGCCATCTTCCGAGCATGACTTATATCAGTTGCATCAAAGGAAGAACGAGTCTCTTCGTGACTTCATCAAGAGGTTCTCTGAGAAGAAAAATTCGATCCCAGACATCAAGGATGAGGTCGTCATCGCCGCCTTTCGAAAAGGAGTCAAAGACACCTTGTTCATCGACAAATTCACTCGGAAGCCTCCCAACTCTGTCAAGGCTCTATTCGACATGGCGAACAAATACGCCGACTCAGCCCACGCTGTTGCTGAGGCCCTTGAAGATAAAAAGGCATCCTGACAGAAGAAGCGGGAGGGCACCAACGACGCGGTCCCGACTAAAGCCGGGAATCGCAAACGCAAGTCAGACGGCTTCATTGTGGCAGTCGGTCACAATCGTCTTCGACTTTCAACAACTGAAGATTATCAGAACAACAAGTGACATGCTCGGGGGCTCACAAGCTCAAACGCAAGGATGGCATCCCCACTCCGAAATACCGAACAGCTAAGTCGCTTCCTGATAAATATTTCTTCACTCGGCTTTACCAATGCCGCAGCCGCTTACACCTAATAGGTGCACAAGCTGCACTCTTCTCTGTTTTTGCTCTTATATGATTGCAAAAGTACTCGAGTAGCATTAAATCCTAATCCGTGAAACTTTGCTCCATGAAAGACGAACTCAAGTCACCCAAAACGCGTGTCTGGGAAAGAGCCATGAGCCAACTCCCGACGCTAGGGGGCTATGACTAGTCGGCAGAGCGTTTAAACGTAAGGGTCAACTACTTGGGGAAATTAATATCAAAAAAGAGAAGAACTCGTATTTACATATATTGTAAAATACATTTTATTCGGGTGATTATTTTCATCATCAGATGCTACTCATCCGATATCTTTATATTGCAGGCCAGCTCCGGATATGCGTGACAGGAACTCAGGGCTGCGACCCATCTCCTACGCTCCGGGGCTGGACAAGTCTGCCGAAATACACTCGGGATGCTCCATGAGGGCCACTGACCGAGTACTTGCACCAGTCGGGATGTCATCTTCCCCGGCTACGCTCCATGCGAGCTAATAATCGACCTCCGACGCCAGTCGAGGCTGTGTACTACTCGGCTAAGTAGGGTACGCCCCATGAGGGTCGCCAGCCGAATCCTACGCTAATGCTAGGTTCGGGTACCCTATTTGGTCATGGCTCTGTCAGGTTGGGTACGCCCCATGAGGGTCGCTAGCCGAATCCTATGCTAATGCAAGGTTCGGGTGCCTAGCTTGGCTATAACTCTGTTGGATAGGGTACGCCCCATGAGGGTCGCCAGCCGAACCCTCTGCTAATGCAAGGTTCGGATACCTTGTTCGGCTTTACCCAAGTCAGAGAAGACTTACATCGTCAAAGTGCATCCGGAGTTCTCATGCACTGCGTCACACCTGAGGAGGGCGAGCAGATCCTGCGTTATACCCACTCAGGCTTATGTGGCAACCAGTTTGCATCCAGAACGTAAGTCGGAAAGGCTTGCGAATAAGGATTTCTCTGGCTGATTGCGGTTACCAACACCAAAAAACTTATCCTGACATGCGATGGATGATACTTCTATAGAGCTATGCTGGATAGGTCGGCTCAGGCCGGCTTATTTGGTAGCAGCCACCAAGATATGAGTTCCTACAGTAGCATGCTCCATGTGGGCCGCCCGTAGGCTGAGTTGAAATTATAGCGCTGGTGCTACCAACAGGAACCGATGAGGTAAACAGATATGCTTCATGAGAGCCTTATTGCTAAACATATATGTTTGGGTATCTGTTTTATCCACCAGGTCTCGAGGATATATCCTTACAAGGATCACAAGCTGGTCTTCATTAAAATTGGGGATGTAGGTATCTTTCTCGGGTACACCTGACCACGCCGTGGATTTATTTTCATAAAGTGGTACTCGGCCTACATGCGTGGCCATCAGTTGCCATGAGCAACATTATTCCCACTGACATGATGTGGAAGAGTCTAACTTTCGAGTAGTGCATTACTCGGGAGAGACTATAAATTTCTCATTCCCGCTGACATGATGCGGAGGAGTCTAACTTTCGAGTAGTATACTACTCGGGAAAGACTATAAACATTCTTCCAGCTGATGAGCTAAAGAGTCTAACTTCCGAAAGGACGCGTCGCTCGGGAAAGACTATAAACACACTTTTCCAGCTGACATGAAAGCTGACGAGTCTAATTTTCGAGTAATATATTACTTGGGAAAGACTATAAATAATTATCCCGGCTGACATGATGCCGACGAGTCTGATTTTCGAGTAATATACTACTCGGGAAAGACTATAAACACCCCCTTTCCAGCTGACTTGACGCTGAAGAGTCTCATATACGATTAGCATCCTGCTCGGCAAGACTACAAACACACATTCCGACTGACATGAAGTCGAAGAGTCCTACATACGAGTAGTTCCCTACTCGGCGAGACTATAAATTATATTCCGGTTGACATGATACCGAAGAGTCTCATATACCAGTAGTATACTACTTGGGAAAGACTACAAGGTTAAAGATCTTTGACTTTACGTTTAATTGTCTTCACAATTAAGCACAAAGTCGGGGGCTACACCTAATAGGTGCGCCTATTCGGCGCACACTATTCTTACATCTACATGGAGCCCTTCATAGCCTCGCTGCCAGCTGACATGAAGCAGGACTCGGGATAAGCAGCACTCAGACAAAGAGCACTCGGGAGCAATGCACTCGGGAAGACTTCACCGTGGAGGATGAGCACTTGGCATCAGCTGTGACTCAACTATGAAGGTCTCAGGGGCTACTGTGGGTGCCATGGGCCCCGGGTACCTCATGACAAGCATATGGGCCACTCGGATAGAGGATGGGCCTAGCCTTGTAATTAGAGATATAGCTAGATTCGGCAGACTTCGCCTTGTATAGAAAGGAATATACAGTTCTAGTCGGGTGCATTATATCTCTAAGGGGAGATCTCCTAGTCGTAATCCGATGGGGACTCCTACCTTGTAACCTTGTCCCCCAGTATATAAGGGGAGGCAGGGCGCCCCATGAGGGCAGAAGAGCACTCATAAGCTCACGGCCATACGGTTCATCAGAATCGCCACCATAATTCCTCAAAGGAATACATACAAACTGGATGTAGGGTATTACCTCACATTGAGGGCCTGAACCAGTATAAAATCTTCTGTGTTCCTTTGCAATCCACCGAGTTTCCATCCGCTGAGTAGCCCCATATATTTATTGCCGGTGTAAAACATCGACAGTCCGGAGAGGCCCAAATATTGGCCTATGGCGATCAAAATCGGCCCATAGTGGTGTGCTATTCGACGGCTCGACGAAGGGAAGGCCATTTACAGCGCGTGGCCGCGTGCGGCGACGGGGGTGTCAAGTGATGGTGAGAGCCCTACTCACCCTGCCTAGCGGATATAGAAGAGCATCGAGAGGGAAGAGATGCGGGGACCTGATGGGGAGCTCACTGGCGACGGGCAAATGGCGGCGGCTAGGAGGGGGAAGGCAGAGGCGGGGAGGCAGTCCAGCTCTGGGAGAGGACAACGTTCCAGGGCTAGAGCAGTTCCGGAACGCAACGGTGATGGCGCGGACTGGCCGCCAGGTGACACCGCGGTCGGGTTGACGCTGCGGCAGTGTTCCATCATGGAGGAAAATAGTGGGATTCGTTTTCCAGGAACCCAAAGCATGAGAGGAAGAAAGGGAGCCTCGGGGGGGTTTTATAGGCAAGGAGAGGCGAGGGGGAGCGATTAGGTCAGTTCGAGCATGCCCAGCGCTTGGCTGGCAGCGGGGAACGAGAGGCGTGCGGCGGCTCAAGGGATTTCGGGGAGGCCTAAAGTTAGTCGACAACATGGATATGTTGGGTGGCGGATAGGCAGTGGATCGTGCGATGGGGCTAGGCTCAAATTTGAACGCGGAGCGCAGGCTCATAGGTGCGCAAGGGGACGGCGATGACGTTGGCGGCGGGAGCCCCTTTTTGACTGGTCGGTCTCGAGTGAGAGAGGACGGAAGTGGGAGAGAGGGGCGGGAAGACAGGGGTGGCACGGTCTGCCCAAGCCGTGGCAGCTAGCGGTGTACGCCTTGGCGGGGCCGGGGCAGAGCCACCATGACGTCGTGAGGTCGGGTCATTTGACCGAACGCCTTGCGATCATGAACAGAGAAAGGAAAAACGGGACAGGAAGAAGACGAGCGCGCCGGTGGGAGGGCTTGTGCGTGCACGGGGTTGCTATTGGTTGACAGGTGGGCCCGAGGAGAGAGCGAGGATGGCAGGTGCTCGCGCGTGCGCAGCTCGGGTGAGCGGGGTAGGGTGATGGAGATCGAACGGTGTCCGCGGTGCGTGGGGCGCGTGGCGGCCATCGGCTGCACGCGGGCAGGGGAGCACCTTGCGCGTGTGCGTGGGTCGTGGGTCGTGGGCCGCGTAGCGGGCAGGAGTGAAGACGGGCTAAGGCCGAGAGGGAGGGGGGCGGTGCAGGCCAGCTCAGCCGAAAGGAAAAGAGGAGCAACGGCCCGAGGGAGCAAAGTACTCCTTTGTATTTTTTCCAGAGAATTATTTGGAGGAAAATGTAGGAGGTCTGGTTTGAGATTTTGGAATCCAAAATTGATATTTGAATTCATAAAATTCTAGGGTATTCAAGAAGGGAAAACAGAGGGATTACTTGGATATCTTTGGAACAAATTTTGTATTTGGACTTTAGGGACTATTTGGAGAGGATTTCAAGGTGAACAAGGGTTTTGGTTTAAATTCAAATATCAATTTGAATTCTTACTGACTTCGGGAATTTGGGAGGGAACAAAGAGGGGATCCGAGTTTGAATATTAAATTTGAATTTCCAAGGGTGTCGATGCTTTGCACCGGCAATAATATTATGAGGGTACTCGGCGACCTGGAATTCGCTGGATTGCAGAGGAACACGAGGGAATTATACTGGTTCAGGCCCTCAATGTGAGGTAATACCCTACGTCCAGTTGAGGTGTTATTCCTCTGAGGTGGATTTGTGATCAATGATCTGGTGTGCCCTCATGGGGCACCCTGCCTCCCTTTATATACTAGGGGACAGGGGTACATGGTAAGGATCCCAGTCGGATATGACCAAGGGATTTCCTTCTTAGAGATAGAATCCTATCCGACTAAGGCTATGTTTCCTTATTATACAAGGCACAGCCTGCCGGGTGCTATCTTATCTCTAATTACATGATCTGGCCCATCCTCTATCCGAGTGGCCCATGTGCTTGTAATGAGGTACCCGGGGCCCATGGCTCCCACAGTAGCCCCTGAGACCTTCATAGTTGAGTCACAGCTGATGCCGAGTGCTCATCCTCCACGGTGAAGGTTACCCGAGTGCAATGCTCCCGAGTACTCTTTGTCCGAGTAAGTCTTCCCGAGTCCTACTTCATGTCAGCTGGCAGCGAGGCTATGAAGGGCTTCATGTAGATAAATGAATAGTGTGCGCTGAATAGGCGCACCTATTAGGTGTAGCCCCCGACTTTGTGCTTAATTGTGAAGACAATTAAACATAAAGTCAAAGATCTTTAACCTGGAAGTCTTTCCCGAGTAGATTACTACTGGTATATGAGACTCTTCGGTATCATGTCAACCGGAATATAATTTATAGTCTTGCCGAGTAGGAGGCTACTCGTATATAGGACTCTTCGACTTTATGTCAGTCGGAATATGAGTTTATAGTCTTTTCCGAGTGGCGTCCCACTCAAAAGCTAGACTCTTCCGCATCATGTCAGCGGGAATAGATATTTATAGTCTCTCCCGAGTAGTGCACTACTCGAAAGTTAGACTCTTCAGCGTCATGTCGGCTGGGATAATGTCGCTCATGGCAACTGATGGCTTCGCATGTAGGCCGAGTACCACTTTATGAAAATAAATCCATTATGTGGTCAGGTGTTCCCGAGAAAGATACCTGCATCCCCAATTTTAATGAAGACCAGCTTGTGATCCATGTAAGGATATATCCTCGAGACCTGGTGGATAAAACAGATACCCAAACATATATGTTTAGCAGTAAGGCTTTCATGAAGCATATCTGTTTACCTCATCGATTCCTGTGGGTAGCACCAGCACTATAATTTCAACTCAGCCTGCGGGCGGCCCACATGGAGCGTGCTACTGTAGGAACTCATGTCTTGTCGGCCCAATACCAACTGTGCAGGCCTGGGCCCATCTAGTCGGTACAGGCTATAAAAGGATGGGGAGAGAGAAAAAGATTCCGTCGTCTTCCCCAAAGCAGCCAATCTCTTCGTCTTCCACCTTCGCGCCTAGCTTTTCGCCTCCCGCCCAGCTAGGGTTAGCAGCAGCCGTTCCCCACCCGGACCCGGGCGATTTTAATCCTCTTCGTTTAATCCAAGCCCCTGATTTGCTTTCCCCCAAATCTCACCACCTCCAATCATGCCGAAGGCGACGAATCCTGCGGGTGCGCCAGGGAGTTCTTGGCCGATCTCGGATTGTGGCTCAGTGAAGCTGAGACGGCTGGAGAGCGAGCTGAAGTTGCCCAGCCAAGAAGTGATCCGTTGGCGGCCGGCGAGGGATGAGTCGAGCCCTAACCCCCGGCCTGGTGAAACGGTAGTTTTCGCCTCTTTCTTTGATCGAGGCTTGTGTCTTCCGTCGTCTGATTTCTTCCGCCGCATCCTTGATTTCTACGGGCTGGAGTTGGTGCATTTAAATCCCAACTCGATCCTTTAGATCTCCATATTTGTTACTCTTTGCGAGTGCTTTCTGGGTGTTGAGCCCCATTTCATCCTCTTCCGACACTTGTTCCATGTCAAGCCCCAGCCTTCCAAGAGTAATATCAGTGTGATTGGGGGGGCTGGTCTTCAACTAAGGAGTGATGGGAAGAAAACATATATCGATTTGCCCTTGAAATCTTCTCTGAAGGGCTGGCACAAGGAGTGGTTTTACTGTGCCGATCTAGCTCCTTCCTTGCGCCCGTTTACTGGTTTGCCGCCGGCGGTGTTGCCAAGCTGGTCTTCGGAGCCAACCTTTGAAGAACTGGGCCAGGCACATATATTGCTGACAAAGATAGATGACCTCAAGAGGGCTGGCTTGACAGGGCCCTGGGTGGCTCGTCGTTTCCTGACGAGGCGCGTCCAGCCGCTGAAGTTGAGAAGTGCTTTCGGCTGGGCCTTCAAAGGTAAACACGATCCCGACCGGGTGAGCAGCGAGACGGCGGACAAGGGGGCAGTGACCGATACCTTGTTCGGCTACTTCTCTGAAGGGGTCGTTGCCACTGAAGATGATAACCGCCGAGTTGCCGCCTATAGCTTCATCCGGCCGCGGACCAAGGTAACCTTCTACCTTCTTCTGTGGTGAACGCCTGTGGAACGGCGATTGTTCAACCTTGCGTGATGGTATCTTGTCGTCTTGCTTGTAGTGGCATGAGGAATTTGATGAAGACTCTCGTCCATTGTCTGCGGTCGCGTCGAAGAAGAGGGCGAGGAGTCCCTCTGATGCCCAACCCGACTCCAAGAGAGCGGGGAAGAAGCCGATTTTATATCGGGGCGAGGGGGCCATGACTGCGCGCGCCGTGAGTGGCAGCTTGAAGATAAAGGACACCGCTGCCACAACGCCCACACGGTCGAGTCCCAGGCTGAGATCAGCAGGCTTGGGCTCGACGTTGTCGTACTCAGCAACAGCGCCGCCAAGGGGCCAGCCAGAGCAGAGGCCGATTGGGGCGAAGGAACCCGAACCAACCATACCAGAGTCGAGGCCGACTCAGGCTGATAAGCCTCCGCCATCGATGACACCGACCGGGGCGAGTGCCGATGCTAGCGCTTCGCCGGGGAGCGGGCAGGCTGGCAGGAAGCTGAAGTTCTCCAAGAGGTGCGCTACTCCGGGCCTTCTGTAGTCGTTGTATGTTAAAATGCAGTCCTGATGTCTTGCTTCGTTGTGCAGGAAGCGGGCCGATATCGACCTCAAAAAGGTTGACCCATCTGCTCCACTTGATGAGTCTGCCCCAGCCGAGCCAGCGGCAGCGGACACACCTGCTGAGCCGGCGGCCAGCTCGGTCGCTGAGACCGAGGCGGCTCCGACAACAGGGCCACTACCGCACTCGACAAGAGGTGGCTGTTGAAACTGAGGCCCCAGCCCCGAGCACCGTACGTCCCGGACGCGGGGGACGGAACCCCGAGCGGTCCCCGATGTTGTAGGGGAAGGCGGTGCCGAGGCCAGGACCCCGTCGCCGTCATGGTTATCGTCATCGCCATCGTCGCCGTTGCCGCCGCCGCCAGAGATCCCGCATTTGCCTCGGATCGAAGCTCCCCCACGTGTGATGCCCCGGACCTTCACGTGGACCACTCGCGACGGCACTATGAAAAGCTTCAGGCTCGATGAAGTCGTCGCAAGGAGAGAGCGTGAGAGCCTGCTTCGTGCCGCCATCAACGGGTCCCAAGGGGTCACGGTATGATTCTTGTAGTGAAGTTCCAGCAATCTTCTTGTCTTGATGTTTGACTCTGTCGTCGGTTTGTTCCTTGTCCCGAGCAGAAGCTCGTCGACCGCAACGAGGCGATGACGGAGATCCTGGTCGAGATGGCTCCCCACCTCGCGGAATTGCAACAGCTCCGGGCATTGAAGGCCGAGATGGAGGCGCGTCACACGAGGAGGGAGGCCTGGCTGAAGAGCGGCGCTGATCAGCTCAGGGCTGAGACATGGGCCTTAGCCGAGAAGATCAGAGGTAAAATACTCGAGCATATCTTCCCGACTGGACCGTTGATGTATTCATTCAGCTACGTCGATCCCGACTGCTTGGTGGCGTTATGACTGCGTGATTGAGCTCTTGGCTAATCTATGGTGCAGACCTCGAAGCGGAGAGGGAGTCGCAGCTGAAGGAGGCCGAAGAAGCCAAGGCCGAGCTTGAAAGGGTCAAGGCCGACCTGACAAAGGCCAACACCGAGCTTGACCGGGAGAAGTCGAGTTGGAGAAGGCCGTCGTCAAGCTCGGTAAGGAGAGAGGCCGAACTGGAGAAGACCGTGGCCGGGTGGGAAGCCGACTACGAAAGTAAGTCCTCAACCCAACTGTGATCTCAGCCAATACATTGGTCACCCTGTGTGTAGCCGAATCTGACAAGCTTACTTGCCGGCCGATCTGGGCAGGCATGAGAGCCAACGTCCAGGCCCAGTACCGGTTCTACACGGAGGAGATAAGGTCAATCAGGGAGTCACGGGAGGCCCTCGTCGGGTCCGTGAAAGGGCTCCTTGACCTTGTGGATCCCCGCCCAGTGGGGACCAGCTGTAGCAGAATTCCTCAAATAATGGGGCGTCTCGAGGATGCGCCGAGTGCCCTGAAAAGGTACTCAGACGAGCGGGTTGCCGCCGGCGTGGCCCAGACCCTAGCAATGACCAAGTCCATCTACCCGAGGGCGGACATTGAGGCCATCGGGGAGGGATTTTCCGAGGAGACGGCGCCCGAGGAAGCGCTGGAGGCTGATCTCACAGGCGAAGCCGACTGCTGAAGCGATTACCCGAGACCTGGGTCTGTAAAGGCAATGCATTTTGTAGTCGGTGTATATATATGCTTTCATATACGATCATGTGTGAATATATGTGTCGTGCCGCCAAACTTATTATTTGGTTGTCATTAGCTTTACCCGACCATGTAGCATGGCACCGAAGCTAGTCGATAGAACTTATAAAAATCGTTCGGTAGGAAGATTGTTCTATACTCGGGGCAAACGCATCAGTCGTGGTCAAAGCTTCATAACCGAGGTGAATAAGCTTGTAATGTTATTGACAGAACACATATATACATGCATGCCCCCGACTCACTACTCGATTGGGAACAAGCGGCGTAGTGAGCAGGAAAAACTGTACACATGGAAAATGTAAAACTCAGGTATAGAAAGGACGTAGCTGTTCTAATTCCAGAGTTGGTGATGAGGACGCCGTCTTTGGTCTTCAGTCGGTAGGCGCCTGGCCGCGTGACCTCGGCTATAATGAACGGCCCTTCCCAGATGGGGGATAGTTTGTGCCTGTCCTTGGTGGTTTGTATCTTCCTTAGAACGAGATCCCCGACCAAAAAGGCGCGGCCACGGACATTGCGATTGTGGTAGCGACGCAGGCCTTGAAGATACCTTGCCGACTGGATTGTTGCGGCGTCTCTTGCTTCTTCCAGCTGATCTAATTCGATCAGTCGGGTGCTGTTGGAATCGTCTTCGGAGTAAGCCCGGACTCACGGAGAGCCGAACTGTATCTCTGTCGGTAGCATGGCCTCAGTACCGTAGACCAGGAAGAAAGGGGATTGCCCTGTTGCCCGACTAACCGTGGTTCTGAGAGACCAGAGAACGGATGGTAGTTCTTGTACCCACCGACCCGCATATGGTTGTAGTCGGTCGTATATCCTGGCCTTGATGCCTTGTAAGACCATGCCGTTGGCTCGCTCAACCTGCCCGTTGCTCCGCGGGTGTGCCACAGATGCGTAGCAAATCTTGATGCCGAAGTCATCGTAGAAATCTTGGAATAGGCCTGCCGCGAACTGAGTGCCGTTGTCGGTTATGATGCGGTTAGGGACCCCAAACCGGTATAGTATACTCAGGATGAAGTCCTTTGCTCGTGCCGCTGTGATTGTTGCGACAGGTTTAGCCTCAATCCACTTGGTGAATTTATCCACTGCGACGAATAAATGTGTGAACCCTCCTGGCGCTTTCTTGAATGGCCCGACCATGTCGAGCCCCCATACTGCGAATGGCCAGGAGATAGGGATAGTCTGGAGTTCCTGGGCGGGAAGATTTGTCTGTCTTGCGAAGAACTGGCAACCCTCGCACTTGCGAACAATGTCTTTGGCGTCTGTGACTGCGGTGGGCCAGAAGAATCCCTGCCGGTAAGCCTTTCCGACTAACGTCCTGGATGCAGCGTGGTTGCCACATATGCCCGAGTGGATTGAATGCAGGATCTGCTTGCCTTCCTCGGTGGTGACACAGCGCATGAGGACACCGGATGCGCTCCTGCGGTACAGGTCTTCTCCGACTAGCAGGAAGCTTTTGCTTCGACGCTTGATTTGCTCGGCTTGATTGCGATCTTCTGGGAGTTCATCGTCCAGGAGGAATTTGAGAACAGGACCCCTCCAGTCTTGACATATGTGCAGCACTTCGTCGGTGGTCGGGGTAGGCTCGCCTCCCGGCTGCTCTTGTGCCGGTTTCTTCTTGATTGATGGCTCCATAAGTTGCTCGACAAAGATTCCAGTCGGAACCGCTTCTCGCTTGGATCCCATGTTTGCCAGCTCATCTGCCGCGTCGTTGTATTGACGCAGGACGTGTGTGATTTCCAGTCCGTCGAACTTGTTTTCCAGCTTGCGGACCTCCTAATAGTATGCCGCCATTGTGTCGTCAAGACAGGTCCAGTCTTTCATGACTTGGTTGACCACGAGTTGGGAGTCTCCGCGCACAACCAGTCGACGTATGCCGAGTGATATGGCGATGCGGAGCCCGTGAACAAGAGCCTAGTACTCGGTGACGTTGTGGGAAGCCGGGAAGTGGATTTGTAGTACGTACTTCAACTTTTCGCCAGTGGGGGATGTCAGTATGACTCCAGCCCCGGCACCGCCGATCCGTAGGGAGCCGTCGAAGTACATTGTCCAGTACTCTAGCTTTGTTGTTGGTGTTGGGAGTTGAACTTCTGTCCACTCGGCCACGAAGTCGGCTAGAGCTTGAGATTTGATAGCTGTCCGTGGCTGAAAGGTGATGTCAAACGCCATCAGCTCGAGTGCCCATTTAGCGATCCGGCCAGTGGCCTCGCGATTATGAAGGACATCCCCGAGTGGAAACGCTGTGACCACCGTGACTTGATGTGCTTGAAAGTAGTGCACCAGCTTTCGGACTGTGATGAGTAGGCCGTATAGCAGCTTCTGGACCTGTGGGTATCTTGTTTTGGAGTCGGCAAGGACCTCGCTGACAAAATAGATTGGCCGTTGTATTTTCAGAAGATGACCCTGTTCGGATCGCTCCACTACCAGCACCGTGCTGACTACCTGTGTTGTTGCCGCCAGATAAAGCATTAGTGGTTCCTAGGGCAGGGGTGACGCCAGCACGGGGGGTGATGTGAGGAATTCTTTGAAGTCTTCGAAGGCTCCCTGGGCTTCCGGGGTCCACTAAAAGGTGTCCGCCTTTTTGAGGAGCTTGAAGAAAGGCATGCCCCGTTCTCCCAGTCGGGAGATAAACCGACTGAGTGCCGCCATGCAGCCTGTCAGCTTCTGGACGTCTTTAAGGTTGGTCGGGGGCGCCATGTTCTTGATGGCGTTGACTTTCTCCGGGTTAGCCTCGATGCCGCGGTGCGAGACGATGAAGCCGAGTAACTTCCCAGACGGCACCCCGAAGGTGCACTTGTCCGGGTTCAACTTCATCTTGAATCTTCGAAGGTTTTGGAAGGTTTCTTCCAAGTCGGCAATGAGGTCTTTTCTGGACTTGGACTTGATCACCACATCGTCGACGTAGGCTTCCACGTTGCGCCCGATCTGAGTGTGCAGACACCGCTGAATAGCCCTTTGGTAGGTTGCGCCTGCGTTTTTCAGACCGAATGGCATTGTGATATAGCAATACGCTCCAAACGGCGTGATGAAAGATGTTTTTAAACAGTCTTGTTCCCTCAAGCTAATTTGATGATATCCCGAATAACAGTCGAGAAAACTGAGTAGGTCGCATCCCGCCGTGGAGTCGACCACCTGATCTATCCTGGGAAGACCAAATGGGTCCTTGGGGCACGCTTTGTTGAGGTCGGTGTAGTTGACGCACATGCGCCATTTGCCGTTTTTCTTCCGGACCAGGACTGGGTTGGCCAGCCAGTCCGGGTGGTAGACTTCCTTGATGAAGCCGGCTGCGAGGAGCTTGGTGATTTCCTCCCGGATAGCATCCTTGTGGTCTTGAGCGAAGCGCCGCAGCCGTTGCTTGACCGGCTTGGCGTCTGGCTTTATGTGTAGGGCGTGCTCGATCACCTCCCTTGGTACGCCCGGCATGTCGGACGGTTTCCACGCGAAGATATCTTTGTTGGCTTGGAGGAAGGTGACGAGCGCGTCTTCCTATTTGGGGTCGAGTCCGGTCCCGACTAAGGCAGTCTTGGAGGGGTCGGAAGGGTCCAGGGGGATCTTCTTCGTGTCAGAGTCCGCTGAAATTCCCGACTTCGCTGCTTTTTTCGCCGGAACTGGATCTTGATCGACTTCAGATGTAGCGGCTTGCCGGATGCTGTCGCGCCCGACTGCCGCTTCTTGTGTTTGAGCCAGCTCGCAGCTCTCCTTGTCGCAGGTGAAGGCTTGCTTAGCGTCGCTGCGGAGGGAGAGGACTCCTGCTGGCCCGGGCATCTTCAGCACCATGTACGTGTAGTGCGGTATCGCCATGAATTTGGCGAGGGCCGGTCGTCCGAGTATCGCGTGATACGCGGTCTCGAAGTCGGCGACCTCGAAGGAGATGTTTTCTGTGCGGAAGTTGTCCCGCGTGCCGAAGGTCACCGGCAAGGTTATCTGCCCGAGTGGGGTTGATGACAAGCCGGGGATTATCCCATGGAAGGGCGCAGTGCTCGGCCGTAGCTCTGAACGAGGAATTCTCATCTCGTCCAAAGTCTTGGCGAACAGGATGTTGAGCGCACTGCCTCCGTCGATGAGGGTTTTCTTCAGCCTGATATTTCTGACGACCGGGTCTAGGACGAGTGGGTATCGTCCTGGGTGGGTAACCCGATCTGGGTGATCTGCGCGGTTGAAGGTGATGGCCATCTCTGACCAGCGCAGGTATTGGGGGGTATCCGTTGTGGAGACCGCGTTAATGTCCCGCGCTGATAGCTTCTGCTTGCGCTTGGATTCGTACGCGAGTGGTCCCCCGAAGATATGGTTGAGTTCAGCTTGGGGGTCCTGGAAATCATCAGCCGGACCCGAGTCTGGCTTGTCCTTGTCCTTGTCGGCGCCAGATGATGAAGCTTGCTCGGAGGCAAACTTCTTGAGCATGTGGCAGTCCTTGGCCGCGTGCCGGCCCTTGGGATGAAAGGGGCAAGGCCCGCTCATGACTTTCTGATAGTCGTTGTTCCGCTGGGGCCGCGATCGACTGTGCTCCATGTTAGCCACCTCGTTGTCCGACTTCCGCTTGCGGCTGCTAGGCTTGTTCTGAGGCGGCTCGTTGTCGGCTTTCGCCCTGTTGTCTTTTTGTCGGGGCTCCTTCTTCTCGTCGAAGGCCTCTGCGACGGCTTCAGCCGAGTCGGCGTATTTGTTGGCCATGTCGAAGAGGGTCCGAACGGTGGATGGTGGCTTCCGAGTGAACTTCGCGATGAGCGGGGCGTCTTTTACTCCCTTGCGGAAGGCGGCGATGACGACCTCGTCTTTGATGCTTGGGATTTGATTGCGCTTCTCGGAAAACCTTTTGATGAATTCACGTAGAGACTCTTTCTTTTTCTGATGCAGCTGGTAAAGGTCGTGCTCGGAAGCCGGTCTCTCGTAGGTCCCCTGGAAGTTAGCGATGAACCGCTCCCTGAGTTGTCCCCAGGAACCGATTGACCGCCTTGGGAGGCCTGTCAGCCATGTCCTCGCCGAGTCGGATAATGCGACTGGGAGGTAGTTAGCCATGGCTCTGCTGTCGCCCCCAGCAGCTTGAACTGCTAGGACGTAAACGGTGAGCCAGGACTCTGGGTTGGTCTTGCCGTCGTACTTTTCGATTCCGGTAGGCTTAAAGCCAACTGGCCAGCGGACGTCCTATAACTCCCGTGTAAAGGCTGGAATGCCTTCATTATCGCGAGGACTTGGGCTTCGGTTTTGGCGGTGTAGCCGCTCGTAGTGGTGACCGAAGCGCTCGTGTTCATCCTCCAGTCGGCGGCGTTCATCCTCTTCGCGTTCTTCGCGCCGGGCCCTTAGGGTGTGGCGAAGATCGCGTTGTAATCGCAATCGGAGGTCTTGATTGGGTCGGCGGTCGTATTGGTGACGCCGCCGGTTGTCGTAGTTGGTATTGCCGAGTGTTGTTTGGCGAGACTCTTTGTGCTGCCGGGTGGAGCCGGCTGCCCGTCGTCGTGCTGATGCAGATGACTCCGCCGCTGGAGAGCCCGTTCGACGGGTCGGTATGTGAGTGTTGCCTGACTGTTCTTGCTGCTGGCAGGCGGCAGCAGTAATCATCGCCTTGATCTTGGCGATGGTTGGTGTGGCCTGATGGTCCGGCCCAAACTAGAGCGTGTCCAGCAGAGTTGCGGCGGCCACGACGTTCTGTTGTGGCGTGACGAAGACATCGTGGTCGCCGACTTTGGTTTGGAGGATCTGCTGCTGGGCGGCTCGCCCAGCTTGTCGAAGCCCGTCATTGCGAGCTTGTCGGTTGGCCTCCTCTTGTTGTTGTAGTCGGCGCGCCTCCTCTTGCTGCTCCTCTTGCAGTCGGCGCACCTTGGAAGGTGGCGTTGAAGCCATGAAGATCTCGCGGGGGAGGAGGAAGCTTGCCAAGGTGGAGTCCGAGTTGACGCTCGAACCACCATCCGACTTAGTGTCGGACTCCGAGTAGTTTATCGGAGTTAGGACGACTCCGACCTCCCTAGATCCAATCTGAAACGGTTCATGACCGTGTCCAAACTGAATCGCTGGAGGTCGGGTCTGCTGCGCGGGTTGTAGATGCACAGCGTCGCCGAATCCGTACGGGAGACGGACGATCTCTCCCCCTCTCGGCCTAACCCGCGCTGGCTCAAGGCCTAGCGCGAGCCGGACGCCGAAGGAGAGAGTTGTCCCGATGTCCGGCGATGTGAGGGACTGTCATAGTAGATCGTCGAAGGAGATGGCGACGTCCCTAGGGCCGACTGGCGCAACGCCGGCTAGCTCCTCGGCTGGCAAGATCGGATCTGCCTCAGCCAAGGAAAGGTTGCCGAGTTGATCGGCGACGAAATCAAGGCTCCCGAAGGTGATGGTGTCTCCGTTGGAGAACTTGTCGCCCTTGACTCCGTTGATGGGATCCATCGAATCTGTTGATGAAGAACTCGCCGGTCCCCTACCTGGCGCGCCAACTGTCGATGCTTTGCACCGGCAATAATATTATGGGGGTACTCGGCGACCTGGAATTCGCTGGATTGCAGAGGAACACGAGGGAATTATACTGGTTCAGGCCCTCAATGTGAGGTAATACCCTACGTCTAGTTGAGGTGTTATTCCTCTGAGGTGGATTTGTGATCAATGATCTGGTGTGCCCTCATGGGGCACCCTGCCTCCCTTTATATACTAGGGGACAGGGGTACATGGTAAGGATCCCAGTCGGATACGACCAAGGGATTTCCTTCTTAGAGATAGAATCCTATCCGACTAAGGCTATGTTTCCTTATTATACAAGGCACAGCCTGCCGGGTGCTATCTTATCTCTAATTACATGATCTGGCCCATCCTCTATCCGAGTGGCCCATGTGCTTGTAATGAGGTACCCGGGGCCCATGGCTCCCACAAAGGGTTTTTGGAGGGAAAACAAGGAGAGGGAAATTTTGAGAGGGCTTGAATGCGATAACTCGGATTCCAAGATTAATTTAGGAGCAGAGTTTTTGAGTGGTGATTTTTGAGATCAAGGACAGGGAGACAAACTGAGATCCAGGCATGGCTACGACACAGCACACAAGTGCGAACTTTTTCACAGATAGATTTTATTAAAATAGGGTTTAACAACAGGGTTTAACGTCACGTTGAAAGCGGGGCGTTACACGAAACGAGGCAACTCAACACAAGGGACAAAATAAAAGGTCTTATTAGTGACCTCTAAGCGTGCCATCGGATAGATCTCATTTTTAGAGAAATTTTGGAGGTGGAACGGAGTCCATCGGACAAACAATTGAGGAGATATCAATTTTGAAAGATTTATGGAATTTCTGGATCACTAGAAAATATTTTAGAAATAGTTTCTTGATTTTCTCCCCCTTGGGCCGCTGACGGGAGGGGGCCATCTACTAGTCGAGGGAAAAAGGAAGCCGGTGCGCGCGGCGGGCTAAGCCCATGACGTCCGAGAACAGTGCGGGTGTTTACGGCCAACTGGGCCGAGAGAAAAGTGGTTGCGGCCCAGCCGACTACGGGCAAGCGAGGCCAAAGCGGGCACGGTCTTGGGCCGGCGGGGTGATAGTGGCCCACGCGACGCTTGCACGAGCGAGGCTAGGACAAGTGGGCCTCACGGCCTCACGACCCTGGGATTGGCGAGTGGGGATACGAGCTGGGGTCTGACCGTCGGCCCGGTCCGAAGTGCAGGACCGGCTTGTCGGTCACACGGCTCACGCAAAATGGGTTCACAGAGGGATGAGGCTAGGTGAGTGGTGGGCTGGGCGTGTAGCACTGGTCCACGGTGCGTCTGAGACAGCGGGCCCACACGCATCTGAATGGCTCGCGGTGGACCGTGCGCACGCGGTGATGGTGCGGGTTAGGGATCAGGTGTGCGTGGCTCGGTAGGGGCCGACGCGGCATCTAGGTGGCGAGGACGTGGTGCTTAAGTGGTGGGCATGTCAGATAGTGCGGCAGGGAAGATGGACAAGGACTAGATGAGCGGCCGGCTACGGCGCAGCTCACCGGAGCGATTTACTGGAAGGCTGCATTGGCGAGGCCACCACTGGATAGAAGAGGTCACGAGGAAACAACTCAACAGCTCGGATTCATCGGAAGATTGCCAGAGACAACATATTATGGAGGCGCGCTGATTTGGGGATTTCGCTAGTGAGGTTCCCTGGATCGATTCCGTGCGATTGGGGACTCCCTTGGGGTCCTAGGTTTGATCCCCGGGGTGGCAGTTGGTAGCAGCCGGCTCTACACGACGGGTGACGGTGAACAGAGCCACGGCGGAGCGGCAATCATAGCGCCGTGCCTACGGCAAGCATCTAGGCCTCAAGGGGCAATGGCGAGCTAGCTAGTGGGTTGAAGGAGGGACAGAGAGGGTGATGGAGATGGTGGGCTACTGTGGAGACAGGGCGCAGTGACAAATGGCTAGCGACACAAACGTGATCATTCAGCCTCGGCGCGGGCAAGGCGGGGAAGGTGAAACCAATGGCGGCGACGGTGATGGTGGTGGTCTTCGGGTCTGCACCGGCTGCACCGACACGAGTGGTAGAAGACAGTGAGGTCAACACGGTCGCGCGGAGCTCCAACAATGGTGGTGAGAGAGAGATTTTGGAAGGGAAAAACGAAGGGGAGATGGTAGGTTTTATAGGCACACGGCAAGGTTGATTGAGCGAGGGTTGCGAAGGGATTTCCCATACGGCATCACTGGCACAGTGAAGCATAGGACGGCAAGCTGGTGTCACACCCTGATCTGGCACTGCCGTACAACGGCACCAAATAAGGCGTGCCGCAGGAAAACAACACGAATAGCTTCCCCACGAGACCGCGATACCGATAGCAGTCCCAGGATGCAGCACTGGTATCCACGAAAATCAGACATGCATCATTGCAGAACCTTAAATAATTAAGTAGATATATACTTTAACTTACGTTGCAGCTTCGAGGCAAACCGGAGATAGCAATGAATAACATAGAGGCAACGGCAACAGCGGAACAGCGGACTAAATCCCAACACACATGCAACAGTTGGTGTGGCGCCTCCCGACTAGGTGGAAGGCCACCATGTGCATAAGGCACCCGATCCCAGGATCAGTAGTCGGGTACGCACAACAATGATACAACACAGAGTTACAATAAATACATAACAGAGTACTTACATATGTGTACAAGGAGATCCATCCAGGACAGACCCGGGATGGGCAAAAATAATCAACAGGTAAACTAGCGAAACAGCAGAAACAGGGCGGAAGCTGGGCAAAAACTACTCCACAGGCACGGTTGGGAACTAGGCTCGAAACCTTCAGAAGTCTTCGTAGTCGGCCTGGTCTTGGAGGAACTCGGCAGCAGTCGGATCTTCGTCTTCTTCTCCAAAACCTACTATACATATATATGAACAAGGTGAGTACTTTCGTACTCAGCAAGCCGGAAATGATGCCATGTCGGTCAGACAGAAAGGCTAAAGGTTTAATTGCGAAAATTGCCTTTAGAAACTCTTTTCTTTGCAAACACTAGTGAGCTTAAATTTTTGTTGTCGGACAGAGACTCACGCCTCTATCCATTCCGCAAGTTGCTTTTCAACAACTCGCCACTTAATGGATCAAGCATAATCATATATGTTCTTATCATCTTTTACTTCGTATTTGCTGGTCCTGTACTTCCCGAGTAGCTACAACCACTCGTTGACCCTGAGACTCCGCTACAACCAAATCTCAGCTGTGGCACTTGATGCCCGCTACACTGGCTACAACCAGCTAGCTAGTCGGCCGCCCTGGCTACAACCCGGGGGCTCATCATCGCTGCCCTGGCTACAACCCGGGAGCATGATCATGGCACTAAATGCCCGCTAGGCTGGCTACAACCAGCTAGCTAAAACACTGCTGCCCTGGCTACAACCCGGGAGCGTGCTCATCACCGTCTTCTGGCTACAACCCGAAGACTGAATTTGCCGCCCTGGCTACAACCCGGGGCTTAAACTTTGCTGCCCTGGCTACAACCCGGGAGCATGATCTTCATCCTGTTTACTTTTCATACACTTGTTTATGGTGCTTAACACCCCGGACCACACAGATCCGTTTCTGGCCACACAGGCCTTCCGTTTACTCACTCGGCAAACTCTGGTCACGGTTCCCTTTCCATCAAACACTTTCACAAATCACTGGCAAACAAATCTACGCTATGGGAATCACCTTGCATCGCCCTTAACCGTGGGCACGGCTGTTCGAACAGTTCTGCTAAACTCTGCAGAGGGTGTGCGCTTTACCCATCCGACACGAAAATTACACCGAGTACTGGCCTGTACCCAGAAATTCGTGACAAGGCCATTTCCAAAGCCAGTCTAGAGTCATCCAATGCCAGCCGAAAGATCCACACAGGATTCAGTGGTCGGCACTGAACTTCCCTAAACCTACTATTTACTCGGCCAGGGGCATCCCATAATACCCGTCTGGTCACACTGTAAGATGCTCGGATGGAATTCCCAAAGGAAACGGTCCTTAATGATGATACATAGCCAAGCCACACAGGCACTGTCTCTGTATATCAAGATTTTCACAACTTTATTTGTTTCACAAACACGCCGATACACGGAGTACCGGGTTTTTTCAATCAGTTTGGTAAAACCCAACGTTTTTCCCAACGACAGACAACGTTGCAGAGCTAAGCCATTCTACTCGCATCGTATCCTCAGATAGGATGCTAGCGTGCCATTTGTGGGCTCTTCAAGGGTGAAATATAACAACATCCTACCAGATAAGTGTTACTACTGGGTAGGTCCATCGGTTGCGCTTGCAAAACCGAGGCCAACAGTTTAAAAAGGTGTAAACTAAGCATGCATATATTTTCCAAACAACATAGTTTTGCATATATGGGAAACAATATGATCAAAGAGGCTTGCCTTGTTCCAAGGAGGGGTCTTCTTCGGCGAAGGCGGCTTCTGGATCGTCCACCGGTTCAGGTTCTGAACAAGCAGAAAGAAACACTGATAAGCAGGAGAAGTAAAACACCAAGAAAAAGGATCAAGAAGTAGTCGGCTGCAGAAAAGGGGGCAGTCGGCTGAACCAGGCTTGCGAACCAGGCGACAGAGCTCCAAAGCTTGAGAGAAGAACAAGAACTCAGCAGAGCTGGAGCTGGCCGGTTTGCAAAACAAAGAAAGAAGGGGGCACGGTTGGCCATATATATAGCCGACGTGCAAGGTTGAGGCACGGTGGAGCTGGGCAACGGGTGGAGCAAGGAAGTCAAGATGAACTAACAGGGATATGACAGGAAGTGACTTTGGAGTCCAACTGGTCAGAGGAGTTGGCAGGCACTGTAGCTGCGACGAGACATTAAGGTCAAGGCTAGGACAGGTTGGAGAAATCTCACTGACCGGGCTTCGGACTGACCACTGGTCCAAGCGATGCTGCAAGTTATTGTCCATCGGTCCAAGTGGTGCTGAGGGCAGGTGAAGACTGGTTCTTCTCCACTTCGGTAGTCGGCGTCCAACGGCGGGTGCAACTCGGGGGACAAGGGAACAACCGGTCTCAACAAGGTAGTCGGCCACTTCACAGTGCTTACTCGGCAGCAAGGAGGTCCGAGTAAGACAAAGAAAAGGGCAGGATGCAAGGACTGAGTAGCAATCTACTCGGCTCAAGGGAGAAGGTAGTCGGCTGGCCAGGGAGGAAAACTGGGGCACAGCTGACAGGATAGGAGGGGAGCTCGGGAAAACGAAGACTAGCGGGAAAAGAAAAACGGGTCGTTACACAGAGGCTTTCTAGTTCACCCATGTAATTGTACTGTCATATGTTCGGATGAAATTATGAAGGAATCGGTTCCTTAAAGCGACCACACAGGCATCCCACACACCAGACCGGCCTTTTGTCACAAATCTCCATTTTTGAAACTCATTTTGCTTTCACAAGGCACCGACCTAGGTGTCGGGTTTTCCAAACGTTTCATAAAACCAAGTTTTACCCAAGAAGTTGTCTCAAATTTTAAGTTAAAGGAGCGACCGTCAGTACTCGTACAATAGTGCATGAATACCGAGGTGCGACAGCTGTGGTTACAAGGGAACAGGGTATTTCAATCATCAAGGAAGTATGTGATGCAGCAAGGTTGGGTAGGTCTATCGGTCTAACTCGCAGACAGGACCGAACATAACAGTGTACGCTTATCAATGCAAGATTTTGTAGACAAAATAATTAAGTTAATATATGGGCTCGATTGATCAAAGTTGACTTGCCTTGCTCTAGGTCTTCACGAGTCTTCGAGAAATCTTGGCGAAATCCGCTCCGAACGAATATTCCGACGACCGTTATTATGCGTAAACACATAAAAATTTACACAAAGTCCAAGAAACAGACCCTATTTAGTGCTACTAATAGTGCCATTAGATAGATCTCAATTTTAGAAAATTATTGGAGTTGGAACGGAGTCAATTGGAGTTACGAAATTAAAGATATGAATTTCCGAAGGTTTAAAGAATTTTTTGAACACTAAAAAGGATTATTTGGAAATTCTTGAGAGAAATATTCTCTAGAAATTTTCTCTGACAGTCACTGACAAGTGGGGGCCGATGGCAGCATGGGGCCCGCAAGCTAGAGAAGGAAAGGGGGAGTGAAGGCCTGCAACCACTAGAGATTGCGGCCTGGCTGTTAGGGAATCAAGGGCTCGTGGGTTTGGTTCCCAGTGAACCGAGGGGGCAAGGGCCCACTAGTCGGTGGCCCGTGGTCGATGGACTGGTGCACGGGGCGGGGGAGTGAGGGGGCTGAGGGCCCCGGTGCCAGTGAGACAGGGGGATGTCCACGAACCGAGTCTAACACTGACAGGGTCCACATGGCAGTGAGCGTGAGAGAGGGAAGCACTGCTCCGCCGGGGGATCCAACGGCCGACGGCGGCGAGATCGATCTGGCGAATGGCGGCCCTTCGTGGCGAAGGAGCTATACCGGCGGAGAGAGGGAACACCGAGGAATCATTTGAGCGGCTTGGATCGAGTTGCCAATAGCGGGAGACGGCTCACGACGGTGAGGCAGAGGTGGTGGAGGAAGGAGAGGAGCTTGGCTAGGCATCCATGGCATGCGGCGGCCGTGGCCGTTCACGGCGGCCGAGATAAGGCGGTGGGGCTCCAGGGGACGAGGAGAGAGGAGGAATGAGGTCTTCGGTCTCAGGATTCAAAGGGAGAGCAAAGTCCAGCGACGTAGCATGGCTGCGCTCGGCGGCGACGAAAGAGGAAAGAAAGCAGGGATACCTTGCTCGAGATCACACGGGGAAGGTTTGACCTAACAGCATCCAGAGCGGACTCAGCAGCACATGTGATTGCACGGGAAGAGAGCTCACCAAGGGGGACTCGTTTTGGTGCTGTCAGTATTGTGGCGAGGAGAAAAAAAAAGGAATCGGGGCCGAGGGGGAGACCGTGACCACGGAGTGGGGTTCCTGGTGTGTGGCGCTCCTGGGGCAGTGCTACTTCAGAAGCTCGTCGGCAAGGGCGGCACACCGGCACGGTTGATCAGCGGCGGTGGCGGCTGAGCTCGGGGAAGACGGTGTGGCAGAGCGTCACCCAAAACGCAGAACCAAGAGCGGAGTGGAGAGAGGCCTCGGGGGCATTTATAGGGGTGGCATTGGTGGTCGGTTTGACGGAGGAGTTCCAATAATTGGAGGGGAGAGAGGCAGGAGAGGCCGAGGTGGCACGGAATTTCTCGCAGGTGAGGAAGATTTTGATCGATGGCGGGGATCGCAAGGGGCGGTGGAGGTGGTGGATCAGAGGGCGGAATTTGAACTCTGCGAGCGGGGAACGGGCGCACAGGAGGACGACGATGGCGTCGGCCCAGTGACTTTTGACCAAGAGGCAGAAGTAGAAAATCAAAAAGGGGGCGAGAGAGGCTGGAAAGGGCAGCGGGTTGGCCGTCCAAGCCGTGGCGGGGCCGACGTGGGGTCGTGGTGACGTGGGCGATGTCAGGTCATTTGACCAAACACCCATTGGGCGTGAGAGAGAAAACGGAGTGGTGATGGGAGGTGGAAGAAGGCACTATGCAGAGATCGCACGGCCGTGCGCGGACAGGTGACACACGTTAGCGATCCAGGCAGCGACGACGTCCTCACACGGACACGCGCGCAAGCGAGCGGGCGGCTACGGGACAGGGCCGACTGACAGGTGGGCCTGAGAGATCGGCGGGGGACGCGTGGCCGGATCCGAGTGGCGCAAGACGGGGTGAAGGGCGATTGACGGCGGTGAGGCATTTGTGACCACGTGGCGTAGATCCACAGCACACGGCAGTAAGTGCGGGCGACTGGGCCGAAATAGGGACGATTGAGGCCCAACGAGAACAGTAGCCTCTCTTATTTTCTTAGGGATTAATTTGAATGACTTTTGGGGGTTTCAAAGGGGATTTGAATTCAACAATTTATATTTGAACTCAGAAGAAATCAGAGAGTCAAGGGGGTATGTTCCAGAGGATAATTTAAATATTTGGAGGGGATTTTGCTTTAGAGCTTTTCTGAGGATTTTGCAAGGAGATTCCAAGGAGGGGTTTCAATTTATTTTGAATTTGCAGGTGCTCTAGGCGATGAAGAATGGAGGGGAGCGATTCGCCCGGGAGGAAAAAGCAGAAGAGAGAGCACCGCTCCCGGGCACAAAAGTGGGGTGGTGGAGGAAAAGAGGCCAGTCTCCTCTCGCTTTTGGGATGGTGAGGCACACAAGCTCGTAGGTGAGGCCCTACATCGTTTGGTGGCTTGCGGCGAGGTCGGGTACCACGATGCGGTGATGAGAAAAGTTGGCGGAGCGAGCTTGGCGCGGAGAGGAGGCAAGGCGGTTGCTGGCGTAGGGGCAGTGATGCGTGGCGTCTTCTCGGTCGGTTGCAACGTGCGCGAGCAAGAGGGAACGGTGAAAATGGGGGCGCGTCGGGCAGATTCAAACGTTGGCGGCGAGCGAGAGAGCAAGATAGAGAGAGGAGTTCTCCCCTCTCTCGTGGGGCATGTGGCGTGCGCGAGCCGGCGAGCGGGGAGGCCGAACAAGCTGGCGGCCGAGCAGGGGTGATGTTGGGCCAGGGCTGAGGCGGCCCAGGTGGGAGGGAGCTAAGGAAAGGAGAGGGGAGCCATGGGCTGGGCTGGTAGGGAATGGAAAAGAGATCTAGTGGCCCAACAGAGGGAAAAGTGATTTTTGATTTATCTGGATTTGATTTGGAGGGAGATTTGGAGTTTAAATTTGAAGTTTGAACTTGGATTTGATTTGGGCATGAGATTTGGAACTTGGTCACAAGAGATTGGATTCGGATCGAGATCTTGGCACAGGAGAGACAGCAACCAAAGAGCCACGTCTTCGCAAATAAACTTTTTATTAAATTAGTTTTACGCCTAGAACGCACGGGCGTTACACAAATGAACCACTTTATTACTAGCTAGTTACTAACTGTTTAGGTAATTTTGTGAAGGAGATATGAAAATTTGCCACTCATGTGTCCATCCCACGTAACTAGGACCTACATATATTTCATAGACATATGGGGTAGAAAATCATAGAACACCGTACTAAGGGATGGTAAATCCTCAAATTTTCATAAGTTGTTCCCACCCACATTGTTTCTGATGTTTCATCCAAAATCTATACTATTATATAAAAAGCAATGATGGTGATAGTGAATCTAACAACCCACCAACTCTACTATACATTTTTTTACCAACTATCCCTTCATGTACTTATGTACTTTAATTTCATAAAATAGTCATTCTACATATTGATTCTATGTTATTTCATCACTAAAATTCAAGTTTATTATGCAAATATATCTACGATGACGAATTTTTTCTAAGCTCACAATTAGTTTGTTCTAAACTGTCGACGGGTTATACCCGACTACGGTATTTTTGGATGTAGGGTTTGGCTGATGCCAAGGTATATACACAAAGATGTGGAAAGAAGAGCAGGACATAAGGATTTTTATATAGGTTCGGACCCCTGGCGTAGGTAATAGTCTTTCTCTTGTACATATGTATTGATGGTGGGTGTATCACACTGAGTATAAGTTGAGAAGCAAGCTGTCTAATCTAGCCTAACAAACTAATACAGGTGTCGGAGGACGAGACCTCGACCGCGGGAAGTCAGGAGACCCCCCTTTGAGATTCGGCCAGGGGAGCTGTTCACCAGGCGGACGCGGCGTCCGGTGGAGATGATCTGTGCACGGGGCAGGGGACCCGAACTGAGGATCGTGGGGTTCAGACCGTCCGTTCGTGGAACGGACCGTCCGGATCCCGTCAGTAGCTCTAAGAGAGGCAGGAGGCATTTAGACAGGTTCGGGCCGCCGGAGCGTAATACCCTACTCTTGTGTGTATGCTATGTGGCCTTTTATGTAGTAGCTACAGAGCTGAGCCTTAATGCAGAAATAGGACTTCTGTGTCTTCTCCCCCCCTTTGTTCCGTCGGCTTGGATCCTCCTTTTATAAGCAAGGGGAGTCCACAGTGCCCATCGGAAGGAGGAAGCTAGATATGGCCTGTCACGTTGCGCACGACCGCCTGCCGAGCCCACCCGGAGTTTGTGCAGTACGGCGGGTAGATCGTCTCGTGGCGCGGCCGCTGCAGGCGGCCAAAGTCTTGTGGATGTGACAGAGCGTACTGTGGCGGCCAGAACGTGGGGAGTTGAAGCTCATGCGGTCAAAAGTTCTCCGACCGCACGGGAAAGAGGACGGGCGTCAGGGGCGACACGCCCCGTCACCTTGCCGTCAGCTCGCCATTAATGCGGTAGTTGGCGGCTGACCAGCCCGGACCAGCGCGCCATCAATGCGGTAGTTGGCGACTAACCAGCTCGGGTCGGCCATGTGCCCGGGCGCCGCACACGCGGGGCGCCGGGGCTGCAGGCTTCCCTCCCGGGGAAAGCACCGGGGAACGTGGGGCCCTCATTCCCGTTTCGCCGACAACAGGCGACCTAAGCAGCGAGATGTAGTCAGTGACTAGCAAAAAGCTTCTTCCGTGACGCAGGCTTGATGTGGTAGTGTATGGCTTATGATTCGATGACCTTCTCTCCTAAGAGGCAATGTATTTATACCAAAAGATACCCTCTTGTCCATGTAGAACTTGGGGACCCTAGTTTGAATACGGACAGACAAAACCTTGTCGTCCCTGAATCGGACTAACAGTCCTTTCTTATAGAGGCCGATTTCCTTCTTTTTCCGTGTTTTTCTCCAAACTTAGGGAGACTTTCCCATATTAAATTAGGTATGTGGTATTTCCAGTGTGTTTTTCTCCAAACTTAGGGAGACCTTCCGATATTAAATTAGGTATGCAATATTTCCGATGAAGGTAAATCCGTGTCTATCGGGTATGCCATATCCATAACACTGACATAAACTATATTAGCATGTGTATAATTTATATTTATCCATATCAAAGCACAAACAATACCTAAGAAGTTCTGTAAAGTAGATAGTTCATGATATAGTAATAATCAAGCATTTGCTTCAAAAATTTTTAAAAAATGTGGTTGACAATAGGAAAATTTGAAAGGAAAATGTCAGTGAGCCGTTTCTTTCAATATTTTTTCCTTGCCTTCCTTTAAAATATAATATATTTTTCCATGTGTTAACATAATTTAATCATGAACACATTTATGTAATGGATTTTTTAATATATGATTTGAATTTCTTATAGAAGTTTTCTCTTAAATTTTTTTCACAAAACTTATGGCTATCTGCAAAATATATTATTAAGGGGGGTCAGATATACTTTCAGCTGCAGCATGAAATAAACTCACAGAGACTTGGAGATGATATTCGTGCATTCCAAAAGAGAAGGCACGCAATCCATAGCCGCTATCAATTAAAGTATCAATTCATTCTCAACATATTGTATAACATCTCTGTTTGTTTTCAAACAAAAAGAAAACCACCATTTTAGACCTATTTAATCAGTTAGTACCAAAACCTACCACCATATGCCTATAATCCTCAATCAAAATGTGCCTATAATCTGGTGAAGAGAAGTGTAAGTGCCTACAACGGCTACACTCACCCCGATCACCAGTATCCCGACAATCGCCGCCACCTCGATGCGGCTCACTCCTTGAGGCAAATAGATCTTTAGGTAGCTCAGGCACGGGAACAGGACGGCAACGGTGACGTTTAACGAGGACCCGATGAACGACATGAGGTAGCCGAAGAAGGGCACCGTGCACGCCAGCACCACGGTGCTGATGACGACGGCGGTGCTGGTGAGCACCCTGGTCAGCCCCTTGTTCTCGGTGGCCACCGCCGTCGAAAACTTCTCCTCTATCGCTGTCGTGACCGGCTGGATCACCAGCGCATACTTCGCCAGCGGGGTGATCAGGGTCGTCAGGATGGCGATCCTGGTATACAGCTTCCCTGTGGGTAAATTTAGTGTCACCTGTGCCTGCACGTCCTCACCATAGATGAGGTATCCCAACACTGCTGTCAGTGCGTAGTTGAGACTGCACAGCAGTGAAGATATCAACAAAACCTGCACATTGTTAATTGGAGAGAATTTATAATGGAACTTGGGATATCATCAAAGGTTTCACAAAAAAATTATCATAATCATAATGAAGTTGCAGATCAATATAATATACCTTTGGAAAATCCCTCTTCGCCCTCATCGAGGTGTACACGGTCGGGAAGACGCCATGGCCGGCGAAGCAGACGAAGTAGAGGCTGAGGGCGGTGGGCAGCCCGCTCAGGTTCAAGAGGCTGCTGCCCTTCATGTGGAAGCCCTTCTCGGCCACGCCGGCCCAGACGAGGGACGCCGTCAGTGCCACCGACGCGACGAGCCCGACCGCCGAGACGTAGGCGAGCATGCTGAGGTTCTTGAGCCATGTCGTCGGAAGGATGACGGCGGCCGCCACGAGCACGAACAGCTGCTTCCCGTGCACCCGGTAGCCCAGGAGCTCCACCACCGTGCTGGGGAGGAGCTTGTCGAGGTTGTCGCCCTCGAGGATGAGGAAGCTGATGGCGACGAGGTAGAGCTCGACGTACATGACGAGGCCGATGGCCGTCCGGCCGTGGGCGCCGAAGGCGAGGTGGCCGATGTCCGGGTAGCTCTTGACGGAGCGGTCGGCGCGCATGCAGCGGTCGATGAGCTTGCCGGTGTAGTAGCAGACGGCGCCGACCAAGGCGAAGAGCGCCAGGCTGAGCCACCCGCCCTGCGACAGCGCGTACGGCACGGACAGCATCCCGATGCCTGAGATCACGTTGCTCAGGTTAAGGCAACTCCTCCAGAACGAAGCGCCGTCCGTGCCGTAGAAAGAAGCGCCGCCGGTGCCGTAGAAAGAAGCACCGTCGGTGCTGCAAGGAGGGAGGAGCTGCTCCTCCACGTCGTTAACCTCATCGTCCCGTAGGTTTTCTTGCTCGTGTTTGCCATGGAGGAGAGACTCATCAAGAGGGCTCGCCTGCGCCGCCATTATCGCCATGTTTGGTGTGTGCGCCTGTTAATTAAGCTGCTTTGTGCACAAAGTTTGAGATATATGTTCGATTGACAGAATGCGAGATCAATTTTACATGGAAATATCTTGAAGATTATGCATATACATGCAAAGCAAAAAAAACAGGACGTAGATATTAATTTTATGAATTATCTCAAAGCAAAATAAATAAATACATGATGTAGATATCAATTTTATCTGAAAACCGTAGCGCCCTTGGGAAGTTGGACTTTCGTAAAAAAGATAGCCCCTTTTTTTTGACCTCTCATCAAAATTAGCACATGACATAACTTTTCTGAACTTTTAATTTTAGCTAAAAAAATGTAGAAGAACAGGATAGAAAACTTTTGGAAACCGTTAGAACAAATAATATTGACACCCTCGAAAATTATGAAGCTACCGAATATAATTAACCAAATTACACTGTTGCATTATTCTTACCATATATTGCTCGGCTATTACATATAGTTGTTCGTTCATCTCAATGCATAGTGGATGCCTCTGAGAGCATATATATATATATGAAACAAAATCAATATTCAATAATCCCTCTAACGCGTAGTATCAAGTCTCTCAAGATAATAACAAAGAAAAAAAGGAGAGCTCTCAAGGAAATTAGGAAACCAATATGATCGAGGGATATCTCCACAATCAGGAAAACCTCATAAAAGCAAAAAAAAAAAAGAAGAAGTAGAAGAAGAGAGAGCTCTCAACATAAAAAAACGAAAGGAAATTAGGAAAGTAGCTAGCTAATCCCTCACCTCGCTGATTAATCTGTAGATCAATGGATGGGTGCGGGCATGAGAGAGAAATCGGTGGAGACGAGCGGCGCGACGGCGCGGCGAGCTCTCCGGGTATGTGTGGGCGGGCGCACGCCGGCGCGCGTGGGGGTTGTGATGCTGAGGCCCGAGAGGCAGGCTGGCGCAAGCGTGCGGATAGCTGGTAGGGTTAGGAGAGGCGGTGCGCGCGACGAGTTCGGAAGGACGCGGGCCTGCAGGGGAGAGCCCTGTGGCCGTCGGATCCCGATCGAACGGGGCTGGAAGCTGTTAGCTTAGCTGCCTGCACGCCAGCTAACAGCCTTGCGCACCCGGCGTGGACGGAGGATATATCGCCGTCCCGCACCTTCGGAGCGGCAGCCGGGATGCCTGCCTAGCTAGAGCCAGTTGGTCACTAATTAATAACGTGGTAGATTTCAGAAAAAGATCAAAACTAACATGGTCATTAGATGGATATAGACGCTATAACAAAAAACAAACAACAATATAATACAATATGTATGATTATTTCCTAGCATGAGGCTATATGTCTCACGAGGAGGCGAAACTTTGCTCTGTCAAGGCCCGCTAGGTACTTCCTCCGCTATGTAGTATAAGGGATTATGCCTTTTTTAAAAAAATTAAGTGATTAACAAAATGACAAGTCATGGTAAAAAATTAGTAGTTAGGAAATAACTATTCCCTTCATCCCAAAATATAATAACTTCTAGCATTAAAAATTTATCCTAAAATATAATAACTTCTAAACCTACGTTCTCTTTTTAACTAATCGCAAACTTCCACCACAAAAGTTTTTACCTACTTTTTTTTCTTAACCAATCATAACATTACTTTATTTAATTTAAATAACTTCCTTATTACCTATGCCCAGCTCTAAAACTCTTTATATTTTAGCACAGAGAGAGTAATATAAAAGTTGGTATATAAGAATTAAACTAGTACTTTTTTAAGATAAACTATTAGAAAAGTAGTAGGTGAGAAATACACTACTATCTTTAGATCATAAAATTTTTTATATTTTAGAATAAACTAGAATGATTAAGGGACTGAGGGAGTAGTGTTTAGGACGGTACGTGAGAACATATACACCGTGCTTAATTAAAACATAATTAAGCTAACTAAAACCCTAGCCAATACGAAAACTGGCAGAAGAAATAAGTACTAGTACATTATTATATGAAAAAAATTGGACTGCACTTGTGTGACAAACAGGGCAACTAAATAAACTCACTTAATTACGCACGCAAAATCAGGACCAAACTAAACCAGATGAACCAGCTAGCCGGCGCACCCGCTCCCGTTTATCCCGTCGGCCGTAACTCGTACATCCTGGTCTCGATCGATCGAGCGCAGAGGCCACAGCCGGCGCGGCGCCGTACTTGGTGAGGCACCAGCGGCGGCGGCCGACCGCACCAAACCACGCGAAAGCGCGACACACACCTTGTCACCTTTCCCTGCGCGCGAGCTCTCCCACGGCTCGCCGCCTCCCCCGCGTCCCCTCAGCCGCCCGCGCGCGCGGCTACCCATATATCTGACGGGAATTTTTGGGTTCGTATCGTCTTCCTTCGAGAGAGACAGACGGCAGACTTTGCCGTTGAGTCATCTACGCCACACATCGTTAAATCAGATAGCAGTATGGATCTGGCCCCACAACATCATTGACTAGCAGCTGCTAACCGGTAGAGTTTCTCTCCAAAAAAAAATCAGAAAATAAATTACGCGGCGGCAAAGCACGTGCAGGAACAAAACGGAGTAGAGCGTCCCTCTCAATTTTTGGCACCAAGAATATGGATCGACATCTAATCTCCACTGACCTAGAAACAAGAAGGAAACAAACAGAAGAAGAAAATCCTTCTCAGATGGAAGTGCAACTGATCATAGGAAACAACTAGTAAAGGAAAAACCTTCTCCGATAGAGCAGCCAAACAATCCTACCGCCGCATTAAACAAGTAAGCAATGCAAGTAACTTCTCTTTGTTTAATCTCTTATCGTGCTGTGCCTTCCACTTCTATCTTTTTAAGACTATAATTTTGTTTTTTATCTAGACATGTATACTACTCCCTGGGATTGTTCATATTGAGATCTATTTTTACTAGTTTTTTCTATGAGCCCCTTTATAGTACAACATATTATAATATACTAGTAGATCGTACTAGTGATTCTAGGATTGTTCATATTGAGATTTGTTTTTACTAGCTTTTTCTATGAGCCTCTTTATAGTACAACATATTACAATATATTAGTGGATCATACTAGTGATCCAACGGTTCAGATTCACCCTATACTAGTAAAACTTGTACTTATAGTATATGTAGTATACATTACTAGTATAAGAGTATTATGAAAAAAAGATAAAAATGGCATATATGTAATTTGTTAGTTATTTTTGATTGATTATTATGTATTTTTTACTATTCAATCGGACAGAGATTTGTGCTAGAGGAGATGGCGTCGGTGTCCGATCGAATTGATTAGAATAAAAACAATTTTTTGGACTAAAATACCCTCAGTGGCAATGTGGATAATTTTTATAATTAACACGTCATTTACTAAAATACCTATTCAAATGAATAGTTAGATTTCACCCATACTACCTCCTCCCTATTACTAGTATATTGTACTATAAATAGCCTCTTTTCTATTTGCGGAGCTGCAGCTAGTTGAGTGCCTCAAATCGATCATCTAGTTCTTTATCCATGACTGCTTTTTTTTTTTTGTGAACATCGATCATCTTTTTGCAGAGCTACACCTAATTGGGTGCCTCAAATCGGAATGGCATTCACTGATACAAAGGAGGCTTGGAAATTTTGGGCCGTATATAGAGGCCAGATGGGCTTTGATGCCAGAAAGAAGTATGACAATAAAAATCCAATAACCGGGAAAACTACATCAGCTAAATTTGTTTTCTCAAAACAAGGCTATCGATGCAAGGACAAAAGAGATCATTTGACTAAGCATCCTCGAGCTGACACAAAATTTGATGCAATGTCCACATGGGACTTACACTAAATCAAGTAAATGAAAAGTATGAGATATTTGATCTGGAAGTCAATCACACTCACATTTTTCAAACACCAGAAACCTCTCACTTAATGCCATCTCAGCGCAAGATATCTGAAGTGCAAGCTTTTAAAATTGAAATGGTAGATGACACTAGTATTCAGCCTAGAATCACTCATGAGTTGGCTGCCCGACACGTTGGTGGATCATCTCATCTTGGCTACACTTGTCGTTATCATAAAAATTATTTGCGAATTAGACGCCAAAAGGAGTTGAAATATGGTGAGGCTAGGAGTATATTGAACTATTTTAAGAATAAATTTATTAAAAATCCTTCATTTTATTATGCTTTTGGTTGATGCAAAGATGATTATTGATTATGCTCAGTTCGGTAATGTTGTTACCTTCGACACAACCTTTGGGACAAATAGAGAAAGCCGACCATTTGGTGTATTTGTTGGATTTAACCACTTTAGAGAAACTGTGGTTTTTGGGGCTGCTCTCATGTATGATGAGACCTGTGACTCATTCCATTGGTTGTTTGACATCTTTTTGTCATGCCACAATCACAAGCAACCACGGACTATATACACCGATTAGGATGTTGCAATGGGAAAGGCTATCTCGGAGGTATTTACAGAAACTTGGCATGGCTTATGCACTTTTCACATAATGCAAAATACAAACAAACATATAAACCGTAACAAGACTAGTGATGGCTCTAATGTTCTTGTTGATTACAGTGCTTGCATGTATGAACATGAGGATGTGGAAAAAATTTGAGGAAGCCTTTGCTGATATGAGAATGAAAGTTCACAAAGAGACATAGTTGGATAGTATTTATATGTTAAAAGAGAAGTGGGCTGAATGTTTTATGAAGAATGTGTAAATATTAGGAATGCAAAGTATCCAATTGAGCTAGGGACTGAATAGTGATTTGAAGGACCATTTAAATTCAGATTTAAACATTTTACAGTTTTTCAACCACTTTGAGAGAGTTGTATAAGGGAAGCGAGACAAAGAGATCAACTCAGAGTATGAATTCAGAAAAGGTTACCGCGCATCTTAATGAGAACTCCTATGCTATTGCAAGCAAGTAAGATTTACACCCCATAGATTTTTGAGGTCAAAGATTGATATCAGCTTATACAGAAGTATTGGATGAGGCCAGGACATATATTGTTGGGATAAGATCTCTTGTAGGATTGACTCACACTAAGATAGGCAATTAGAGGGGGGGTGAATGATTGCATAAGTCAAAAATAAAATTTTACATTTTCCCCTAATCACAAAACCTGAAAACCGTATTTTTAGAATCTGGACAGAACACTGTTTTGTCACTAAACAGATTGTAGCCGTAGATCCGTAACTCCGATCGACCTCAAAATTTGTCAGAATAAACTAGAAAAAATTTTCAAACAAAACCAACTAGAATCACATCAATCGGACTTCTGGATCTCGAGATATTAATGAAACAAAAATTACTGAACAGAAGATTGACGGAAATTAATTAAGCTCTAATTAATTGATTAGAAAATAATTAACCAACCAAACTTTTTAGAACACTAGAAAAACACCCTAGCTAGATTTTAGATCAAAGAAATCAACCCAAAAATTAGAGAAAAATAAATCAATCTAAAATCGATCGCTAGACATGTATAAAGATGAACGAGAAAGAGAAATTAATTACCGCACTAATCTTCCATAAACTTTATCTTTATACCAAGATTGTGCTTACAAGATGTTTTTTCAAAACATCCAAAAGATTTCTCCATAAAATCACAAAAACTCTAGATTAGAACTCTAATCTAAAACAAATTCGCTCTCTAAAAATCCCTAAAAAAATCTCACCAAAAATTAACATGGAGTCACTATTTATGACATTTTCGTGGGCCTCCAGGCTCGGCCTACTACGCCAGCCTGCTAGCCTTCTTCCGCCTGCCCAACTCACTGGCCCATGTACTGTAGTGCTCACTACAGTACTCGCTCGCTACAGTAGCACTCCTTCTTTTTCTTTTTTTTAATTCTTTTCTTCATCGCAACTTTCTATTCAATTTCTTCATAATTTTTCCATGAATTTCAAGCGCTTGCACGTAACCTTGTGAAGTCCGTTTCAATGATCTTCCCACACAATTTTCGCCCACCGTCTGTCACCTTGTCACCCGGCATCCTTGACCATTTTGGACCTAAACTACTCCCTAAGTTTAGTCCCGATCCCTATCGTTGACCAAAGTTGACCCCAAGTACCTACACACAAATAGACCAAACACACCGTTTTCGGGCACAGATATTCGCAATCTGACCCACATCAGTCGTACACACACTTATCACACTTTCCAATGGCAAGTTCATAAATCATAAGATAAGCTAATTTTTCAGCATATGATTTTACAATCTCCCCCTTGATGAAAACATTGGCAACAACATATATAAACACTGAACATTGGCATTTACCATCGCAAAAGTCTTTTTTAAAGAAAAACGAAAAACAAAATAAAAAGATCGTGAAAAGATCATCAAAAATTGTATATAAAACTCTCCCCCTTTTTGACAATGAGTTCATCAAGAACACAAAAGAGAAATATTATTTTTTTATCTTTCCTTTTTTAATAATGAGCACCACCAATCATCAAAATATGTATCAAATGCTCACTCATGTCATACTAAAAGTAATTTGCACTCTCACATCCATACACCTACAATGTAATTTGAGCATAACTAAAAATTAAGTGCAATTAACAATTTATTACATGACATGATATTCCTTCCTCAACTATTTTAATACTTGAATTCATTGGTGTTTAAAAGAGCTGAAACTTGATTAATTAGTTGCAACAAGATATCAATTGCAAGTAATTATATGCACCGTCAGCCTTACTTTTCAACCCAGTCAAGTCTATGTCTTTTGACAATTACAGGCTTAAGAACAAGGTTTCGGTCATACACAACTTTTTCCAAGTTCATACCAAAGTGCAAAAGTAAGCAGTCTCGTTAAAAAGAAGTGTAACAATGCATATTTTCTTGATCTTTATCACATTTTTCCATAGCACATACTTTTGATCTTTCTCATATTATTTTTCATAGCACATTACCACATGTAAAACAAGATCAAAATAGATAAGAAAGTTCAATCATGCTATTATTTAATTCAAGTTGTCATTTTATTTAGATAGTCATGCAAAGACCTACACTCCATATGGACAGACATGAAGGCACTCTTTCTTTATGGCATGAACATAGCTTCAAAAGACACACATGAATCATATGTAGTGCTCATTAGTTTATCAGTAATTTTTATTTTTTAAATTTCAAATAAAAACATACCAATAATAAAATATATTACAAAGAGTTAAAACTCTCACTCAAAACAACCCCATTGGATGAATAACCCCAAGTTCTTCCCTAAGATAAGTAAAACGAGAAGAATCTAAAGGTTTTGTGAAAATATCTGCCAATTGATATTCAGTATCCACATAATGAAGTGCCACCTTTCCTTTTTCAACATAATCTCTAAGAAAGTAAAATCTAATATCAATATGTTTTTGTCCTAGAGTGTTGTACTGGGTTCTTAGCAATACAAATGGCACTTGTGTTATCACAGAAGAGCGGAACATTTTCCAAAGTAACACCATAATCCTTAAGTGTAGCTACTATCCGAAGTATTTGAAAACAACAACTAGCAGCAGCCACATACTCAGATTCAGCAGTTGATTGTGCTACAGAGGATTGTTTTCTAGACGACTAAGCAATAAGAGAATTACCCAAGAAGAAACAAGCACCAGAAGTACTTTTCCTATCAAGTCTATATCCTCCAAAATCAGCATCAGAAAAAGCTCTTAAGCTAATACATGATGATGTTGATAACCATATACCAAAGTCTTTAGTGCCATGAACATACCTGAGAATTTGCTTAATTGCTTGAAGAAGTGAAGCACGTGGGGAAGCTTGAAACCGTGCACATAAACATACAGCAAATTGTATATCCGATCTTGAAGCAGCAAGATACAAAAGTGAACCAATCATACTCCTATACTCCTTCTGATCAACTGGCTCACCTTCCTCATCAGGATCAAGTGTAGATGTAGCTCCCATGGGTGTCATGATGGGTTTGCAATTCTCCATTCCAAAGCGGTATAGAAAATCCTTCGTATACTTACTTTGATGCACAAATATACCTTCTTTTGTTTGTTTGATTTGCAATCCCAAAAAGTAAGTCAATTCACCCATCATACTTATCTCAAATTCACTACTCATAGTTTCTGAAAACTAGGACACCAAAGCATGAGATGAACAACCAAAGATTATATCATCCATATAAATCTGAACGAATAATTGATCATTGCCTTACTTAAGAACAAAAAACGTTTTGTCTACCTTTTCAAACCTTGTTACGTTTAAAGTTCTCTAATTCTTCATGCATGGCATTGATCCAAGATTCGTCAGTTAAAGCATGTGATATTTCTTTGGGTTCAAAAGATGCAACAAACGCTGAATAAGCATGAGAGTTTGGATAGTTAAACCTGGAACGTGTCACTCTTTCATGAAGATTATCAATCATTTGTTGAAGTGGATGTCTTCTTTGAATGTGCAAGGGAGCTGTTGCTTCAGAAACTTCACTTTCTTCTATTTGATCTTCTACATGCGCAGATGATATGGAAATTTGAGGATGCTCAGTTGTAGGTAAAGTTGTAGTAGGTGCCGGATCTGTTGCAATTGATTGTGTGGGAGGAGTTAAAGCTTCAGCTACATCGTCATCATCATCTTCTTCATCAACAAAAATGTCCTCCCCCTGAATATATACACCCGTACCTACAATACTTGGACTAGTTCCTGGGCTAGTCTCATCAAAAGTAACTTCACAAGCTTCTATTATTTTGTTAGTCTCCAAAACTAGAACACGATAGGCACAAGAATGAGTAGAGCAACCAAGAAACATACCATCAACTGATTTAGCCTCAAATTTATCTAAGTTTCCATATTTCGGCACAAAGCATTTACATCCAAACACACGAAAGTGAGAAACACTAGGCCTATGATCAAACCGCAGCTCATAAGAAGTTTTACCAAGCTTTAATCTCAAAAATACATGATTTGAAACATAGCATACAGTAGATATGGTTTCAGCCCAAAATTTTCTAGGAGTAGAAAATTTATCTAACATAGTCCTAGCCATCTCAACCAAGGTTCTGTTTTTTCTTTCAACTACACCATTTTGTTATGGTACTCTAAGTGAAGAGAATTGACGACCAAGACCCTTTTCAGCACAAAATTAATCAAAAGAAGAATTTTTAAATTCAGATCCATTATCACTTCTAATTGCTCTAAGAGCTCCTGGGTGATCAACAGATAATCTAAGAGCAAGACTTCTAAAAAAACTAAAAGCCTCATCTTTAGATGCCATAAAATAAACCCAAGAGTATCTAGAGAAATCATCAACTATTACCAACACGTACCACTTACCTCAAAAAGATTGAACTTGTGATGATCCAACGGTATCAAGGTGTAGAAGTTGTTTTGGTGCGTTTGTCATTACCATAGTAAGAGGTGGATGTGAACCTGCATGCATCTTACCATGTCTACAAGAAGAGCATACTATATTGCTATCACCCTTAAGCTTAGGTAGACACGTATAAGATCCAAACCGCTAGCATGTGTTAAATGATCAAAACCAACATGGCCAAGTCTATGGTGCCAAAAGAATAAGTCTTTAAAGTCATTGGCAACTAGACACCTATGCTTAATAGAAGATGACACATCAAAATCAGCTTTAAACACTCTCCCAAAAATGTGTAATATTAAAGACAAGATCTCCCGAAGCATCTAATACTCTACATCTACCTTTCTTAAAGCACACTTCAAGATCTTCATCAATCATTTGTGAAACAGAAAGTAAGTTATATTTCAAGTTCTCAACAAGAGCCACATCCTTGAACATAAACTTATCGCTCACCTTTACTGTACCTTTAGCCACAACCATAGAAGTAGAAGCATATCCAAAAATTACCTTTTCAACATGCGATACTCCTGTGAGATAGGAGAACCAATTCTTGTCACCGGACATATGGCGTGAGCATTCAGAATCCACTAGCTAGACATTCTCCTTCCTCGCGCGAAGTGCCTACATAGAAGAAAACATTGTCGAGATCTTAGTATCGGAGTTAGTAATATAGCATTTAGGAATCCAGTATTGAGACACACAACGCACACCAGTAAACATAACACAAGTATTTTTATGCAAAGGTTTAGATCTGTCATTACTCATGTTAGTAGAACTAAAGGGGCGTGCCTTTCTCAAATTAGACCAAGCCTTAGCCTTTTCTCTCATTTGTTGTTTGGCTAGTCTAAAACAAAATTCTACTTTATGTCCATCTCTACCACAATAAGTACAAGTGTACTTAATTTTGTATTTAGCTTGAGAAGTAGAGGCTACTTTTGTATTTGTTGTGCTAGAAGATGACATAAAATCATCCTTTTAGGTTCATTGATTGTCTCAATTATGCCACTTCCAAGGGATTTAACAACTTTTGAAGCATGGGTCTTAGAATAATCATAAGGATCAAAACCCAAACTAGTTTTAAATTTTTCAGAACTAGTCTTTTGATTCAAACTTTTAGTTCCTATCTTTCCATGCAAATAATCAATACGCTTCAAAAAAGTGGCACAATTCTTACAAGATACATGCTGAAATCTATCATTTTTACCACAATTAGAGCGTGAAAGAACCTTATGGTTAGCAAGATCTTCTTTTAGTTGTGCAATTTTAACATCAGCATCTTTTATCTTCAAAGCAAGATCCTTTTTTAGTTGTGCAATTTTAACATTAGCATCTTCTAACTTCAACTTAAGAACATTGCATTTATCACAAAAGACAGATTCATCAATTTGACAGACATGTTGTTCATTTTTCTCCTTTTCTAGCTGTTAACGCCAAAATTTGGTATGGCTCTGTATCAGATTCGGCTAAGGAGAAAGTTGTTGTTAACTAACGGAGGTTGATCCAGAAGGAAGTCGAATCCGGGAAGGAGCCGTGAAGACCACAGTATGGTAGTTAATTATCTTAATTATTAATTAGGCAAGGATTAATATTTTATCTTTAGGAAACCTAACCTCGTGTCCGGTCCGGTCCTGTTAGTGTTTTCTTTTGTGTTTAGAAAATCTTGTGCCGTGTCCAATAAGGACTCGTATCAACTCGGGGTATAAATATGTATGCCCGGGTGCTTTGTAAATCTATCTACATCAATCAGATCAATACAATTTCGGCGCATCGCCACCCCTTCGACGGGTTCTTGCTTCTCGAGCCGGGCTGCATCGGTTAAGTTCGACCTCCTGCGAGAGGGTAAGTCTCGTCACCCCGGCCACCGTATCGGCTAGGACTTCCTCGGTTAAGTCCGATATTCTAGTCGGTTCACGGTGGACGGCTTACCACGATATATCTATTTTGTCTATGGCTGCATCAGTTTAGTTTGATCTCATAGATCAATTAGGTATATCACATCACGCGTGCGCAGATCGTATCGGCTTACTGGGAGCGATTTATCATCAGTTTGTGCTGCATCGGTTGGGTCCGAACTACTAAACTGCCTGTGATAAATCGTTCCTGCTAGGTTGATATCTTTTGTGCAAGCGTCTTATCGGGATGTATAGCCGATAAGTTATCATATTTTACATCACGATCGCATTAGATCTATCGGCCTATCGAGGTTTTGTTATCATCATCAGTCTGTACTGCAACAGTTGGGTCCGATCTACTAGACTGTTGATAATAACTTTACTCTTAATAAGCCGATGGGTTTTCATGCGATGTTTTATTGGAGTGTTTAGCCGATAAGTTACCTTCATATCCAGCCGATTTGTCACAAACATGTTTAGAAAATCGCTGCCAAGTCGGGACAGCACGAAATTGCATATCTCGGTTTTTCCCTGTGGCGAGGACCCGGGCGCGGGCACAGGCAAGGACCCGGGCACGGGCACGGACAGCAGGCGAGGACCCTGGTGCGGGCACGAGCAAGGGCCCGGACACGGACACGAACAGCATGCAAGGACTCGAGAACGGGCACGGGGCCCGGGCACGGGCGCGAGCAGCACCTTCGGTGCAGTGCTAACAATTGCTATCGCAATCGGCTGAAGTTTATTCAATCCATTTATTTACGCATTCTGCCTATTTATTTTATCAGTTTATAGTCGATTTTCAAGCATCCCTTCGGCAATCGGCTAGTTTGATATTTGCTTATTATTATTAGTTACTGCTCATGCCATCATCAGCTTCCAGTCGGTGTATAAGTGCTACAGTTCATATCGGCTATCAGCCGATGAGACGAGTCCAGATCGGCTTCTAGCTGATTGGCTCATTGATCTAACATTTTCTCTCCTTGTCAATTGCAGGGTCAAATTAACTGGCACGCCTACGAACCTCAAGATTTTAGGACCTGCACTGGAGTGAAGCAAATCTCCTAGGCTTTCGCGTGTCTATAGGCGCCGAACCAGGTCGTCGGCTGTCGGCGAAATGGGACAGGGGGTCCCACATGCCTTGGGGACGCGTGGGTCTTCGGCCACGTCAGTTTCCCCGGGGCCACATTCTGTGCAAAAGAAGACCGGCTGCGGTCGGCTCTCCCGCTGGGAGCCTGAGCGGTGCCCGGGCCCGGGGTGCGCCACCCCGTGCCCGGGTACGCCTCCCCGGAACCAGGACCCGCACGCACAGATTGAAGCACGTTCTCCAGAAGTGAACCAGCTCCCCAAATATTCACCGTAATGGTGAGGTGACAGGGCGCCTCCCGCCTGTCTCCCGACAGCATCTCCATAATCTGGTCGCCCGACAAGGAACCGACCGGACAGCCGCCCGCAGCAACCAGGCGGCAAGATGACCAGAAGAGCCCTGCACAGCCGCCTTCAGCAGGTAGGCAGCGGTGACTAGACGTTCTCCAGCGCGGCGCGGCAGACGGGCGCCGACCAGCCACCCTCGGCGGCCGACCGCAGTAGCAGAGCCAGGCGGCGACTGGACATCTCTCCGGCGCACCGCAGCAGGCGGTGACACGCGACAAGACAGCGCTTCCTCTCTCCCCATGTACTGGCACTGTGGACTCCCCTGAATCTATAAAGGAGGATCCAAGCCACCGGGGAAAAAGGAGACTCAACTGAGGTGGAACTGGACGGGAGTTTTCCCCGTCTTCTGGCACCCGAGCTCATTCTCACACGACTGTTCTTCTTCCTCAGCTCCGGCTGAGCTCACCCTGTAACCTCAATTCCACATTCATCCACCACAGATAGCAAACCACACACAGGACGTAGGGTATTACGCTCCGGCGGCCCGAACCTGTATAAATCCTCCTGTCTTCCGTGCGTTGGTAGAGGTTCGGACGGTCCGTTCCCGAAACGGACGGTCCGAACTCCCCCTGTCTCCTAGCTCGGGCCCCTGGTTCCCGAGCGCCGTTTCTTCCTTCGTTCGATCCTTCTCCCACCAGCGCCTCGTACACCTGAGAACTACTCCCCTGGCCGAATCTCAAAAGGGGGGTCTCCTGACTTCCCGCCGTCGAGGTTTCATCCTCCGACATCGGCCCCCGGCGGTTTTCGGCGTCAACACTAGCCTAAGTTCCTTTAGTGTAGAAGCATGCATATCCCTTAGAGAAGTAAATTCAGCATAAACTAAATCACATAATTTGTAAGAATCATCTATAGGAGTCAAAGTTTTAAGTCTTACAATTTCATTATTTAATTTTTCAACCAAAGCATATTGTTTCTTAATCTTTTTATCTCTCTTCTCTAATAAAGTACCAAGTTTTTCAACAGTACAAGCTAAATCATCATAAGAAGGTTCTACCTCATTGTCACTGTTGTTGTCAATATCACTATTGGTGACGCTTCTGCTACTTGTCATCATACATAGACCAATCAAGTTTTTCTTACCTTTGGAAGTAGCATCATCATCACTCTCGGTGTCCACATCGCTTAGATTTACCTGTTCAAGAGCAGAGAGAACACGGTGCACTTCCTTCTTGTTCAAATACCCCTTCTTCTTAGTGCTCTTGAGTGTTCGCTTCTTGTCACTCTCTACCTTGTCTTCCTCCTAATCATCATCCCTAGAAATTCTTGCTAGAAATTTTGGACATTTAAGACGAAGGTGATTAAGCGAGCCACATTCAAAACATCTTTGAGGTTTTCCACCATTTGCTCTCTTTCTGGATCGAACATTTTGCAAAGCTTTTGTGAAGCGAGTGAAGAGGAGTGCCAAATCATCTTCTTGAAGTTGTTCTAACTGTTCATCAGTTAGTGAAGACAAAGAGGACAAAGCATAGCTAGACGAAGAGTTATCACCAATAGAGTTGTTAGTTTGTGAAGCTAAAGCCATTGATTTATTAGCCATACTTTTTCTAGCAAAAATATCTAGCTCATAAGTTTTTAATTTAGAATAAAGCACATCTAATATAAGTGTACTTATGGTAGTAGATTCTCTAATTGATGTTACCTTCATCTCTCATATAGACATATCTAAAGTTCCTAAAAATTGGCGAGAATTTTCAGCATCGGTGTATATAACATTAACAAAACGCAAGTTGCTAAGAATCTTGTTAAAGCGAGCAAAGAAGTCATCAAGAGATTCACCAGGTTTCATCTCAAATCGCATATATTCCTTTTTATACATCTTGATGTACCTCTTTTACTGTGTTTGATCCTTCATGATAATCACAAAGTGCTGTCCATACCTCATGTGCCGATTTAAGATGCACCACACGGTCGAAGTCGCTCCTTCCTAGCCCTTGAATAATCTAGTTTCTCGCCTTGCTGCTAGCCTCCACCTGTGGCATGTTCGCTACTATCACTGCATCGTTTTCGGAAACTTGATATGGCTTATAGGTCTTCTCCCATATCGCAAAGCCTTGAGCTTGAATGTATGCCTCCATCTTAGCCTTCCAATACTGAAAATCAACACCATCGAAAACACAAGGTTTTGTGAAATACCTATCCGTTGACATATTTTCTAATCGTCGGTTAAGATCAATTAGAAAAGATAATAAAATAAATAACCTCGCTCTGATACCACTTGTAGGATCGACTCACACTAAGATAGGCAATCAGAGGGGGGTGAATGATTGCGTAAGTCAAAAATAACATTTAACACTTTCCCCTAATCACAAAACCTGAAAAACCGCATTTTTAGAATCTGGACAGAACACCATTTCATCACTAAACAGATTGTAGCCATAGATCCGTAACTCCGATCGACATGAAAATTTGTCAGAATAAACTAGACAAAATTTTCAAATAAACCCAACTAGAATCACATCAATCGGACTTCTGGATCTCGAGATATTAACGAAACAAAATTACTGAATAGAAGATTAACGAAAATTAATTAAGCTCTAATTAATTGATTAAACGAGATCCGAAAATAATTAACCAACCAAACTTTTCAGAACACTAGAAAAACACCCTAGCTATATTTTAGATCAAAGAAATCAACCCAAAACTTAGAGAAAAATAAATCAATCTAAAATCGATCGCTAGACATGCATAAAGATGAACGAGAAAGAGTAATTAATTACCGTACTAATCTTCCATAAACTTTACCTTTATTACCAAAATTGTGCTTACAAAATATTTCTCCAAAATATCCAAAAGATTTCTCCACGAAATCACAAAAACTCTAGATTAGAACTCTAATCTAAAACAAATTCGCTCTCTAAAAATCCCTAAAAAAATCTCACCAAAAATTAACAGTAAATCACTATTTATAACATCTTCGTGGGTCTCTAGGCTCGATCTACTACGCCAGCCTGCTAGCCTTCTTCTGCCAGCTCAACTCGCTGGCCCATGTACCGTAGCGCTCGCTATAGTACTCGCTTGCTACAGTTCTCTGTGTACTGTAGCGCTCTTTCTTTTTCTTTTTTTTAATCTTTTCTTCATCGTGACTTTCTATTTAATTTCTTCACAATTTTTTGTGAATTTCAAGCGGTTGCACGTAACCTTATGAAGCCCGTTTTAAAGATCTTCCCACATAATTTTCGTCCATCGTATATCACCTTGTCACTCGGCATTCTTAACCATTCTGGACCTAAACTACTCTCTGAGTTTAGTCCCGATCCCCACTATTGACCAAGGTTGACCCCAAGTAGCTACACACAAATAGACCAAACACACCGTTTTCGGGCATAGATATTCGCAACCTGACCCACATCAGTCGTACACACGCTTATCACACTTTCCAATGCCAAATTCATAAATCATAAGATAAGCCAATTTTTCAGCATATGATTTTATATCTCTTGATGATGATTTTGCAATTGAAGAGTATATGGTTGCTGGAAAGCATTCAGAGAGTATGGTATCATGTGATTGTCGACAGTTTGAGAGGGTAGGAATACTTTGCAGCCATGCACTAAAGATTCTTCGTGTGATGAACATTAAGCAATTACCAAAACAATATGTTCTCAAGAGATGGACACGAGAGGCTCGGCATGGGGTTGTCCATGATACATCTGGCAGACATGTCCTAGAAAATCCTAATCTAGGTTCTTCACGTCGATATAAGTTTCTTTCACATAAATTTATTAGTTTGGCCTCTCGAGCAGTAGATTCTGAACAGTGCTTTGTGTTTGTTGATAATGCTCTTGACACCCTTGGAAGCAAGTGGAAGAAATGGTACAAGTGAGTACAACTAATCAGTCCAATCTATTGATCTCCCAAGAGATGGATTTTCAGATACCTAAGGATGCCTCCCAGGCTATTGGCCTGAAAAAAAAGAGACCCCGAATAATGGATCCAAGCGAAAGAAGATTTGTATTGACAGGCTACACAAAAGAAAAAGGCAAGAATCCAAACAACAAAAGCCTGAGGTATGTATGTTTGTAAACAAGCAAGAACAAATAAAAATGTTGATCAGTTATTTAGTTGTAGGTCACAATTTCTTACCATGGTCTACTAACAAGCTGAGAAGGGGAAGGAACTAGCACAAGCTGAGCCACTTGCAGAGAGAATGGAAAACAACAGAACAAAAGTTCATGAGGATTATGGATTTATTGGTAGCTATACCCGGCTACTGATGGTAAATTTCACATTGAGTTTTGTTCTTTAAGTTTTGATATGTTCCTTTTTGTTTTTTTCTTATATTAGTTTCTCCATTTCCAGGGTAATTCAGATGGTCGTGAGTTGTATTCCGAAGGCTTTCCTTAGTAGCTTCATTTCACTGGTAGTTTTTGAATGGCACTATATACTCTATCTGGGAACCTAGTAATATATCACAATGCTGTCTGTTTTCACATGATTTTCTCTGCACAATATATACACTAACGTGCAAGTATTTGGGTGCTATTAGTTGGTTTATGAGCTCTTAGTAAAATCGATGCTTGCTTTGTTCTTTGTTCTGCTCCGTTTTGTTCCCACGCGCGCTTTGCCGCCGTGTAATTTGTTTTCTGATTCTTTTTTGAAGAGAAACTCTGATTCTACCGATTAGTAGCAGCTAGGTAATTGATGTTATGGGGCCAAGTCCATGCTACTGTTGATTTAACGATGTGTGGCATAGATGACTCAACAGCACAGTCTGCCGTCTGCCTCTCAAAGACAGACGATACAGACCCGGAAATTTTGTTGTTTAGTTTGTCAGCTCTCTCACCCCTTTAGGCTTTAGCCGGAAGATGGTAACCACAGCCTTCCACACCCTACTAGTCTACTTTATACCAATCCCTCCTTTTCTGCATCTATCTAACTATCTCCTTTATCTGATGGAGATCGTAATCTGGCTTCATCAACGTGGACAAAAAAGAGACCAGCTATTTGCAGATTGGGAATTAATGCATCCTCAACTTATAATTAGTAATGCTATCTGTATAGTTTCCCTTATATATTTCAGGTTAATTTTCCGATTCTTAGGTACTAATATTGATCTATCTGACTGCACCATCACTTCTTTTTCTTTTGTAAGCTGCGAGGTGATGGCATTTTCTTATAAGCTACTACGTTTTCTATTTTTGTTATGCTCCTTTGTTATTTGCTGCCTATATGGCCTGATATAAATCTGATTTCTACTCAGGTACTTGAGAACGCAATTCCTGTTTTTTCTGAGGCATATAACGAGCATTTTATTTTAGTCTACAATTTTTTCTTCTGGAATGCAAATTTTCAACATTCCTATCATTTCAACATTACTGATGCAAATTTTCTTTCTAGAATACAAGTACTGATAGATTGACTGTCAGACGCTTGGTGAAATTTCTCAACAAACATTTGGTTTTTCTGAGGACGAACAGTATTAATTCATGTCCGGTTTGTTTTCAGAATCTTTTAGAGACTACAAAGTGCTAATCAGTTTTCTGTAACTGGATGTTCACTTCAATTTCAGATATATTCAGCTGATATAAGCAGTGTTATGAAAGATGGAATATGGATGTCGGACAGAGAGGTTACCATCAAACGATCAATCGCAATAAAGACGATTAATCGGAATTTAGCGAAAATTTGACATCCACAAATTAATGTACTTACTCTCTCCGTCTCAAAATAAAAAAAAATCTAGTACTGGTTCATCAAGTTGCAAAGAAACCAAGTCTTTGAATTCAAAACCTTTGATTGCAAATTCATCTTATTGTGAAAAGTATACTTGCTCTTTTTATGGAAAAGATGGGCATCTAGTTGGTTTTTATTTTAGACTTAGTTGAAAATAGAAAAAGAAAAGGAAAATTGCTTTTGCAAAATCTAAATGGCAAAAATCAGGTTTTCGATCAAGGCTGGCGGTCAGACCACAGCACATCCAGTAGTCTGGTCTGACCACAGACACAACGGCGGTCAGACCAGTCTTGGGTAAAATTTTCTGAATAGGATAAAGTTGGTTTTGCTTGTGGTTATATGCCTATTGGTACCTCTAGTCGTGTGTCTCAGTATTGAATTCTTAAATTTTTGTTAACTAACCCTAGTACTAAGACATCGGCATCTGCTCGTGTCTAGGCTTTGGTGCCAAGAAAGGAGAACGTGTAGATAATGGACTCCGATTGTTCACAGCACATGACCGGTAATAAAAGTTGGTTCTCCTCCCTTCAATCGGCACCTAAGACTGAATCAATTACCTTTGGAGATACTTCTACTAGTGTCGTTTTTGCTACTGGATCTATCAAGGTAAGTGACAAGTTTGTTTTAAATGAGGTAGCTTTGGTAGAAAATTTGAAGTATAATTTGCCTTCAATTTCTCAAATTATTGATGAAAATTTTAAGGTTAGATTTAAGAAAACTAGGAGTAAAGTCCTTGATTCTTCTAAAGATTTTGTCTTGGAAATTTCTCGTCATGGCAAGGTTTTTAAAGCTGATTTAGATAATTCTGTTTTATCTGAGATCACATGTCTAGTTGCTAAGTTTTCAAAGGATTTAATGTTTTGGCATCATAGACTTGGACATGTTGGTTTTGATCATCTTACTAGAATTAGTGGTTAGGATCTTGTTCGTGGTTTGCCTAAACTTAAAAAGGATCTTGAATTGGTTTGTTCACTATGTCGTCATACTAAAATGGTTGTTCTTCACATAATCCAATTATTTCTATGATGACGGATGCACCGGGATAGCTTTTACATATGGACACTGTTGGTCCAGCTAGAATGCAATCTGTTGGAGGGAAGTGGTATATGCTGGTTATTGTTGATGATTTTTTGAGATATTCTTGGGTTTTCTTTATGGCAACTAAAGATGAGGCTTTTGAACACTTTTGGAGTTTGTATCTTCATTTGGCTGTTGAACTTCCTGGATCTTTGAGAACTATTCGAAGTGATAATGGTGGTGAATTTAAAAATCCTTCTTTCGAACAATTTTGCAATGAAAAAAGTCTTGAATATCAGTTTCCGTCTCCTCGAGTTTCTCAGCAAAACGGTATTGTTGAAAGAAAGAATCGTTATTTGGTTAAGATAGCTAGGACTATACTTAATGAGTATCATATACCAGAAAATTTTGGACGGAAGCTATTAACACTACTTGTTATATTTCCATCGTGTTTTCTTAAGATCTAAACTTGGAAAAACTTCTTATAAGCTTCGATTTGGTTACCAACCCAAAGTTTCTCATTTGAGTGTTTTTGGGTGCAAGTGCTTTGCTCATAAATATGGAAATTTGGATAAATTTAAAGCATGTTCCATAGATGCATTGTTTCTTGGTTACCCTACTCATTCTCGAGTTGTTGACACCGAAAACCGCCGTGGGGCCGACGATCTGGTTCAGCGTCTATAGACACGCGAAGGCCTGGGAGATTTGCTTAACTCCAGTGCAGGTCCTAAATTTGAGGTTCGCGGGCGTGCCAGTCAATTTGACCCAGCAATTGACAAGGAGATAGAAAAAATTAGATCAGTGATTAAATCGGCCGATAAGAATCCTACCAGTCAATTGCCGATAGAACTTGTATACTGGAACATCGGCCATAAGCCGATGATAAAATAAATAGGCAGAATAAATGAATTGACTAATCTTCAGCCGATTGCAATAGTGATTGTTAGCGCTTCACCTAAAGTACTGCCCGCGCCTGTACCCGGGCCCTCGCCCGGGCTCGCGCCCGGGTCCTCGCGCGTGCCCGACTACCAACAGCACTTGCGCATCGGCTGAGAAGCCGATGATAGAATCGATGATAATATAAGCAAATAAAAAGCCAGCCGACTGCCAATAGAACATGTGCATCGGCTGGAAAGCCGATGATAGTGTAGATAGTTGAAATAATAATCAAGACAATGCAGTCGGCTTTATATAGTAAAAGATAACTTATCGGCTATACATCCTGATAAAACGCTTGCATAAAAACTATCGACCTAGCAGGAACGATTTATCACTAGCAATTTAGTAGGTCGGACCCAACCGATGCAGCACAAACTGATGATAAATTGCTCCTAGTAAGCCGATACGATCTATGCACGCGTGATATGATATATCCACTCGGACTAAGAGATCAAACTTAACTGCTGCAGCCGTAGACAGAATAGATACACCGTGGTAAGCCGACTACCGTAGATCAGCTAGAATATCGGACCTAACCGAGGAAGTCCTAGCCGATAAGGTAGTCAGGGTAACGAGACTTACCCTCTCGCAGGAGTTCGGACCTAACCGATGCAGCCCGGCTCGAGAAGCAAGAACCTGTCGAAAAGGGTGGCGATGCGCCGAAGTTGTATTGATCTGTGAGATGTAGATAGATTACAAAGCACCCGGGCATACATATTTATACCCCGAGTTGATACGAGTCCTTATTGGACACGGTACACGATTTCCTAATTACAGAAGGAAACATTAACAGGACCCGATCGGACACAAGATCAGGTTTCCTAAAGATAAAATATTAACCTTGCCTAATTAATAATCTTCCATACTGTGGTCTTCACGGCTCTTTCCTGGACCCGGTTTCTTCTGAATCAATTTCCGTTAGTTAACTGCAATTTCCTTCTTGACCGAATCTGATACAGAGCCATACCAAATTTTGGCGTTAACACGAGTATATCTTGTAGTTGTTTTAGAAACTAACAAAATTGTCGAGACTTATGAAGTCACTTTTGATGAGGCTAGTCCAGGTACTAGACTAGAAATTTCAGGTATATTGTCACAGATTCAGGGGGAGAACAACATTTTTGTGGAGGAAAGCGACGACGAGGACGAGGCTGAGGCGGCCGGTCAGACTGGGTCCCAGGCTGGTTCGACCGCTGGAACAACGCCGGTAAGACCACTTGAGGAGCTGCGGTCAGACCGGGCAGGGGGATCCAGTTCTGGTTTGACTCATGCTAATTCTGGTGGTCCTCCAGAAACTATAACTTCTACAGTTGAAGGTTCAGAACGTGAAACAACTTCTGAAATCTCTGCTCCTTTGCACATTCAACGACGACATCCTTCGGAAAAAATAATAGGTAACATTGGTAAGCATATTACAATGTCTAAGGTAACTCATGATCAAGTGAATTCTGTTTTTGTTACATCTTTGAACCCAAAGATATTATTCATGTACTAACTGATAAATCATGGATTAATGCCATGCATGAAGAACTTGAGAATTTTGAAAGAAACAAATTTTGAATCTTAGTTGAACCATCTCTTGGCCATAATATTATTGGAACTAAATGGGTTTTCAAAAATAAACAAAATGAGGATGGTATAATTGTGAGGAACAAGGCTAGGCTTGTTGCTCAAGGTTTTACTCAGGTGGAAGGGTTGAATTTTGATGAAATTTTTGCTTCTGTTACTAGAATTGAAGCAATTAGACTTTTATTGGCTTTTGGTGCTTCAAAAGGTTTTAAATTGTTTAAAATGGATGTTAAAAGTGTTTTTCCTAATAATTTTATATAGGAGGAAGTGTATATAAAACAAACACTAGGTTTTGAAAATCCTAAATTTCCCAACTATGTTTTTAAATTGTCAAAAGCTTGTATGGTTTGAAACAAGCTCCTAGGGCGTGGTATGATAGACTTAAAAACTTTTTGCTTGTGAAAGGTTTTCAAATGGGAAACGTGGATAAAACTCTTTTTGTTCTTAAGCATGGTGATAGTTAACTTTTTGTTCAGATCTATGTGAATGATATCATCTTTGGTTGTTCATCTCACGCTTTAAATTGTGTAGTTTTCAGAAACAATGCGCAGGGAATTTGAGATGAGTATGATGGAAGAGTTGATGTACTTTTTGGGACTACAAATAAAACAGACAACACAAGGTACGTTTATTCATCAAACAAAGTACACCAAGGATCTTTTACGACGGTTCAAGATGGAGAATTGCAAGCCTATTTCTACACCTATGAGATCTACTGCTGTTCTGGATTCGGATGAAGATGGTGAAGCTGTTGATCAAAAAGAATACCGAAGTATGATTGGTTCTTTACTTTACCTTAGTGCTTTAAGGCCGGGCATACAGTTTGCTGTGTGTTTGTGCGCCCGATTTCAAGCTTCTCCACGTGTTTCGCATCGTCAGGCCGTCAAGCAAATTTTGAGGTATTTACAACACACTCTTGAATTTGGCATTTGGTATTCTACATCATCATTTGTTTACTTAAGTGGTTATTCGGACATGGATTTTGGTGGATGTAGAATTGATAGAAGAAGTACTAGTGGAACATGCCATTTTCTGGGTACTTCTTTGATTGCATGGTCTTCTAGAAAACAATCTCATGTTGCTCAATCAACTGCTAAATCTAGATATGTTACTGCTGCTAGTTATTGTTATCAGATTCTTTAGATTATATCAACTTTGAAGGATTATGGTTTTACTTTTAAGAAAGTTCCTCTCATTTGTGATAACACAAGTGCTATTAATATTGCTAAGAATCCAATACAACATTCACGCACTAAGCACATTAATATTCATTTTCACTTTTTGAGGGATCATGTCGAGAAAGGAGATGTTGAATTGAAGTTTCTTGATACTAAATTGCAATTGACAGATATTTTCACTAAGCCTTTGGATTTTTCTCGCTTTGCGTTTCTTCGGGGAGAATTGGGTATTATCCATCCTTTTGGCATGGTTTGAGGGGGAGTTTTTGTGTTTTTATTGTTTTTATAAAAAAAGAAAAAATAGGAATAAAAAGATAAAAAGAAGAGTTTTGACTTTTACCTTTAGTATATTCTTGTGCTGCTAGCAATATGAGTGAGGCCTTTTTGTCACTAGTTTAGCTTGTATGTATTCTAATTTTTATTTGAGCCTTTGATGTTGCTTTTAAGGAAGATGATGCATGATACTTAAATTCTTTTACTTGAATTAAGTAAATATGTAATATTGACACTAATGCTGGTTTGGAGGGATTATACTCATATGTATGTTTGCTGAATTTTTCATTCCTCAAATGCTCTAGAGATTCTCAAGTTAAAAAATATATGTTTGTATGAGAGAAAAAAATGGATATCGAATTCTTAGAAATAGTATTCACGACAAGAACGTATCCGAAGTGAGAAAAATAATGGGTGCCGAATCCTTGGAAACAGTATTCACGATAAGGACGTACCGGGAAATGACTAAGAGATTTTCTTTTGTGCTATCAAAAAATTATTGTGAGCAAAAGAGCTCAGAAATTAATCTTGATGAAAATTCTCCTGTAAAGGGCAAATAAATTTGAGAAAGAGTGTTTAATTCAACTTGTCTATGTGTGAGGGTTTTTCTTTCAATCTATGTCCTAGTGATTATGTTGCATTATATATCATTTGAATACATGAATCTTTAGTGCTGATATGAACTTATTTGTAATGTTCTTGGTTCATGTTTATATTCTAATTCATGGTTGTTAGCTAGTTGATCACTTTATCTCCCTTGTCATTGCAACACATGTACTTGAATTGCTCTAGGTATACTTCAAAGCTCTCGAAAAAAAGAATATGAACTTCTTGATGAAATCATTCTCAAAAGAGGGAGAACAATATGAAATGATGTATAAATTTTCAAGAAAAAGGAATTTCTTTCTTTTTAAAAGGGGGAGAAAGTTTTTTTATAAAAATTTTGAGCCCTGGGTGCTTTTTACCAATTCTTTTGGTTTTTATTCTCAAACACTAAATCACATTTTGAATGGTTTGCCAATGTGTTCATCAAGGGCGAGATTGTGAAATCATTGTCTTGATTTACTTTATATTTTGTGATGAACAAATTGGCGGAGATTATTGAACGGTGTTTTCGATTGGTGTTCGGTCGGACCGGTTTTTGTATGCCGGTTAGACCGGGTTTTGTGAGACGATCGGACCGGAGGAAGTTGTCCGGTCAGACCACAAGTGTTGGGGTGGTCAGACCAGAGGTCTCGATGGTTAGACCGGCTGATTCCTGATTGGTTTCGGTTTTGAAGTGATTTTGTGTTTCACGAAGGATAATCAATGTTTATGACTTCAAATCTGTTCATATGCATATAATATACTGTTTGTGTACTAATGTGAATCAAGTTGGGAAAGAACTTGTGCTCGGATATGGTTTCTTTGTTTTTGCATGTGTAGGTGAGTCTTGAGGCCTCGGGAGTATTACCAGTGATGGATCGGGAGTCAACTTGGGAGAAGTTGATGTTTGGAAGGTCGGGAGATCACACGGAATACAGAAGGCTAGAGATCAATGCACGTGGAGGTGAAGATTCCATATGGCATACAAGAGGAATTGTGTGCGTATGGAAAGGAGTCTATTTTGGATTGGAGTCCAAGATTGAAGAGTTTGAGTCCAAGATTGAAGAGTTTGAGTCCGAATTGTAATGGGATAACTTTTATATCTGTAGGAAAGGTTTCCTAAGAGAATAGGAGTCCTAAATCTAGTTGGATTTGTGGCTTTTGAGCAGCCACCCGTGGGTATAAATAGTAGAGGGGTCGAGGCTCTATAGAGACAAGTTTTTGAGAAGAGAAAATTAGGGTTTTGTCTAGAGCTACGTCTTGTGTAAGAAATTTGAGAGAGGAGTACTGTAGTTGCACTTTGTAAACACATCTTGATGCAATAAAGTTGATCTACTTTGAAGAGTATCTTCGGTGTGTTTCTTTCTGAATCCTGATGGTCCAACTGACAGGAGATCGGCGGTCAGACCGGCGGGTGAACGGCGGTCAGACCGGTGGCACGGCGGCGGTCTAACTGGCGGACATACGGTGGTTGAACCAGCACAACAGGAGCGGTTCGATCGGTGCACCATCCAGGTTAGAGGGTTTCTTTTATTCTGCAAAAGGTTTTGAATTTTGGTGTTCCTACCATTCAACCCTCCCCCCCCCCCCCCCCCCCGTTAGTAGGCTTGGTTCTTGTGATTCGATTCTACACCTTACTTGCAGGTACTTGCAAGTTGCGGTCCTTACCAGGTACTCAGGAAAGGTCTTCTGTACATAAATCTTTTACTTTGTCAAAAATATAATCCAAATTAAGATCTGATTGTAATTCCAAGAACCGGATCAAAAGACATTACTATGCTATATTCATCTTAAAAAAATACTTAATTATCAGTATTGAGCATAGGTACGCCCTACCGGGCATGCCACACAATGCTCGTCGTCTCCCTTCAACAGGCCTTGTGCTCTTCCAAGCTAGGCCCTAGCGAAGCAGTTCCAAGGAGAGGCCGTGGGCGCCTGCCACGGGCTCCAGGTACCTGCTACGTGCCCAGACACCACCCACTCTCACGTGGGAGTGCCCTAGTGGAGAAAACATTGGTCACCATTGCTGTTCCATGGTCCCATGGCCCCACTTGTCACCGTCCAGGCAGAGTAGGCAAAAAGTGGGGAGAGCAGGCAGGCCGTCAAGAATCAAGTAGGCCATCTGACAACCCATGCCTCCTGACAGGCCGCACAGGACTTCGATTAATAGGCGATATGGCCTGACCTATTGACAGGCACGTGAAGGACACCATGCCTCCTGACAGGCCGCACAAGACTTCGATTAACAGGCGATATGGCCTGACCTATTGACAGGCACGTGAAGGACACCATGCCTCCTGACAGGCCGCACAGGACTTCGATTAACAGGCGATATGGCCTGACCTATCGACAGGCACGTGAAGGACAAGGCATGGTAGCACTCCTCGTCTCAGCACATTAAATGCACCGGTAGCCATTCGGCCCCCAAGCACTACCCTGCGGACCCGCGTGGGCTGTAGCCCGTAGGTCCTCAGGGGCACCCTTCTCGGGGCCGCCCGCCGCGAGCAAACCTAGACAAGGGCTTGGTTGGAGCCCGGGAGCAGCCTGCTCGAGGCCCCGAGCTCTACCGACTATACATTTGATCAGCCAAAATGCCCTGATTACCTGCACATATCTTGATGTTGCCATCGATAGCTAGTTGGATCACCAGGAGCCACCTCCTCTGATCTATGGCCGCTCGGGCATCGTCACAGCCCCATGCTCTTCTCATTCTTCAGCTTCTTCCCAAGCACATGAGGGGGACTCCCTAGATGGATTCACGCCATCCCCGTGCTAGGGAAACAGGTGACGTGGCGCCCTGTAACACGCTAAATTATCCCCATATAAAAATAAATGAGAAAAAGGAATTTTAGAAATTAAATTAAAAGCCTCGATAAGTGAAAATAATAAAATCAGAGAGAAATCTATAGCAAAAAGGGCTTGGAAATAATTTTATAAAATTCTTTCCTTAATTATCTAATTCCTAGAATTTTTTGAGATTTATTTGATTAAGGGGAGTATTTTTAGTGAATTAAATAAGCCTTACAGCAATTATATAAAAGAAAAATAAAAATAAATAACCCTTTCAGTCTCTGGGCCGATTCTGGCCCAGTCCTTCCTCTCTCCTTCCCGTGCGCACCTGGCGGCCCATGGCCCGCTAACCTCGTGCGCACCTCCTCTCTCGCTGACGGGTGGGACCCACCTGTCAGCTTCGTCTTCAAGATTGGGATAGAGTCTCTGTTCCGCCCGACTCCAGCCGCCATGAATCCTGCCCAAAATCCGATCGTCTCGTCCGTGATCTTCTCAAATTGGTTGAGGGGAAATGTTGCCCTTGTCCTCCTCCGCTATATCCCTAAGAAACCTGAGCAAAAACGTGTTCGGATGCGGGAGTTTAGGGGCTCTCCGACTTGGACCCGTAGCCCTAATTCCCCGCCGACGTAATCTCGCCGAACCTGAGATGGACTCTACTTCCTCCCTCCTTAAATAGCAACCCCGAGGCCTCTAGGATCTTTTCCGTGCATAAAGCGTAGCCGTCGCGAACCCTAGCAGCCTCCCCACGTCTGCTTTCACTCCGCCACCGTCGCAAGGTCTTCAGCCGCTTCTAGCCGCCATCCTTGCCGTCGCCGACCGTCGCCGCTTGCGTCATTGGGTCCGTGGGAGCATCACGAAACCCGGCCGCCACTTCCCCGACACTGGTGCTTGTCAGAACAGCATCGACGCCGTCGACCCGAACCTGTCCGCCACTCGGAGCTCGCCGCCAGCCGCTTCTCATCGCCAATCATCACGTTCTCGCTTCGATAAGCTTCGCCAAGTCCTTCTCCATCTCTCTGTTGTGTCACCATGCTCCGCCGCGCCGTTGATCGCCGTCGACCATTGACCATCGGGTTCCGAGCCACACCGCCGCCATCGCCGCGGCTGATGTGGACGCCACGTCAGGCTCCAGCTCAGCCACGAGCCCACTTGATCGGGTTTAATCAAAGCCGTAGATTGCTTAGGTTAATCCTAGCCATCCGATCTAAGTAGGATTAGATCTAAGCCCTCCGTTTCATCTTAAAACTCCGATGTAATCTAAGTTGTCTGATCCACCCGATCTGATTTGGGCCGTTGGATACCAGTGCCCTCCTCGGTGGACTCAGTCCACTATGGACCCGAGCCCCTCCTCTCTCTGCCTGGTGGGGCCCAGGTGTCAGCCGCCCCCTCTCTCCTATGTTGATGCCATAATCCTTTTCTCGAATTAAATTAATTCCTAAATGACGCAATAAATCAGTTTAATTCTTTTAATAGGTTTTTAAAAGGGTTTAAACTTCTAAAATTCATAACTAATTCATCTGAACTCCGTTTGGGGTGATTCAACTTGAAAAATTCTTTAAAAATCAAGATCTACCCATTAAAAATATAATATTACACTGTTCATGTGTGCCGATGTACTGTTTTGCTCATTTTTGTTTATTACCTTTAGCCGCCGACGTTCAGGAAGAGCCATAATTTCTCGAGGAGAGTTCCGAGAGTTGTGAGGAGCAACAAGGCAAGTCACACGGATTCCTCAATACCTTTGAGCATGTTGTTTCTATGTTTAAAGCTATATTTCTCTTCAATTCTGCATTTATTTTGGAATGTCATTAGGACAGGAAAACCCTAATCTTTGTTTATGGCCCCTTTGACTTAATTACTGGATATTGTACCTATGGGATAAATGCGACTAGCTAGCTTTATTTATTGGTTAACTAGATTACCTCTAGAGCTCTGCTTAGCCATGCTTAGTAAATTATAGAATAACTTCTAGGCTGTAACATTAACTTCGATTAAATATTTAGTTCACATGAAATGAAGATTCCATTCACGACTGTGGTCGTGCAAGGCTAATTTAATGGTTCATTAAAATACGGATAAATGGTGGGTTGCGAGCACCAGGAGTGTGAATGTTGCTAGCGGTGCTCATGACAGTTAAGGACCGGTTCGCGGACTACTTGTTACAAAGTAACACTCATGCTAACCACAAGCTAGAATAGGATAGCAGGAGTTTGAAGTATGCTGAGTTCAATAGAAGGCACCAGGGCGTGTTTGTGGCTGATATAAGTCCACACATGGTAGTGACAATAAGACCATGCTTCGGGCGTCGGGCCGTCTCACGGGAAGGTACTATATCACCCCTACCGGAGACTGGAGGTTCGGCGGGAGGCTCTCCTATGGTGCGAGTTACATGGATAATCCTATCACAATTCCTTTCCGAGGTACCATGGTGGTGTCGAGGCGCACAGTGATGTGTTGTGGAGTTGTGTCTTGTGGGTAAATTGGTACATCTCTGGCAAAAGTAAAACTATTTGAATAGCCGTGCCCACGGTTAAGGGCGAGCCTAGCAATATTTTCTGTGATTAGTCCCACACTACCTAAACTTGATTGTTGAATGGTGGAATATGTTTAGCTCCAGGTTGGAGTGGTTAGGCCTATATCATTTTGGTGAGCGGTATAGTGTTGATCAATATTGTTTAATAACTAATGCTTTATTACCCTCTTAAATGTTTTATTAAATGCTTTTGTGCAAATTGAGCCATATTATGCCATTCTTTGTTATCCTGTATACTTGCATATTTGTTGTGTGGCTTATGGAGTATTTTATGTACTCACCTTGCAATCAATAATCATTATTCAAAGGAGTACTTCAGCGAGGAGGATTGCTTGGAGGATTAAGCGGGAGTCCCGGTCAAGCTCGTGGAGTGGGTTTCGTCACGTTGTCTTAGTTTATTTACAGCTGCTATAACTTTTTTATTTTGAGAGGTATCATTCGCCTCTGTAATAAATACTTTCAGTATGTAAACAATTACTTTGATTATCAACTATGTCATGTGTGCCTCGGTTGATTTCTGGACTAAGATTTACACACAATAAAACTCTAGAATTTTGGATGGAAATTCTGGATGTGACACGCCCGGCTGCCCTACGTCCACGACGCGGTGAACCCTAATTCCCATGTCACTGTTAGTCCACATTTAATTTGGATGTTTAATGACCACATTTCCTGCATTATTAACACACATTCTTTAGCGGGGAGATAGCGAGGAGGGGTGTGTGCGTGTCTATTGGGGGTGGGGGAATATGACATATAGGAGTAGGTTATAAGAATTTTCTTGTGAAATGAACAGAGTATATATTAGTCAACCAGGTGGATCTTTGCGTTGTTTGGCATATTGTTGTGTGATATATTCTCAAGTTCCATTTTTTAGTGCAACATCTCATGTGTTACAACATACTCTGGTTAGACCTCTGAGCTCATATTTAAAAAGATCATTTGTTTGGAAATTCTATGATATCTGGGTGCTACTTTTATGCCAACAGAGATAAAATATTTGCAACAATGGTCACATGAAAATTAAATTAGTTTTATGAACAGCAAATAGAGTTGGGGCCTAATTATATAACCACTCTTTATGGCCAAGTATTTGCGATCGTTGTTACATTGGTAAAAAAACATCTTTGCATATGGCTGGTAACCCGTTTATACGGGCATTTGTTATGATGTTTTCTTATAACATGCATGATAACTGCATCCTATAAATGTTGTGCACAACAAGTCTCTGGAAATTTACGTGTACTGATCCAAAGAAAAAAATTTAAAAATATTATATTTTTTTCACCTTTTGCAAATATATACACCGCATGAGAAAATTTCCAAAATTATACATCCACCGCGCCGGGGAACCGCGGCACCGAGCTCGTGCCGCGGGGTTGGGGCACGGGATGTCACAGCCCTAGTTTTAATTTCAGGTAATTAGTGGTATGCCCTACTGTCATTAGAGTGCACAATTTAAATTTTAGCATTGTCACTTCATGCAAGTTAAAGTTTGCATTAATTAAACCCTAAATCGGCAAAAACCAAACACTACTAAAAAGTGCATCAAATTGAATAGAAGTGTATATAGGAGATAATTTATTCAAATACTATTTTATTTATCATGAATTAATATAATTTTTTGAGAATTTAATTCATTAGTTTAGACCCCTTAAAAATTCAAACAAGTTTCAGCCAAGGTCCTTTTCTTTGAATTCCTGTGAGCAAACCATTTTGAATTTATGTGTGAAACTTTCAAAAATAGAACCTAGGTAGTCTGGGCTAGCTACAAAAAAATCACCATATTTTTAACACCAGTTTTGCTTGGTCAAATTGATTTTTAAAGTGAAGAGGGGAAAATAAATCTGAAAAACCCTGAAAAATAGCTAAACCCTTCTGTACTTGAGTTTTTACCCATCTGTCAGTGGCCCTAGCTCGCCCAGCCCCCTGTCCAGCCAGCCCAAGTGGAGGGACACATCCTGGGCGGCCTCAGAGGGCAAGCGACGAGTGTGTCATCATGGCCGGTGTCAACACCTTCTCTCGCCCTCTAACTCCTCCCAGCTAGCTCATTCATCTTCAAACTCCATCACACAGCCAAGAAACCAGGGAGGAGAGCTCCTCTACCCTTTTTTCTCCTCTTCCTTACTGCCGGCCGTGGAGAAGAAGCCGTCGTCGCCGCTCGGTTCTCTGGCGATCTTCCCGTCTCTTTCACGTTCTCTGCTCTCTGTTGCATGCCTTAGCTCCTCCCACTAACCCCGATCCATTTTGACCATTACAGTACCAGGAACTCGGCCTCACCGTGGGAGCCATGGAGCACGCTCGGCGCGCAGCCGCGCCACCGCCGTCACCTTTCCCATCACCTCAGAGCAGCCCCAGCTAAGCTGTTTCACCACCAACGCTGCCTCAGCTCTAGGAGTATAACGCCCCAAGAATCATCCAGTTCGGTGCAGCAAGGAGGGAGATCGGCCATCGTCTTCTTCGTCTCCGGCCGAGCTCCGGCGAGCCCGATCCCGTTTAACCGGTGAGCCATCCTCAAATTCCTCGTGTGAGCAGCCTCCTGGTGACCTTACTGATGCTCCTGCATACCTCTGCTTCACACGGTCCTCGCTGCAGCCCCGCATGCATGTGCAGCCTAAGCGCGTCGCCGCTTAGGGCCGTCGCCAATGAGCCACCGTCCATCCCCAGCCACCGAGTTTGCACCAACAAATTCGCTAGGACGTCGTCTGTGTTTTCTCTTTTGACCACTCCGGCAACCGAGCCGCCGTTCGCCGCCGGCACCGGTGAACAGAGCCAGCGGCTAAGCCAGCCCGCGCTCTCCTCTGTTTTGAAACATTGATGTGTGGGCCCAGGCTAGGGAGAAATAATAAAAGAAAAGAAAAGAAGAACTGAAATATTTTCCAACAGAAAAATGGCCAAACTTTGAGGATCCATAACTTTTTCATTTTAACTCCTTTTTGAGTGAACCAAATTTTGTTAGATTATCAAAGCCTGTACTCTATTTCTGTAAAATAAAAAGTAGCACACACAGCAGAGAAAATGACCCCTAAAATTCATATTACTAATTTATATATTATTTATTGCTTGAGTTATATACAAGCTTGATAAACTTATTCCAATTTCAAATATTCTTCAAAACCCTGTATCAGTAGACTCCTTTTTGGCATATATGTCACTGATGTAAAATACTTTATAGCAATTTTATATCTGTTCTACACACTAAAATTTATTCCAATTATCATTAATATATAAGGACTTCAAAATTTATAATAAATTGATTATAAATCCAAATTGAGTAAACTCAACTTTATTAGAACCAGTAGGTTATGCTCTTTTATATAAAAATACTAGACTTCTTGAAATCTTATCAGAAAATATCAGTCAAATATAATAACTTTAGTTTACAATAAAATATTTACAGAACTGCCATTTTTAGCATTCCTATCTTGTTATTTTTGTAACTCATAAACAGTAAAAAATTTTGAAATGATTCTTTCACTAAAATTCACTTTTAAATGTTAAATACGTAATGTATTTATCTCATAATTAATTGATCATTTTGCATAGACATGTTTAATTATTTCTTATTTGCATATTCGCTTTTTATCGGTAGATTTAGATAATTCGGAGTACGTGGAGCAAGAACCTGAGGTTGAGTGTGACTTTGTGCAGCATCGAGGCAAGTATCTAAGCATATAGAACCCATGTTTTTCACTAAATGGCTTTGCTTGCAAATATATATATATATATATATATATATATATATATATATATATATATATATATATATATATATATATATATATATATATATATATATATATATATATAGTTGGGCTATGGTGCTTCGCGAAGCACGGATTGCCCCGTGCTTCACGACCGTTGCTACAAATTAGAAGTTTAAATGAGTGATCCAAACCATTCATCATAATCTCCATATTGAAACAAGGTTGGAGACCAAATTTTACATTTTTTGAAAATTTTTTACTATTTTTAAGAGGGGTACAAATTTATCGGTTTTGGACGGTTTTGAAGTCTTTAGATTAACAAGATTTCATACCTATCGAAAAAATAATAAAAAATTTTCAAAAAATGTAAAATTTGGTCTCCAACCTTGTTTCAATATGGAGATCATGATGAACGGTTTGGATCGCTCATTTAAACTTCTAATTTGTAGCAACGGTCGCGAAGCACAGGGCAATCCATGCTTCGCGAAGCACCATAGCCCAACTATATATATATATATATATATATATATATATATATATATATATATATATATATATATATATATATATATATATATATATATATATATGCATGTGTTGATTTACTCAAAATATCAGTGTTGAGTAGAGATTATATTTGTCCTACTTGCTGCATTGACTCCTTTGATATGTTACTATCCTTTTATCCTTGTCACCCCTGGATAGAAATGGTTAGGATGATTTTATATTTAATCGATGCTTAGCCATGCTTAGGTCTATTAGGCACAAATCGATGGATGGAGCTATGGATTATACTATACTTAGTAATTTTGATATTTGGGCATAAAATCTGAGAACTCACACTAAATATTTAAATAAGAAAATCTGCTTTGACTTGGACGGGTGATAGGGCGATGGCGGGATGGTGGTTTTCCCCGATGCTTGTAGCCCCGTCTGGGTCGCCAAGGACCGAACATGTTGACATCTATTCAAGCACCTTTCGTACTTCCACTCCCCGGGAATGGGACGGCTTGTCTTAGTACCTTGTGACATTGTGATCATCTACGCCTGTTAGAAAGTCGTGAGAGTGGTTTTCCCTTTGGAGTACCCCGGGTGTGCTTGGTTTTGGCAGGGGTATCTCCCGTGATGGTGATCCCGCCTTAGTCACAACACATGCACGTGACTAAGTCGTCGAGGGCCTTAACGTGGTTTAGGTGGTTGGGGCAGAGCTCGGGGAAGGACTTGTTATGAGCTTGTATCACTTGTGAGTCACACCTGTGTGCGTGTAAAACCATTTGATCCTTGTTTATTTTGTGTGGGTAAAGATGTACACCTCTAATCAGAGTAAAACTATTCGAATAGCCGTATCCACGATTACAGGACGACCGCTTGATGTGTTAGTCAGTCTATGTTAGCATCCAACTTGGGTAAAATTTGATTTGGTTTAGTCATGGTGACTGCCTATATGTTTGTGACTAATCATGGATGTCGGAATAGACTTTGACTAGTGATTATTTTGGGTAAGAGTGGCCCATGGATGATGATCAGAGCATGGTTTGTACTCATTTATATTCCATTTTCAGAACTATATGATTGCTGTCCCATGTTTTAAATAGTGACATTTTGCAAGTACTTAATTTTTGAATTTACTGTTTGCTTACTAAAATTAGCTTTATGCAAAATATAAACCCATATGCCACTTCCTAAGGTAAACTTGCATATCCCTTGATATATTATATGAATATGTAAAACTTGCGAGTACATTGTTGTACTCAACCTGATGCCTGCATTTTCAGTTGAGGACACCGACGTTGATGGGTGTACTTACTATCCCACCGAGGGTGGTGGGGATGGTGAGTAGTGTTTTAGCTTTGCTCTTGCCTCGGTTGGTTGCCCTATGGAAGTGTTGGCACACCATGGGTTTTATCTTTAAGTTTATGTCTTTTGCTATGACTTCCGCTGCTATATTTTGTGATGTAAGAAGGCCTATGATGTCCGTTATGTAATATGTACCTTGCTGCCCCTTTATCCCTGTTTTTGCTACTTGTTTTTCTATCAATTGCTTGCGATGAAAGTATAAGGCTAGTCGCTCTTGGGAACTAGCTAAGTACGATTATGGGCTTTGGAACAATTGAGATAATCGTGGGAGGGCCTTTTGGAGTTCGAGTCCTCTGTGGTATGTAGTTTTCTGGTCACCGCTATCGAGTGGTTTGACGAGCATACTTCGAGGGGGGGCCTAGCATGGCTATCCTATCGGTTATGTCATTTGCTTCAGGTCCAATGCTTCGGATTTATATTGTACCTATTGTTAGCGATGTCAAGTCTGCGATGAGGTTAGGTGGTTATTTTGATTATATGGACCCCATCTAACTAGATAGTTCGCATTGACATGTACTAACTGTAACGTATAGTATAAATCATGGGGTGCCATGCCTCCTTCGAGCGGTACTGGTCCATACATGCATACAGAGGGCCGTCATGACAACGTTGTTGTGGCTGCGGAGGAAGCAGCGTTCTACAAAGCCTGTGCATGATTTGGCTTCGGCCTCTACCTATACCATCAGGATGAGATTCCATACAGAGGAGGATGGCTTTGAGGCTCATTTCTCTCGAGGAGATGAAATGGTGGTCATAAAGTTGTAGGAATATCGCGGATAAATTTTCGCACTTGCTGTTAGCACAAGGCATGGTTTTGCTGATGCATATTTACACAAGAAAAGCCTGTAACTTTCCTGTTGCTGCCTCTGTTGTTAAAATGTTAAGTCCGTGTCGACATAGTTCATCAGTTAGGAAAAGGAACATAAAATGGATGTCATTGTTTAGTTGCTGTATTTATAGTTTTATACCCGTTTTTCTGAAGCTGTATCTTTTGCTTATGGATATTTTTGTTGTCATGGTAATAATTTTTTTCGACAATTGGTTACATTCGCTGTTTCTTACTTCTCTTTGCACAACTTGATCCTCGGGTTTTGCTTACACAAAGCTTTATTATGTATGGAGTACTTGTTTTGCCTTGTGGCTTTGATTAAACTATTCTCAAGCTGTGTGACTGAATCACCATTTACTTAGGCCCGCCTGTAACAAGAATAGGTACCCAACCGGTGCCGCGATGTGGATCCGTGGTACCGCATCCAGTGCCGCACAGAGGAGGCGTGGCACCACGGTCCCATGCGGGGAGAGCGCGGCACCGCCGCGGTGCCGCACGTCGGCGGTGCGGCTCCGCTCGGTGCCTTGTTTTGGCAGCGTGGCACTGGCTGTCCCTTGCCCCGAGCCCGTGGCACCGGCTCGGTGCCGCGTTTCCCCAGCGCGGTGGATGTATATTTTTGAAAATTTTCTCATGCGGTATATATATTTACAAAAGGTGAAAAAAAATATAATATTTTCAAATTTTTTTTCCTTATCCAAATAAAGAAGGTTGTTTTCCGTCTTTTTTTTTATCTCTAACATCACTGTATATGAGAAGAATGCATTGCTGCAAGGTAAGACTCAATGCACGCACCAAGCAGGCGATATTGAGGTGAGGGGCAGGCCAGAAGTTGAGATTCTTAATGGTGGATACAAGCGCTTAGTTTGATTTAAGAAATTGAGAAATAAAAATCTTGGTTTTTATTTCAACAAATTGTATGTTGATGATGGATCCCTGAAACAAGTTCCAGGAGCGATTTTAATTTAGACTATTAAGTATGCGTCTTGATTTTAATGTTGACTAGGTGATTTTAGAAAAATCATGCATTATCGTCTGACTACAGATGATTTAACAAGAACAATATCACATGATAATAGCTAGGCATTCCATATCTGTATTATATGTACCTAATATGCATATATAGTCTATGTTATATATCTAGATGCCTACAAGATAAAAGCATAATTGCAGATATATTTTTTTGAACATAAAAGGCAGGACCTCTGCCATTGAAAGATCGAGACATAGAGGGATGATGAAGTTCTAGTACAAGAGGGGATTTAAGAGATACAACTGTTTATCTAAATCCTTATTTTTGACTGATTAAGGCTGAGTTCGGAAGTGAGGGAAGAGGGAAAAGTTGTTCTCGTTTTTCATGAGCATGCTTTCCGAATTACTAAACTGTTTGTTTTTATAAAAAAAATTTATATAAAAGTTGCTTTAAAAATCATATTAATCTATTTTTCAACTTTAAAATAATTAATACTTAATTAATTATATGTTAGTGGCCCTCGCTTCCGAACTCTTCCTAATTAATGGTTGGACTGAAAGAGAAAAGGTCTAAAGCACTAAGCAGTATATATAATGCTAACTTAGAAATGCACGAGAATATTGAAATCATTGCCATCCAGTACCAAATTAAATCACACGAAATGAAGGGTTACGCAAATTTTCCAGCAGTACAAAGCGTTGCACACTGCCTCGCTAGTACCATTAATTAATACCACTGGAAGGAATTTAACTGGTACACACACATGATAAAATATTTTCAGATGTCACATTTATTTGCTAACTACCTTTGAGCAGCCTTTTGCAGACTGTGTGACAATCTGAAAGCACAAAACGGTACGAAGATGATCAAAGTGCAGAGACATCGATCTTCAACTGCAATCAAAAGGATCAGCACGAGAAAGATCAGCTGCGATCTTGTAGTACCAGGTTTGGTCTTCACCGGAAAAAATGATCTCTGTACGGCCGAGGCCGATGCTTAGAGAAGCTACCATGCTGAGTTTAGCATTTAATTCATCATCTGAAATAGTATCATATGGACGCCGAAAGAAGATATAGATCTTCTCGAGCACCAGTCCTCCTTCGATAATAGAATTGATGAACGCTATCTCAGAATTCTTCCAGGAGAACCCATGAAACACTACCTTCTTGATGCTGTATCTGACACACTCAACTGAATTAATATCTTCCCAAAACTCAAAATCACCAAGCAGGGCTGGACATCGAGGATCTTCAACAGGCTGCCAAACCAGTGTTCAGATTAAATTAATATATCAACACTGAATTTGTTCTGATAGATTGATGTAAATTAAATCAAGAAAAATTGAATCGCTGCCTTACCATGAGATGCAGCGTTTCAACGTTAGGAAAACATCTAAGCAAGCAGGACACCATCCTTGCTTCCGCAGCCACTCCAAATCGAACTTGCAAGCCCAATATCTTGACGCTTGGAACAGCCACTTCTTCAGGGCTAGCCCTTAACCCAGGCTACAGTAAAGAGTTGTAAAATATCGGACAGCAAAAAAGAATAAACAATCAAGTCACCTCAATTAATTTGGAATCATCTCTCAAATTTTGACCCATGAAATTTTCGTGAATTTTAAATCTAACCAACAACTTCCTATTGCTAATTTTACCGCTCCTGAGAAGTATCGCATGTTTCTGATGCAATTACCTATAGGGAATATAAAATTATCATTTAAAATGGGAAAATTTGATTATTGCCCCCAAATTGTCTAGACCGCGCAACCTACTCTATTGAGGTGTGGAATTAATCCTTGTCAATCCCCCTCCAACCCCTTACTCATGGGATTTAACCGAACAAGACCTTAATGTGAACTCTGCTACAACTCCTACAGTTGCCCAGAAGTACATGGAAGTTTTAGGTATAATACCACAGATCTGTACAGATAAAAACACAAAATTAGTTAATCAATAAATGGAAGTAGAATATAATTGTTAGAGTACCTTTATTACAGTGCCATCAATCTGCAGACGATGAGCGGTTGGTTTCAGGTAACCAATCGCCTTGATCGACGAGGCCCGGCTGATCCTGATCCTCATGAGATAACCGTAGTAGGGACCTGACGAGCCCCACAGCACGATCCGCTCCAGCAGCGGCGCAGCGACGACGGCGAGCTGAGCCACCACGGACTGCCACAGCATGACGCACCGGAGGCTGCCGCTGACGAGGCGGACGCGCTCCGGCACGCCCCAGCTGAAGACGAACACGAGCGTCTGCATCGCCGGGCTGCACGCGACCATGTTCTCCAGGTCGACCTCCTCGATGGAGCTCCTGTTCAGGACGAGCTCCCGCAGGTGAGGGAAAGACGGCGGCGTGCCGTCGCCGCCGCGGTGGAGGACGCCGGTCGTGGCCGGGAACCGCCAGACGCGGACGTGGAGGCGCTCCAGGGAGCTGCAGCAGTGGAGGAGGTCGCTGGGGAGTACGTAGAGGCCCGACCACGGGATGTTGTGCAGGGTGAGGTCGCGGACGCCCTTGGCGGCGACCGCGCGGATCCAGCCGGCGAAGGTGTCCCTCTCGGCCTCCGGGAAGTAGCTGGTCAGGGTGACGGTCCGGAAGGGGCCCGGGTGAGACTCGATGATGCGGGATACGGCCTCGGCGACCGGGGCTACACCGGCGAAATTCCTGGCCAGGATGAGGTCGGAGTCCTGGAAGACGAGCGGCGTCGACGACCAGAGCCCATGCCACTGGGACGACAGCACGGCGGTGCGAGCGGCATCCGTGACCGGGAGAAGCGAGACGATGGAGGAGAGGATCTGGTCAGGCATGCTACCAATGAGATCGTCGCCGCCACCAGTGGAAGCGTCGAGGCTGGGCGCATCGTCACCGCCGCCACGGGTAACAGAGCCGGCAGGGACGGGAACGGGATCAGCAGCGTCGGCGCCGGCAGGGGATGATCCGGCGGAGAAGCAGCCGAGGAATCGGCGGATGGCCGTGATGAGGTGGTCCTTGGCGGAAGGCATGGTGGCGAGGCAGACGAGGGCACGAGGCTAGTGTGGCAGTAGCGTGGAGATGGGGGGCAACGGCTGGGCAGCGTGGGCCGAGGAGCGGAGGAGAAGTGGAGAAGATATAGGAGCGTGGGACCCGTGTGCCAGTGGGTAAAAGCTGTTCGTTGCATGCAGTACGTGGGGCTGCGTGTACGTTGTTGGGCCCATTTGGCAGCTAGCCAGAACAACCTCCTGAGCAACAGTGTAGCCGGTCTCAGCTGGGTGTATGTTTAGTCTAAAATAAAATATTCTTTTGTGATTGTTTTAGGTCCCTACTCTGTAGTAAGATCTCTTTGCTGAACAGTGCACCTGCACACCCAAATTTAATTTGTTAGTCGATCGGCTGATTCTTTAATCTTTTTACAGGAAGAACATTAATCGTGTTATAGGAGGCCACCATCCATTAATTGGGCAGGAAGTGTCTCGATTTCAGACCACTGGTTTTTTTTAAAAAAAAAACTTTCAATTACTTTTGTTACACCTCGAATGACAATATAATGGTTTTCATACTCCGTATTACTTATTTAAACAAAGCTCCCTCTTTCTTAGATAAAAGTTAAACAATATATAATTCTAACATAAGCATGAAATAAATCAAAATTCATAAAAACTTAAAAAATTACATGCAAAATATTAAAACATGGATAAAAATAAAGTAAAACCATATATAACAACAAAATTACAGTTGCATAGCACTATAATTTAAGGCTTAGCAATGTGTATAATTTTAGGTGACTGAAAATTTACAAATTTTTAGGTGTTTGAAATCTAGCAGATACCTAATGACTATGATATGAAATCTAGACACTCCCTTGTTGTTTGACATTGAATTGGACCTTCATCATTCTGTATAAGGAAGCATATGCTATAGTGCATGCTCTTTTTTAATTAATGAATATTAAGGCCAATGTCCAAGCTCATTCAAAGGAAATATCAGTCAATCCAATATGCATGCATATACACTAGAAATTAATCAGGAATTGATAATCAAGTAAGCACATTCCCCTCCTTGAAACACTTGATCAGCCCTTTGAAGATTTTATGGCTCTAGGCGCAACATCCTATTGCCAGCCTCGTCCTTTGGGAAATTTGGAAAATCCATGAGCTCAATAGTTTCTGATAGAGTGATAGTTGATGCAGGTTGTCCACAGTTCACACGACTGCAGCTTATTCATGACCATATGGAAACTGTGGCTTTGTGAATTAATTTTCATGTAGTGTACGGTGTACCCTGAAGATCCTCGTGTTCTTTGCGCTGCTGTCGGTTAATTATATTGGTTGGAACAAATAACGACAGATCTAGAATGGAAAATAGCATGTAGTTCCCTCCTCTCCTGCGATAATATGTAACATGTTAGGGTCCTTTTAGCTTATTAGCGGAGCTAATTCCTCGTTTTTCGTGAGCACACTTCCCAATCGACTAATCGGTATGTTTTTTTCAAAAACTTTTCATATAAAAGTTTTCTTAAAAACCAAATAAATCATTTTTTAAATTTATAATAACTGATAGTTAATTAATCATACGCTAATGATACATCCCGTTTTTAGAGCCACCATTAGCTGAAGCCGATCTGCAGTGTCGAACGGAGTCTTCAGAGCCCTTCTGGACTTACACTATCCATTATATTATTAATGTTTCAAATTAGGTTTGTATAAATTAAATTACGCACGAGGGCTTCACAGCTGATCGTTCGAAAACTCTATACATAAGAGTATGTAACTGCAATTGTGCATAACTTATTTGATATATAGGCGCACACACAAGAACAAAACATGGATCACACAATAATTATCAAGGATGTGCATCATAATATTTCCAGTGACGTTCCATACTGAAATATTAATTATGCTATATATATCCAGCATTTTAAAGCATTGGCTCTACACCTAATTTATCCGTTGTAGCATTTTTGTGTGCATCTCAAGGATGCTTACTCTTATATATACCGAGCAAAATATATTTAACATGATATGATCTGTATAATAAAAAAGCAAGATGGCGTACAACTAAAAGAATAAATCGATCACCTAGTAGTGATACACGTGGTCTGTATCTATATCGTTAGACAACACCATGCCGGCCGGTTACGCACACATGTACACACACAAAATTGCATCATTTAGACTACAAATCTAGAGTAATTACAAGTCTAGTCACGTACACAGAGCACGCCGAAGCAACCTGACCCATGAATTTGCTGTCCATAGTAAGACTGCATTTGTCTACAACACATGTTATTTAATATGAAAAGTAGTGTTACCAAGTTATTTCCTGTTACAAAACTAGCCACAGCTTTCAGTGAAAAACTACAGAGCTATGAGAGTTTGTGCAAAAAATAAAGCTGCACTCTGGCAAAAAAAAATCAAGAAAAGTAAGGTATACACACATATGTCAGAAGTATAGGATGCATTCTTATATCCGAAAGCCTCTCACTATTCAGAAAAGGGATCTTCCATACAGAAACTAGACGAAACCCGCGCGTAGCAGGAAAAGATCTTGTTAAGAATAAGAGTATTAAAATTTGTGAAGTAATTTGTGCTAAAAATATATTAGAGAAGTATTGAAATTAATTATCAAAGGAACTTGATTGTTATGACAAAACAGATAACCCATTCAGATTATTGATCAATTTAGAAGATCGTAAAGATGTGCTATTTGACCTCGCTATCATACAAAACTAAAATTTCTTTGTTTTGATGCTGACCAAATAGCAAAAAGAGTCATGCTCCCTAGGCCTTGTTTGAATTGGCCGAGATTGAGGACCATCTAAACATGGCCTGACAGACATCGAAACCAAATATTCTCTTGATTTTTGATACTTTCTTAGCACAGTTGAACTTATATAATTAAGGAAGAGGGGTTTGAGGCTCATGACTCAGCTAAATTATTGCAATAACAAAATAGTTCTCCAAATTGCCATACCAATTCCTGTGTGCTACATATATAGAATAAAATGGAGTGAAGAGATAAATAAATCATGTCCAATCCTCGACCGATTAAAATAGCTTCCGTTATTTGCTGATACAATTCAATCTCAAGAACAACGGTTTGTTCTTGCAGATAAAATAAAAAAAATATAGATCAACAAGAAATAAATCATGTACAATCCTCAACCGATAAAAGTAGCTTCCTTTATACTTTGGTATAGAACTATAGATGCTATAAAAGTGATTTGCCTGCAGATAAAATAAAAGAAAATATAGATCAGCAAGAAAAACAAAGAGTGAACATGCACGTAGTGTAGCATTGTGGTAGAAGCACAGACCTGGATGCATAGGATCGGAGTTGTGCAGTTAGAGAACTGGCCTGCAGAGGATAGGATAGTCCCAGACTTGCAGCCAAATAGACCTTACTTCTGCAAATTGAATCACGTGAGTGCAGGTGCTTAAATATCCATGCCAGACTCTTCAAATGGCTAGTTATGTGCGCTCCCAGAGAAAAAGAAGCGATAGGGGCTTCGTTCGATGGCCAGGAAAGTTGAAGGCTGCAGATACTTTTCCTTTCTGCATCTTTCGTCTTCGTGGTGTACATCGGTTACGATTGCTCAACCTCCCTCTTTAAATGATCGCTAGGCAATAATCAGATTGAGGCGGTAGCTAATTGCCATTGATGCGTATGTTACGTTGACGAACAGGAGAGATCTGACTGGTGATATGGTCAGTTGTGGAGCAAGCTTTATAGATAGTGGGTACCAACTATATAAAAAATGGAAAAAGCTAAAGCAAAATAACAATAATAATAATCAAAGTATTTAACATTCACCAATTATTAATTAATCAACCAGGATGCTCTATATTATCATGTATATAGCTCCAGACCTTTCTAGAGATTAATTTGGTATTGAAATTGATTAGCTTACATGAAAAATATTGCTGAAACCTCATATTAGTTTGTATGGGTGTCAGATGAAGTTATTGTAATAATTGTTTTTAATTTGGGTGTACCTTGAAATCTTAAATCCTATTTCTTATGCCTTTGGGCTCAAAGCATCAAAAAGTGAATTGTGAGTACATAATCTATATATATGTTAATCAGTAAGTACAGAAAAAAAAAAGATCACATGATTAAATGTAGATAGTATATAGCTTTTTCATTGAGAAAACAACATCCCATATGAAACATATGGAATACAAAACACCCAACTTGGACATGCAGTATTGGCTTACTATTACATTATTATGGATTCACCAGAACTACCTACAGGAACAGAAAATTTATATTTAGGCAGGCATAAAGACAATCACTAGACAGCTTAACTATATACCAGGGAAGGACATGAAGCTGGCATTATCGTTGATATCACATAACCAAAAGGGTCGCAAAGAGATAGATCTGATGCTATCTGGTAGTTCCAAGCAGTTTTTGCACCTGCACAAACTTGTACGCCGCAATGTGCAGAAGCGCATAATGTTGAAGACAGTAAATGATTTATGACATTTCCCAGAGAAATCCCTGCAGAAAAGTCCTTCTTGGATGGGATAATGTAAATCTCAGCTGATTTGCATTTTGTGCAAGGAAAGTGAGGAATGCAAGTTCACACTCCTCTCCACCGAAATCAAATATGACCTTCTTTATGCTTGACCGAACACATTGGATGGAGTCAACCTTTTTCCAGAACTCCAAGTCATCTTCGTCGGTGCTTTGAGTATGTTCAATTGACTACATAAACCATTGTAAAAGTCAAGTCTGTGGTGGATATCCTAGATAAAATAATGAAAAAACTAACCCAAAAAAAATCAAAGGGGAACACAATCTACTACCAGAAAACCGAGATTTCGTGAGGGTTAAAATACCGTCACGAAAAATATTTCGTGACAGTCCATCCTCACGGAAACCTCTCACGAAGCAGAAGCCAGGAAAATATCGTTTTTGAGGCGGTTAACCGTCATGAATTATTTTCGTGGCGGTGAGGCACCGTCACGAAATAAGAGGACTTCCCAGGAGGTCACCCATGAGTACTACACTCGTCTAAGCACACTTAACTTCGGAGTTCTAATGGGATCACGCTTAACTTTGGAGTTATAATGGGATTCGGTGCTTTAGTGCTGGTATGATTACATCTGACATACTCGTGCCGCCGGTGGGTCTAGTTCTTTCTGGTACTGTATATTATTTCATAAAGGAGCAATCATTTTCGTGACGGTCTAAAAAATACCTTCACGAAAACAACTGATTTTCGTGGCGGTGTGTCAAGAACCGTCATGAAAATATGTTTTCGTGGCGGGTTTTGCTGCACTTTCACGAAAATTGTGATTTTCGTGAGAGTGTATCTAATCGTCTCATGAAAATTTAACACCATTACGAAATATCGGTTTTCTGGTAGTGATCGTATCACCTTAATATGCAATATGTTTATGCAAGGGAAACATTTGAGGAAGCAATTAAGGCACCATCTGCTGCTCCTCGCAAACACCAAAACGGACAGTCATCCCAAATACTTCGACACTCGGAACAACAGTAGTAGCGTTAGCCTTCATTCCATTCTACATTATGATCAACATGTGCAAACCAAAACAACAAAGTCAGATCACCAGTAAATTACACACGCATATACCTAAGTTTAATTTTAGCTACTGATAATCCAAATTAAAGGAACACAAATAGAGGATAGCTAGAGCTCAATTACCTTGATCACAGTATCGCCAATTTGAACAACATGGTCACCAGGGTTGAGATATCCAACAACCAGGAGCATCGGCACAGAGCGGATCTTGATCTTCTTACAGTCACTCCAGTGCAAAGCATCATCCTTCCAAAGGATGAGGCGCTCAAGGCACGGAGCGGACACCACGGCAAGCTCCTCCAGCGAGGAGGCCCAATGCAGCATGCACCGGAGGCTAGCTGCGACTGCGGATCTGCAGCCTCAATGGCCAGCCGCATGTGCTGCTGATGATGTAGAGATTCTCCACCTCTGGGCTGCAGGTCAGCAGGTTCTCGACGTCCCACTCGTGCAAGATGCAACGATATAGACAAATCTCCCAGAGCTCATGGGGCGTACGAGCGATGATCCCGGTGTCTGGTAGCTGGACACCACCAAGGTAGAGCCGCCTCAAGGACTTGCAACGGAAGAGATCACCATGCACCGTGACATTGTTTGGATATTGCAGGTTGAGGAAGGAGAGCTCCTCCAGGTGCTTGGCAGCGAAAGCCCTAAACCATTTCTTGAGGGCTTCGTCATAAGACCCCACGCTGCTGCAGGTATAACGGACGCTACTGAAGGGGCCAGGGTGGGAGGACAGGATGCTGGAGACCCTAGCGACCATGGCATCATTGGAGACCTCATCCAGGACGTGCTCCCCGGCACGCCGGATCTGGGAATCGTCGAGGTTGAGCGGCACTGAGTGCCAGATCCTTGACCATGCAACCATGGGAAAGTGTGGTGGTGTGGATGGCCTCGGTGGTGGGGAGGCGAGAAACGATTACATAGAGGAGACTATTGGGGAGGGTGCTGATTTGGTCCTCACCACCATTAGAGGTGTTGTCAACTTGAGACCAGTGGTGTGGAAGAGGAATCGAGGGCGGAGTTTGAGGGCAAGGGAAAGGAGGGAGTACATGGTGGTTGGCTTGGACGGAATTTAGCAGCGGACAGTGTAGGAGCAGGGGATTTGTGGTTTAGGCGAAAGGCTGAATTGGGATTTGTGTGGGCTTGCTGCAGTGAGGTCAGCATAAATCTTCTCTCTTGCATTCCATTTAATACTATATCTAATTCATTTATTTTTGTTGAAGATTTGTTTCAGGAATTATGGCAAATACTTCTCACTATTGCTTCAATGTCCAGTGAATTAAATATCATAAAAAACCCTTAGCATTGCTTTAATGTTTGGGGTGTTAAATAGCAAAACCCTCTAATTATTGCGTTAATTTTGTTACTTACTCTCTTCATCCAAAAAAAACTAATTCCTAGGGATGAATCTAGAGAATTGATTTTTTTTACGGAGAGAGTAGGCTGTATTAAAAGTGTTGATGTGATAGTGGTTGGTAGGAAGGGTGCGGTGTTTGTTCTACCCACATTTTTGTTTAGAGTAAATACATATCCGTGGCACATGTTTAATGAAAAAAATTGCATTAACGTCAAAATTCTATTTTTTATTTGACGTGTGTAGTAGAGTGCAAACTCGTGTGGTTGTGTGGTGTGAGAATGGTACATGTAAGAAATAATCCGAAGCATATTCATTTTGAACGTAATAGATGCACGGGTGTGTTTAACGAAAAAAGTATGTTGAGGTCTAGAAAGTTCCTTGTTCTTTATCTGGAATGTGCAGTTGGTGCACCCTCGCTCTCTTGTGTTTGTGTTCAGGTGGTGTGGATATGTGTAAGTTTATCATCCTTAGTTATACTCCCCCCAACAAAAAGACAACAAAACTCAACATATCAATAATTTCACTAATTATTGTGTAAAAAAGTGTATACACGTATTAGTATGCATTCTTATATTTGAAGACCTCTCACTGTTCAGAAAGGGAATCTTTCGTACAGGCATATAAACTGAAGCGAAATAATAATAATTTTCAATGTTTTTAAAATCCACCAATTATTAATTAATCAACAAGGATAGATGCTCTATATTATCATGGATCTAGCTCCAGACCTTTTTGGAGATTTGGTATTGAAATTGATTAGCTAACATGAAAAATATCACTGAAACCTAATATTTTGAATGTTCATCAGATGTAGTGGTGTATATTTCGAAATTTTCAGGTCATGTCTAATTCTTTTGGGATCAAAGCATAAAAAAGGGTAAAAGGAATTACGATTACACAGATACCGATAATCATTAAGTATAGTAAAAAATGACAGTTTCATTATTATTATTATTATTATTATTATATCTAATTCATTTATTTCTGTTGAAGATTTGTTTCAGATAATTAAACATCAAAAACCTCTGGCTATTGCTTTAATGTTCAGGGAATTGAATGGCAAAAACCTCTTACTATGCTTTAATGTTTAAGGAAATAGATGGCAAAACCCTCTCACTATTGCTTTAATGTTCACTATTTTGCCACTTAGACTGAATGGAAAGTGTTATTAACATCCATCATTATTTCATCAATGACAGTGCCCGGGATGAAGGGTGTTTGTTCCCACCCACCTCAGTATAACCTTTGATTTGGTGAGTGTCTTATTAGAGTACACATATACATAGATGTATTTTTTTTTAACGAAAAAGCTGTTGTCAGGTCTTGGAAGCTCAATTTTAAGAATCAAGTAGGCAAAAACCATCCAAATATTGCTTCCATTGGCACTATTTTCTCATTAAGGATTTTCAGTGTGTCGACGATACAGTGGGGGGGAGGAAGGGTGTTTGCTCCCACCCACATTTATTTGGAGTACATACACATGCACGCGTGTAATGAAAAAGTGTACTGAGGTCTAGGAAAGTTCCATATTTTATTTGGCATGTGTAGTAGGGTGCACACTCGCTGGCCTGCGTTTGTGTGGTGTGAACATGTGTATGTTTTTCATCCTTAGTTATACTCCCATCGAAAGAGATGAGTTCAAACTCAACATGACAATACATCCACTAATGTGGCCTAACCCCTCCAACTATATAAGTGAAGCCATTTAATCCTAATGTCGTTGTTGTGGGGCTGCAATGCAGAGGTATTAGTACAAAATTCCGTTTTCTTGTCACTTATTTATTTCTTTTGATATTTGTTTTTAGGGAAATTGCAAAAAAGAAAAACCATCCTACCATTGCTCGCCGACAAAGGTCCTAAATAATTAGTTCATGAGTCTTGAGATACCATTCTGTTGCAGTTCTAGTATAAACACGGCTATTAGAGATCGATTGTAGTTTCAAACTGTTGGTGATGGAGACTTTCACATACGCTTTTTGAACCGTTTGTCATATCCACTAGTTATCACAAACGCACATAGTTTCAAACCCATATTTATGATGGGCTTTGCTATAATAGAGGACGAATAATCCTACATGGATTGGGGTATGGGACGCATTGTTCTGGTTTTTGCTAAAATCTCGACAAAAAAATGGTGTTATTTCAATTTTCAACTTTTGGATAACCATAGTAAAGAATCATGTACAGCCCAACTGGTATCGCATGTTTGTTAATTAGGTGAATGGTAAGTTGTTGCGGGTCTAGTATTAGATTGATGGTTTTTTCTTTAAAAAAATCTCTTTAACAAATAATGTATCATTTCACATTCTGTTCAGCAACTTACATACTTAGATTTTAATATTCCTCCTCCTACAAATGTTAATAACTTGTTTGGCAACGAGTAAAGGGTTAAGTTCGATTTAACCCGCTCAACTATCATAATAGCCCCCCCTAATGAGGACATCACCACCAACGATACGGCCATACCTACGCATGGAGGAGATCCACAAGGAAAGGGATTCGTACAGGCTGGATTCGGACTGTACGACAGCACTAACTTGTGACAGCCGTCACGACTTCATACAAACTCCAATTTAGGAGTTCTAGTACTTCACGGAAAGCTTATAAAGTCTACTTTCCAACGGATCTAGATTCATGCTCATATCTACTCGGAATCATCTGCAATCGTCGTTTTAGTGATGAGAGATTTTCTGTTTAAGGTGCTGCATCACCGTTTTTGGGCCGAAGGCCCATGTATCAAGTTGGGTCCATTAGGGACGCGTCCTAGGGTTGGAGAACGACCCCAACACCCCTGTGGTCATCCTTTCATCCTATTAATACCCTTAGAGCCGCCATAAACAGATTGGATTTTGTTAGATTAAAGTTAGCATCACTACTTTACCGTGTAATCCCGTGATCGGCTAGATCGTCGGTTTGCTCGTCTTCGGAACCCCACCGTTTGTTCTCCTTAAGTTAAACCTTCATCTTTTATTCGTAAATTGAGTTGCTTATTCATCTTATTCTTGCTAGTTCTCGATTGCTTATAAGAACAAATACCTTCGTGGTTGGGCTGATCGTGCATCCGTCAAGATTACGAACAGCCTCTGGAGTTGGTGTAACGATTGCTAAGGCGCAACGTCCCTGGACGGTTGTAGTCGGATCGCCAACGTCACTCCATCCAATCGATTTATCCTCTCATCGAAAGATTAGGACACCCACGTCCTGTATCAAGTTGGGTCCATTAGGGATACGTCCTAGGGTTGGAGAACGACCCACAACACCCCTGTGGTCGTCCTCCCATCCTATTAATACCCTTAGAGTCGTCATAAACAGATTGGGTTTTGTTAGATTAAAGTTAGCGTCGCTACTTTATCGTGTAATCCCGTGATCGGTTAGATCGCCGGTTTGCTCGTCTTCGGAACCCCACTGTTTGTTCTCCTTGAGTTAAACCTTTATCTTTTATTCGCAAATTGAGTTGCTTGTTCATCTTGTTCTTACTAGTTCTTGATTGCTTACAGGAACAAATATCCTCATGGTTGGGCTGATCGTGCATCCGTCAAGATTGTGAACAGCCTCTGGAGTTGGTGTAACGATTGCTAAGGTGCAACGTCCCTGGACGGTTGTAGTCGGATCGCCAACGTCACTCCATCCAATCGACTTATCCTCTCATCGAAAGATCGGGACACCCACATCCTGTATCAAGTTGGGTCCATTAGGGACGCGTCCTAAGGTTGGAGAATGACCCCAACACCCCTGTAATCGTCCTCCCATCCTATTAATACCCTTAGAGCCACCATAAACAGATTGGGTTTTGTTAGATTAAAGTTAGCGTCGCTACTTTACCGTGTAATCCCGTGATCGGTTAGATCGCCGGTTTGCTCGTTTTCAGAACCCCACCGTTTGTTCTTCTTGAGTTAAACCTTCATCTTTTATTCGCAAATTGAGTTGTTTGTTCATCTTGTTCTTGCTAGTTCTCGATTGCTTACAGGAACAAATACCTTTGTGGTTGGGCTGATCGTGCATCCGTCAAGATTGCGAACAGCCGAGTTGGTGTAACGATTGCTAAGGCGCAACGTCCCTGGACGGTTGTAGTCGGATCGCTAACGTCACTCCATCCAATCGACTTATCCTCTAATCGAAAGATCGGGACACCCACGTCCATATCACCCCCCCCCCCCACACACACACACACACCCCTAAATTGTGATACTAGGCACACCCCTAATCATTTCAAAATTAAAATGGACGGAGACCCTCTGAGCCGAATACAAGGCGGTTTCGTTCCTACCTGGAGATGATCAAGCCACGTGGCACCAATGTGGCAGTTCAATCAACATTTTTAATAAAAAATATATTATCTCCCTGCTCTCCTCTATACTCTCTGTTCTCTCTCATGCTCTTCACATCTTGTGTCACTTCTTTGAGCTTGCCCCTCCGTCGGCCAAGATTGCCTCGCCGCTGGCCATGCAACCCCACACTCGGTGTCCTTCACAAGGTCACCAATTCCCCGTCCTCCATGAGCTCGCCCTGCCGTGAGACAGAGGCAAATTGCAGAGTCAGATCTGGGTGGAGGCAAAGCTTGGCAAGGCAGAGGCGCTCTGGGACCATGCGCCAGCGGAGATGGAGATGGAGGTCGGGGAGGAGACTGTAGCGGCAGTGAGCCTACGCGCGTCTGCCATGCAATGACGACTTTGACACTCCCCCTGACTTTACCCCCTCCACCAAGATCAAGGGGAATTGTGATGGCAAGGATGACAACATGGAGCTTGCCTCTTGGCTGAGATAAAAAAAAAGATAGCGGTAAAGGCTGCATGCTGGGGAAGATGATGTGGCTACAAACATTCCCATTGCCTCCTGCATGCCATCGCTCCCTCATCCGCTGCCCTAAATCCATCTCTCCCATCCTTCAGACTCATTACCATCGGGCGAGCTCCACCCCTATGGTGGTGGCGTGAGGCGATGTAACATCCTGAAAATCGTGGCAATGAAAATCTATAAAATTTTAAATTTTTTAAAACTTTTTGCACCATGTTATGTCTTTGTTTGAGTTGTTTGATAATCCACATTAAAACAAAAGGAAATGTAACCGTTTCCCAAGAAAAGGCAAGGATCAGCTAGCCATTCACCTTCAAGTTCATCAGAGGAAAGGGTCATCCACAGAAAGATCCGACGATTTGTGGAACCTGTTTGGAGAACATAGGTACCAGGTACCCTTAGAGCATCTCCAGCAATAGCCCATATTTTAGAGCCCCCAAAGGTAAAATGGGGGCTACCCCCATTTCCTTTGGACCCCAAAAATGCCCTGAACTCCAGCAACAGCCTCCATTTCATTTTTTATTGTATTTCTGCATAAACTATATGTATATGCCTAGTTTGACACTATAATAATTGAAACATAAATGTTTATAAAGCATATAATTCATCCACATGCAATTGAATAACTAGCAGTACTCATATATATATATATATATATATATATATATATATATATATATATATATATATGTGTGTGTGTGTGTGTGTGTGTGTGTGTGTGTGTGTGTGTGTGTGTGTGTGTGTGTGTGTGTGTGTAGCAGTAGTAAATAATTGCAGCAGCAATGGGTGTCGGGGGCCGGCGGCAAGCGCGTCGGCGGCCAGCGGGCGAGCGCGCCGGGCCGCCGCCTGGTTGACCGAGCGGGCCTGCGGCCGAGTACGTCGGGGGCCTAGGGCCAGCGCACTGGGCCGCCACCTAGCCGGCCGAGCAAGGTGGGGACTGGCGACGACCGCTTCGAGGGCCGGCAGGCGACTGCGTCGGGCCACCTCCTGGCCGGCTGAGCGCGCCTACAACCGAGCGCGTAAGGGGCCGGCGGCGGCTGAGCGCGCCGCCTGGTCGAGCGCATTGGGGGCCGGCAAGCCACCGTGCTGGGCCGTCGCCTAGGGGCATGCGGGGCCGCCGTCTAGGGGTAATCCTCTTGGTGCCATGGCCGGTTGAGCGTAGAGAGAGCGGCAGCAAATCTCGCAGGTAGGATTTTCACCTGACAAAAATTCCGATCTTCCTCTTCCTCTAAACGTCGACGTGCGGGTTTGGAAATTGTCATAGGAGCCAAAAAAACGTCAATAGGGGCTGTGATGTAAAGCCCCCAGGACTGGGGGCTTGCCGAAAAGATTTAGGGGCCTCCTCATTTTGGGGGCCCTAGTATGGTCTCTGCTGGACCTAGTTTTTTTGGCTCACCACCCAAAAACTGTTTGGGGACTGTATTTAGGGTCCATGCTAGAGATGCTCAGAAGACAAATACGACCACCTATATTGGAGGTGGACCGGCTCCTATAATTAGAGATAGAGTAGAACTCGGCAACTATGTTACCTTGTACTACAAGGACAGAGATAGAATCTGAGCCAAATACTCCATATACAGATAAGGGAATCCTAATCTGTATCCGGCTGGGTTTTCTATCCTGTAACCCTTACCCTTTATCCTATATAAGACAGGCAGAAAGCTCCCTTAAGGGAACAACTCATACATAACCGCAAAGCAGTCCGCCACAACAAGATTAGGGTATTACCTCATACCGAGGGCCTGAATTAATTTTTTGTCTTTTGCAATTATCGAGCTCTAGGTCTAACGTGTAGCCCCTATATCTTTATTGGCGATACAAAACATCGATCCTGTAAACTGTCTCCATTTTAGACCCAAGCAGAGACATTATGCACTCTTCGGATGCCATGATCCAGATGATAGGACCGCCAGTTGGCTATTCACTTCATCCACCTCATCAATAGAAGCAATTTTTTCTCTGGTCAACAGAAGAAGTAAAGCGAAGCTCATGTGCTGTCCTGCTGATGAACTTGAGGAATTCAAGCTCGCATTTGTCCCCATGAAATTGGTGAACGACAATCTTCTTGACATGTGAATTGATACATTCAACAGGACAGACCTCCTGCCAGAACATGGCATGGTGCATGCCAGTGGGCTCGTAATCTCTATCAGACTGCAAAAACAGTGATCAATTGGATTGCATATGGATCCTGAAGGCAGCATAAGTTATAATTGTAGCAAGTGATCGATGATCTAACTGAATGAGTATGTGCGACGTCACCTCAATGTGCAGTGTTTCAACATTGGGGAAGCATCTAAGGAAGCTGACCAGCAGGTTCGTGTCAGCCTGCACGAGAGATCACAGACCATTGACAAATGAGTGCCTAGTTGTTCATACAAAAGATTCATGCATCATCACACACTAGAAGGGTTTGACGCATGTTTTACAAACTATCCTTATAGATTTAACGTTACATATTGAATTCTTTTTACATCGTACGGCCTATATTTAGGGCACGTTTGAATGTGTTTATGTCTTTTGCTTAATGCTCGTTTTCCACAAGTACGTTTCCTAAATTGCTAAACGGTACGTTTTTTTTAAAAAAATCTATATAAAGTATCTCTAAAAAATCAAATAGATTCAATTTTTCAAGTTTCTAATAGTTAAACGGTGCGTTTTTAAAAAAAAATCTATATGAAAGTATCTCTAAAAAATTAAATAGATCCATTTTTTTAGTTTTTAATAGTTAATACATAATTAATTACGCGCTAATAATGTTTCTTATTTTCCGTGCTAAAGCAAACACCACCTTAACGGATGATGTGGCACAATCAGATTTTGAGAAAGGCTATTCCTTTCATTACTTTAGATGTGGATTTATTGTCAACATAACAGGATGGAGAAATGTAGTACCTTAATGATGGTTTCGCCAATCTGCAGCTGGTGAACAAGAGGCTCCAAATAGCCCAGGATGCGCAGCTCCAGTGCACAAGCAAGTTTAACCTTCATTGGGGACTTATTCTAATTATTAGAACGCGTTCTCCACACAATGAGACGCTGCAGGAGTGGGGCATCCACCACGGCGATCTCCTCCACCAGGCAAAACCAAAGAAGCACGCGCACTGAAGGCTTTGGCTGCAGACAGGGGCGGATCTAAGGGGTAAGCTTCATTAGGCTCTAGTCTACCCTCTGATTTTTGCAAAAAATTTTTTAAGTATATATGAATTCTCTCATGTTAGATGTTGGAGACCGCTTAGAGGAGAGAAGAACAGCTCTCTGTCGCTGGAGGAAGAAGAAAAGAGCGAGAGAGATCGATTCGTGACATCCGTAGGCTGCAGCGATGTCTAAGAGTACTTTAACCGGCCCATTTGGCCACAAGACCGTAGCCCACTTCCACATGTGTCTTGGCCCATTGGCCATTGTGTTTATCAGGCAGCTAGGGTTTGGAATTTGTCACTTTGGGTGTGTTAGCAGGCAGCAAGCAAGAGCAGTGGAGATTGCGGCGGCGCCGGCGGCAAGTAGTGGCATGCGCACGCGGCGCACGCCCGACGCCAGCACGTGAGGCGGCCAGCGGAGAGCCGGTGGAGGCGCAGGCGCGCAGCGTGTAGGGCCACAGCCCGACAGCAGCGAGTAGCCATAGCGGCAGGCCACATCTCACATCTGCATCTAGATCATGGCCCATAGCCCCCTAGGCCTCCCCGTTCCAGATCGCAAATACTATCAGCAGCAACATGCGAGGAATCCACAGGTCCTGTACCTGTGTCCTTGACGAACTCGGCAAGGGCGTTGCAGTCAGAGCAGAGGGCGAGGCAACGATCTGGAAGCGGAAGCTTCAGGTGTGGGCGAAGCACCCTGGCGGTGGCTGCCTCCTGCTCCGCCGACGACGCCACCCTGCGGTGGCTGCCCGCCACGCTGACTGCCTCCCACTCGGCGGGGCTAGCGACTGGATCCGGACGAGTTCGGCGGTGGAAGCAGAAGCTTGGGGCGTGGGCGAAGCACCCCGGCGATGGCCGCCTCCTGCTCCGTCGGTGACACCACCTGCGGTGGCCGCCCACCACGCTGACCGCCTCGCCTCCCACTTGGCAGGGCTGGCGACTGGATCCGAACAAGTTCGGCGGTGCCAACAGGGCGGCAGCGGAGCGAGCAGAGCCGGGGAGGGCAGCGGTGGAGCGAGCGTCCCTAGGGAGGGCTGTGGCGGAGCGGACGTCGCCGGCCTAGACATCCATTGTGAGTAGGCATAGTTCAAAAACTGTAAATCTCTATTTTATTTATCTATTGTAATTATGGAGATTTATTATTTATGTTTCAATTTTCATAGTGTTTGATTTATTGGTAGATTTGTAATCAAGAAGAAAACAAGGTACTCTTTGTTAAGACATATGAGAATGTTGAATTTCTTCTTTTTTATGTGTTTTTTATATTCGATCATATATACATTATATTGATCTATGAAAGATTATATACTTTATATTGACTTAAACTTGAACTTTGAGCTCATCCCCTATTTTTATTCTGATTCGCCACCGGCTGTAGAGGTGGACGCGGTCGGGATCGTTGGTGAGAACGAGCGAGTACTGGACTGCAGGCGAGCAGATGGCTGAAGTCCCAGTCGCGGGGACGCCAGCGGTATCCGGGAACGTCTATCTGCCGAGGAAGAGACGGCGGAGAGCAGCGCAGCGGAGGACGTCGGCGGGGAGGACCACATCCATGTAATCCACGTGCTCGTTGACGAGACGAGATCCTCCACGCACTTGGCGGCGACGAGACGAGGCGCGCCCACTCGGCGAGCTCGGGCTGGTGGAACGCGAACATGCAGTGCGCGATTTGGACGACGCGGAAGGGTCCCGGGTGATCGGGGAGGGCGCGGCCGACGGCTGAGACGCGCGCGCAGAGGAGATCGGCGTCGCGGAGGACGAGCGGCGTGGAGATCCAGATACGCCGCCAGCGGAAGGCGAGCGCGGCGGTACGCGCCGCGTCGTTGACGGGGAGGCGGGCACCGATGTCGCGGAGGAGGTCGTCGGGGAGCGCGCTGATTCGATCCTCGCCGGCGTATCCCTCCCCCGCGGAGAGGGACGCGTGTCCTGGAGGCGGGATGGCCGGGGAACCACCCTAAGGCATGCTGGACGATGTCGCCCATGCCGGCAGCAGCCGGCGACAGCGAGGGTTTTGGCACCGGACGCTAATAAGGAGTGGAGTGGAGACGCGGCGGTGCGGTGGAGACGGAGAGGGGAACGGCGAGGGGCTCACGGCGATGGAATAATACACTGTGTTAACTCACTGTTCGTTGTTTACTTCTGCCAATACAGTGTTAACTCACTGTCGTGCAGGGAGTTGATACTCCGTATTAATTACCAATGTTTACTGCCAAATGCAGACGTCACTGATGAGTGCTTTAGTGAACCTTAGTTAAGTACTCTCTCCTTTCTAAAATATATACTTGTCCAGATTCGTAGTCAGAAATAACTATATTTTAGAACGGAGAGAGTATAGTTTACTGTACTCTTGTGGCAACACCTGCAATGTGACTTTGAATTAACAGCGAAATGCTTATAAGTAGGATCTTCCCTCCTTACTAACACAATTATCCATTCCTATTTTGCTAAACTTGGTCTGCCATGACAAATCCTTTTGATATACTGCAGATCATGATGGACTTGTAGCAGGTTAGCAACTAGCAGGTACTGATTCGTTGTGGTAAACTAAAAACTCTACAGTAATAATCGCCGTAACTTTCAGAAGTATGAAATGAGCATTTTGTCTTCTAACATTGGAAAAATGCACATGAACAGTGTGGATAGCAGCTCAAACTGGACACTTTTTACAGAACTACCAAGAATCAAGAATCAAAATGTATTATAGTATCAATTACCAACTATCAACTATCAAAATGTATGATAGTATCAAGAATCAAATTTTTTACAGAACTACCAACTATCAAGAATCAATAACAACTGCTATAGTAACTTTGTGCAAAACCACTGTTTTTCCTTGCTGCCATAACATAGTAACAGAAAACCACAATGCAATTAACAGAAAACACCAAAATGCATGGGCAAGGTAATCAACACAGCTTTGCATAAGTGTGCAAAAAAGGAAAAAAAACAATGCACCTGCAGTCCAGCACTAGAAGAAACCAGACTTTCAGATTATCAGACATTTTTTTTCTTCTTGTCATAACACAATAATACAAATTCACAATGACATTAACAGAAGACACAAAAATGCATGGGCAAGCTAATCAACACAGCTTTGTAATAAGTATGTGGAAAAAGAAAAACAATGCACATGCAGTAGGAGAAATCAGACTAAGATTATCAGAGTGACTGCATAAATCATATAATACTTGACTAGCAGGTATCTGCACAATCAATTAGGATGCACAGTACATAAACCACTTGATGATGAGACACAGGCGACAGTGGCATTGAGTTCAGTAGCAACCAAAAGGGTCACTAATAGAAAAATCAAACGCATCACGGAGGCAACAAGAAGAATCTCCATCAGGAATCGTACTCTCAAGGACCGTTACATTACAGTCTGCGCTGGCCTTCTTTACAGAATCCAGAGGCTTCAATAGTTTGTCATTCACCTCATCCCATGAGGAGAACATTCCATTCACAACCACAATCACCATCTCCTGCAGCACCTGTCCACACTCCAGGATGTACTTGAGGAAGGAAAGCTCACTACGCTCCCCTCCATACCCATGGAAAACCACATACTTGATGCACGATTGCAAGCATTCGATGCGACCAGCCTCCTGCCAGAACTTGAGATTGAGCTTGCCAGCTGGTTCATCTGCTTTCTCAGACTGCAAAAGAAATCGATTGGTGGCTCAGCTACATAGTGAAGGACAATTGATTCTTTTTTTTCTTAGTAAAGGAATAAACATTCCGGCTGCTGCATCTGCGATGATAAAGCCATAAAAGGACAGATAATCCTAGCAGCAATCGATCAAAAGTTAATATGATACAAATGCACGCCAAACAGATGAAGCAAGGGTAAATTCACCTCAACATGCAGCGTTTCGACATTGGGAAAGCATCTCAGGAAGCTAGGCAGCAACTTGGCTTCATTGCGGACTTCAAAGTGCACCTTCAGGGCCAGTATGTTGACGCTTGGGACAATGGTTCTTGGGCTCGCCTTCGTCCCAGCCTGCAATTATGCAATTCAAGCATCAAACATCATTGACCAGAACATTCAATTAGACCTACTACTCACTATTGCTGAATGCAATTTGATCAAACCGCAGCTGTGTGCACCTTGATGATGGTGTTGCCTATCTCCAGGACATGTATTCCCGGCCTCAAGTATCCCAGTAACCGTAGCTCGGGGGCATGGCCAATCCTCAATCTGGTGCGCCCCATGCCATAGTTGTGATCCTGAAACATCTCCCACAGCAATAGCCGCTCCAAGCGCGGGGCGTCCACCACGGCAATGCCCTCCACGATGCACATGGAGAGCTGCACGCAACGCAGGCTGTGGCTGGCGAGGCGGAGGAGCACGATTTGCCTCTGGCTCCAGTAGACACCGAGGCACTCCAGGACGGGGCTCTTGGCAAGGATGAAGTCGAGGTCCCGGTCCTCCATGGCGACGCAGTAGAGGCCGAGCTCCCGGAGGTGGGGGAAGCCAGCGCCGCGCGGGAGGGCGGCGGTGTCCGGGAACCTCCAGGTGCCGAGGTAGAGGCGGCTGAGGGGCGCGAGGGCGAATACTGTGGCGGGGAGGGTGACGTCCATGGGCCTGGGGCGGTTCACGAAGACGAGCTCGCGGACGCCCTTGACAGCGAGGAGGTGGAGCCAGCGCGCGACCTCGCCGCGGCGAGCGTACATCTTGCTGCAGGCGAGAACGACGCAGCGGAAGGGGCCCGGGTGAGTCTCGAGGACACGGGACACCGCGGCGGCGACGGCGCCGGTGGCGTCGGGCGGGGGGAGGCCCTCTCCGCCCGGCGGGAGGAGGTGGGTGTCGACGAGGACGAGCGGCGCGGAGAGCCAGATGCGGCGCCATCGCGAGGACAGTGCGGCGGTGCGCGCGGCGTCCTTGACGGGGAGGCGGGAGACGATGCCGCGGAGGAGGTCGTCGGGGAGGGCGCTGATGCGGTCCTCGGCTCCGCCGCCGGACGAGTCGTCGTTGGCCGAGAGGACGGCGTCGGAGTAGACGGGCGGGTCGGGGAGGCATGACAAGATGAGTTGGCACATGAAGTCGACATTGCGTTCTAGCATCTGTGGGTCCGCGCCGTGGTTCTCCATCCGGACAAGCATCTTCTCCATCGTCATGAGCGCCGGCCGGTCCGTCGCCGCCGCCGCCGCCGCCGCGAGGGGATGAGGCCACGAGGGTTTTCAGGTTTTCGGTACCAACAGTAGAGTACGGGTCTAGTACAAGAGAGGAGAGATCGCGAGGCGGCCAAACTGCCACGTAATCGTGGACACACTCTTCGCCCCGTTCTTTCTTGTTTTTATATTTTATATTTTTCATTTACACGTTTTTTTGTTACATTTTACGTAAAAATCTTCTATATAAAAGTTCCTTATCTCATCTCTTTGAAATAGTTTGACGAAATCAAATAATCTACAAAATCTAAAAATTAATTACTTGAGAACACAACCTTAATACGATAGTGCACCACGTCCAATAAATGGAACACAAAATTCCCACAGATGGTCTGTATTTAGCTGTCCAAGCGCACAAATAAATTTGGGCTTGTCTGGATTAAAGCCATTTTTTGCCCTATCAAATTTTTTGCAACTATAATAATACCATATGGATATTTAGTTTGCTGCCAATTTTTATCCACACTAGTACAAATTCTACACTAAAAAAATTGGTAGGCTAAAACTTGCCAATGTTTTGATACTACCAATATTTTGGTAGGGCAAAAGTTGGCTCCAATCCAAAAAAGCTATTTGTTTTAATTACCTTGAGACTGAAAGAGTGCATTTTTTTAAGCTAAAAGACTATGGATTATCGCGGGCAAGTTTTTCAAGTAACTAAACAGTATTTTGTTTAATCTTTCTTCATTAGCATTTGTTAGGAAATTTTTTAAACTAACTTTTAGCTTTACAATATTTAATTTATTCATTTGTGCTCTCATATAATTGTCATTTCATCCATCTTCCATCAATAATTTAGAACACATCCTTAGTAGTATTTGTGAGTTTGTTTGTTTGGTAACGAGAATTGTGAAGGACTTCCTCTAGCTATAACATTTAGAGCAAGATTCGGCCAAACTGTTAAAATTCTAACCGTAGTATTAACTTATTAGATTTTATGACCTTATTCTAATATAAAATTGATGGTTGGAATTTTAAAATTTTAACCGAATATTATCTTAAATGTCAGATATTTATGACCAAATAACTAGAGGGAGTCATTTAATTGGCTTCTCACTTACTCGTTCTGTCCCAAAATAAGTGGATTCCTCGAATTCTAAGAAAAATTTAGGAGAGTGACGAAAAGATCAAAGTGTCTCTTATTAATGTAAAAATAGTATTGGTTAGTGAGTAGGTAAGGAAAATTAAAATGATAAAATTTCTTAGTTTGTGGACTGAGAATATGTAAGAGGATAAAGTTTGATCTTCACTATTAATCCTTAGTTGATCTAGAGGTATTAGACAAAACATCTGAAAGAGAGATGAACACTAGTAACAGGCACAAAATGAACTCAGAGAGTTGACAAGGCAGAAGAGAACAGTGAGTTTGGTATGATTGACTTTCCAGGCATGCTGCATTGTAAATAAGCTAAGAGAGCTTCCAATCTAAGTGTTGGGATGAATACCCCTCGTTTCCTATAATTGCTTTAAAAAATCATATTAATCCATTTTTCAAGCTTGCAATACCTAATCAATTAATCATGTGCTAATGGCTTATCTCATTTTGTGTAATCTTCTTCTTCCTCTTCCCTCACCTCCAAACTAAGCCTAAAGCACATAAGCTCTCAAAAACAGATGAAAATTCTGAGGCAATAAACTAGTGAACATAGTAAAGTGGTGAAATCGTTATAAAACAAATTGACTACTGTCCATTTCGGTACTTATGCACTACCAGTTTCATGGAAAAAAAAGCATTGGAAAGAAACATTTTGTAATGCATAATACCACCAAAATCAGGCAAAATCTAGCAAGGTCACCGAAATGCAGATATGTTGCCAACAGTTGTCATTGAGATAACAATAGGTTTTGGCATAAGAAATGCTATTGCTAGCTTTAACACTCGGCCCACATGCTACTGGAATGCTTCTTTCAAAATAATCACATGTCAACAATACAATACAGTGCCATGCAGTCATGCATTCAGATACCGCAAAAGAAAGCTTCGATGAACAACAGTCAAATCAGATGAAATCCGGACATTTGGAAATTTCACTTACATAACGGTAACTAACTTAATCACACTGGCCATTTCCACAGACCACAAAATTTGAAACCCCTCGACATACTCAAAATGATTGTCTCAACTGTCAACGGGAGCCAACACCCAGTCACTGTGTTAACAAAAACATGTACCAGCATCAGTCCAGAATGCAGCTGACATTTAGATACCTTCAACTTCAGTAATGAAACGGACAAACGGTCACTCAAATCTCCTTGGAAACAAAGAATGGGTCACTCAGAGAAAGATCAGGTGCTCTTCTGTAGCTGAACACAGGACGGCCTCCTCTACGTCCAACCATCATCAGTGCACACTCCTCACTGGCACTGGCAAAGTTTGTGGAAGCCAGTGACTTTAGTGTGCTCGCAGCCTGATCCACAAGGGTCAAATTTTCAGCATCCACCACAAACACAATCTTCTCCAGCATTTGCGCCCTCTCCAGAATGAATTTGATGAATTCAAGTTCGTTGGTCCCCCCTCTGAATTGATCAAACACCACCTTCTTGATGCGCGACTGCACGCATTCTATAGGCCCAAGCTCCTGCCAGAACTTGGAATTGAGCTCACCACTGGACTCATCCACATCACCATTCTGCAAAACATAAGTGTCTGGTTAAGTCAAAAAGATGGAGCATGTAGCAGTAAATTTACACCTGTGGTGAACTGATCGTGCAAATCAACAACCTTTATGTGTAGCGCCTCGACATCGGGAAAGCATTTCAAGAAACTGGGCAAAATCTCCATTTCCTTGCAGACTTCAAAATTCACCTTTATGCCCAATATCTTCACACTAGGAACTCTTGCCATCGGGTTCACATTCGTCACCCCAGCCTGCAAATCAATGTGTAACTACAAAATTAATCTGCACATCAAGATTTATCCAGCAATGCAAAGAATTGTAGCAGGAAAAAAATTTGATCAGAAATGAACCTTGATGACCGTGTTGCCGATCTGAAGCGCGTGGATGCCCATGTCCAAGTAGCCGAGCACGGTGAGCTGCGGAGCGTAGCCTATCTTGATTTTGATGACTCCTTCCTCACCAGCGTGCGTCCCCCAGAGGATGAGCCGCTCCAGGCACGGGGCGTCCACGACGGCGAGCTCCTCGAACATGGACAACCAGAGCAGCACGCAGCGGAGGCTGTGGCTTTCGATGCGGACACGCGAGGGGGTGCCGTAGCCGGCGACGAGAGCGAAGGTCTCCAGCGCGGGGCAGCAGGCGAGCACGTGCTCGAGGTCCCTGTCCTTCATGATGCTGTGGCAGATGCCAAGCTCCTGTAGGTGGGGGAAGACGTCGGGGCCGCGTGGGTGGCCGGTGGTGTCCGGGAAGCGGCAGACGCCGAGGTAGAGGCGGCGGAGGGAGGCGCAGCGGAGGATGGTGTCCGGGAGTCCCACGTCGAGCGGCCACGGGCGGTTGACGAACACGAGGTCCTCGACGCCCTTGGCGGCGAGGAGGCGGAGCCAGTCCGCGAGCGCGTGGCCATGTATGTCCATGAAGTTGTTGACGAGGCCGACGAAGCGGAAGGGACCCGGGTGGGAGGAGAGGACGCGCGTCACGGCGTCCGCGAGGGATGTCCAGATGCTGGGGGACGCGCCGGCGCCGGCGCTGCCGGAGATGTTCGGCCCTTGCGGGAAGAGGTCGCCGTCGATGAGGACGAGCGGGGTGGAGCGCCAGATTCCGCGCCAGCGGGAGGAGAGCGCGGTGGTGCGTGCGGCGTCCTTGGTCGGGAGGCTGGAGACAATGTGGCGGAGGAGGTCGTCGGGGAGGGCGCTGATGCGATCCTCCTCGCCGTCGCCGTCGCTGCACGACGAGGAAGTGAAGGCGGCGGAGAGGGATGCCGTGGAGGAGACGGGGTCTTCGGGGAGGCAGGAGTAGACCACGTGGAGGATCGTGTCCATCGCCATGGCGGACGCCGTCGTCGTCGCCGTCGGCGTCGCGGGGATAATGAAAGGAGAGGGCTCTACCGCTTCGGCTTCCGACCAGTGAGAGAGCCAAGCGAGTCAAGTAGGCAAGCTGCTACGCGAGTGGCGGCTTAGGGTTTGGCGCTCAAGGTCATGGGCCGGATGCGTATGGCCCACGAATATTCTTAGCATTGTTTTTTTTTTGTGGCTTTGTTGATCCCAAGATTAATCATCCTAGTTAACTATCCTTGCAGTAATTAAATAACTTGTTTATGAACTAGCTGGCCGGTTTATGGAGAAGGGCTACGTACATGCATCGTGATTCATGCACTAAAGTGATTTGTTAGAGCTTCATCCCCCTTTCTGATTATTCTCTTGACTAACTATACTCCCGTTTGAAAATTCTGTCTTTATTTTTCATAAAGCTAACATTTAAAAATTTTGATTAATAATTAAACTAAAAATATATGTGTTTAATGTCATACAAGTAGTATCACTCGAATCGTATTTGATAATATTTTCATATGATGTTAATTTTGTAATTGTTAATGATATATTATAAAAAAAAACTAATGGTCAATATATACCATATAGAATTCTAAGACGTCTTATATTTTTAAAGAGAGAGGTACTAATTTGGATGCAAATGATTAAAGGAAAGCTTCTAAAAGCATTTATTACTGTACCACCACCTTGAAGTATGAAGAGTTCATAATTGTGTGTATCCTCAATTAAGAAACCAGAGGTGACATATGTTACCCGAAAAGTAAAACATTCTGCTACCAGATATTCTGATAATCAGAACTGTAAAACAAAAAGATGAATATTTCATAAAGTCAGGTTGAAAAACGACAACATTGTTGTTTAATAGATCCAGCGGGCCACAAATGCTAGGAGTAATTTTGTGCCATGTTAACAGCCGGCCTTACAGTGGCTGTATGACAATATAATCCCATATATAGGGATGGCAATCACACCCGCAGGCGCGGGCGCCCGCGGGCGCCGCACCCGACGGGCGCGGGCGCGGGTGCAAAATCGTGCCCGCGGGTGTCATCGGGTCGGGGCCCGCGATAGACGCGGGTCGGGCGCGGGTGACAAAGTTCACCCGCGGGCGCCTATCGGGCCCCGTAAACAAAGGCCCATGTCTACAGTCAGCCCAACCAAAAAAACCTAGGTGTGCCTGTGCCATCTCCCAAGCACTGCCTTGCTTCTCTCATTCTCTCCGTCTCTCGTCTGGTCGCCGACTCCCGCGCCTCCCCACAACATCCGCGCCTAGCCGCCGCCCAGGCCCCGTGCCTCCCCACCGCCGCGCCGCCCAGGCCCCGCGCCTCCCCACCGCCGACGCCGCCCAGGCCCCCGCGCCTCCCGCCGCCGCCGCCATCCCGCGCGGCTCCCCTCCACCGCAGCCGCGCCCACTCGCCCAGGCCCCCACGCCTCCCCGCGGCCGCTGCCGCCCACTCCCGCGCCTCCCACCGCCGCCGCCGCCCCCTGCGCACTCGCCTAGGCCCCGTGCCTCCCTTGTGCCTCCTATCTTCTCAGTCTCTCCTCGTCTCCTCTTTCGACCCGACGCCCAGGGCAGGTGCTGGTCCAGTGCAGGTGCTGGTTGAGTCTCAAATGCTTGATATGTTAATCCATTTTAGGATATAGCATGTAGTACTGCTCTTAAATTCCTAATCTCTTTTTCTGATTTGTTTGTGTAGTGATATAGCATGTCAACTCCTCGAGGTTCTAGAGCTCCAACTCCTTCATCAGGTGCTGGTGCTGGATCTAGAGATCCTACTCCATCAGATGCTGCTACTAGTGAACCAACACAAGGTACTAATGTGGTTGAAGTAGATAGTGGTGATGATCCTGTTGTAGTTGGTAATAAGAGGAAGCTCAAGTCTGCTGTATGGCAAGACTTTAAAAAATTAAAAGTAAGCGGTAAATGGAAAGCTGAATGCAATTGGTGTCACAAATAGCTTTCAGCTGAAGGTAGAAGTGGCACCAAACACTTGCATGGGCACGTAGCTAGTTGTGAAGCTCGGCAAGTAAGACATGGCCTAAAACAGTCCATGTATGGTTGTGTGAGATGTACTCTATTATTCTTAAGTCTGTAATATGCTGGGAACCTGAGACTGAGATGTAAAACTATATTATTTGGCTGTTTGCTGCAGTGCTGTTGAGAACTTGAGATGTTCATGTATTGTGTGTGAATGCATGGGAGTGTCATTGCAGTAGTGTTTGTAATTGTAAGACTATGTTATTGATTGTGTCCTGCAATTCTGAGATAGTAATTTGGATGTTAAATTCTGGTTGTATTCATTGTTATGGTTATTTTGATATGTTAATTATTGTGCAATGAACGCACCCGCGGGTGACCCGCGGGTGCGGGCGCGGGTGTGATATTCCACCCGCGGGTCTCATTGAGGGCGGGCGTGGCCAAGAGGCGCGGGCGCCGTCGAGGGCGGGTTTTTGCTCCACCCGCACCTCACCCGACCCGTTGCCATCCCTACCCATATACTCACAGTTCCACAGCATTCAGTCTAACAGGGAGGAACACAGTACAGAATGCACTCTGACCAAGGAAGAACCATGGATAACCAAAGTTAAACCTTACACCAAACAGCTAGTAAAATCTTGCAGATAACCAAAGTAACACCAACAATGCTTTTATTCAGTTTGTGAGCATACATGACACAACGATTGAAAGTAGTTCATCCAAATATGTTGATATGAATAGTTTCTGCAAACTTTCACCTATACCCAACATGATTGGCAACAAAATCTCATTTCCACAACAGGAGTTGTAACAGCCAAAGATGTCCTCACGCTTGTGGGAGCTGACATTGTCTGTGCAAGTAAAACATAAGACATGTATCTATTATCTAAAATAAGACTATTAGTACCTGAAAGAATATCTGACATTTTGTAGCTACTGAGGCATGAAGCTGGCCATTCTCCAAGAAGAAAATATTTGTAAAGAGTTAGTTGAGACAGCAAATTCTGCTTTTCCTTTCGAAATTGACACAGCTTGCGCAAAATTTGTCAAGCATCTGAAAGAGTGGCTGACTGGCTGTCACGTAGATACTGTCATACCAAAACATGATCATCTTGAGCCTCAGCGGTAGTCAAACGGGTCACTCAGAGAGAGATCGGATGCTCTGTGGAAGGACCAAGCACTATCACCTTCAAGCACAACGATCAAGAGCGTAGGGTTCTCACTGGCCCTTTTCGCGGTGGCCAGAGGCCTCAGCTTGGTGCGTATCTCGTCCACCCAGGCCTGGTCTCCATCAGCCAACACAACCACAATCTTCTGCAATGCCGCTGCTCTCTCCAGGATGAACTTGAGGAAAGCAAGCTCGCTCCGCTCCCCTCTGAACTTGTTGAACACCACCTTATTGACGTGTGAGTGCAGGCATTCGATTGGGCCCACGTCCTGCCAGAACTTGAGGTTGAGCTTGCCGGTAGGATCATGAGCTTCATCCGACTGCAGACAATCAGCAATATATATAGTAACCACAGATTGTTCATGCGGTGGTGCAATCAGACATTATGCAACTGCTAAATGTGAATGAGTGGAATCTTACCATGACATGTAATGTCTCAACATGGGGAAAGCATCTGAGGAAGACAGGCAGCATCTTGGCTTCCTTGCGGATCCCAAATCGCACCTTCAAGGCTAAGATTTTGACACTTGGTACCGTTTTACCTGCACTCATCCTTGTTCCAGCCTACAATACAAACAAGATTGCAATGCCATGGATTAGCAAAGGAAATTCCACAGTTGATACTATGTGTGCTATTGATATCAATGAAAGAAATGGACATGGAGCAATATCTCGCACACCTCGATGGTGGTGTTGCCGATCTCCAACTCGTGCACTCTTGGATCCAAGTAGCCCAGGACTCGCAGCTCTGTGGCGTAACCAATCTTGACCCTTGTGCGGCAAAAGAGTTCGCCGGGGAAACCCAGGAACGTCTTCCACAGGATGAGGCGCTCGAGGCGCGGGGCGACGACCAAGGCGATCTCCCGTGCCACCGACATCCAGAAAAGCACGCAACGGAGAGTGCGGCTGCGCACGCGGATGTGGGCGGGGGAGTAGAAGCTGGCGACCAGCGCGAGCGTCTCCAGGATGGGGCTGCACTGGAGCACGTGGTCGAGGTCCTGGGTCTCGATGTTGGTGAAGCAGAGGCCGAGCTCCCGGAGGTGGGGGAAGACGTGGGGGCCGCGCGGGACGGCGGCGGTGCCCGGGAAGGTCCAGAAGCCGAGGTAGAGGCGGCGGAGGGAGGGGATGCGGAGGACGTCGACGGGGAGGGGCAGGTCGAATGGGTTGGGGCGGTTGGCGAAGACGAGGTCCTCGACGCCGCGGGCGGCGAGGAGGCTGAGCCAGTAGGAGAGCACGGGCCAGTGGGTGGCCATGTCGCAGCAGGTGAGGTGGACGCAGAGGAAGGGGCCTGGGTGGGAGGTGAGGACGCGGGACACGCGGGAGGCGACGGCGGGCCAGTCGACGCGGTCGGAGTGGCCGCGCCGGAGGTCCTCCTTGGAGATGTCGAGGAGGTCGACGTCGTCGAGGACCAGCGGCGTGGTGGCCCAGAGGCGGCGCCATCGCGTGGAGAGCACCGCGGTGCGCGCCGCGTCGCGGACGGGGAGGTGGGACACGATGTTGGAGAGCAGCGCATCCGGGAGGCGGCTGACGCGATCCTCGTCGCCGCCGAGGCCCGGAGCGGCAGAGAGGGAGCCGTGGGAAGTGGAGAAAGCTGGGAAGGGGAGGCAGGTGAGGACGGCACGCATGAGGCCCTCCGGGGATCCCATCGACTCCATGGCGCGGGCGCACCGCGCCTCAGCCTGGAAGATGGAATCCAGCTGCGGATGGGGACGGAGGCTTGACTGTGGGGGGGGGCGCACTCAGCAGCTCCCGTTCTGCCGGCGGCGACCAGCGTAGGCATGCCAGCGGCTGGCGGCGTCTCGCTCCGGCCGGTGCCGATAAAGAGGAGCGAGGTAAGAGAGAGGTGGAGAGATGAGGACGAAATGGGGAACCTCAAAAGTGACGGCAGGATGACATGTGGGCCCAGTTTTCTTCCATTCTCTTGAGTTTTAAATCAACCCTGGTTTAGCTTAAGAGGAGGGTTGAAATAATGTTTTGAACAACGTTGATTAATCTCCGGGTTATAATTTGTGGTTGATTATCAGAATTCGGTAAACTTTAATATTGCAAATATATTTTCATGTAATAAATGTTATTTTACTTTCAGTGTAATCTTCACTCCATTTATTTAACTAGTGTGTGCAGCAAAATTGGTACTTATAAGTCGCCACTGTTTTTCGCAAAGTCAACATTTAAAAATTTTGACTAATGATTAAACTATAATATATGTGTTTGCGACATGCATATAGTATCACTAGATTCGTATTTAAAATTATTTTCATATGATTTTAATTTGGAAAAAGTCTACTTTAGTCCCTAAAGTATTAGGGTTGGTCTATCTTGAATTATAAAACCGAGTATTCTACCTCTGAAGTATCAAAGCTGGCTCAAATAACTCCTTAGAATGGTTTATAAGTGGTTTTACAATGTAGATGATGATGTAGCGGTGGTTTTTACCATGTGGATAACGAAGGGAACAATGCCATGGTGATAGAGTGGATTAAGTATTTTTTTTCACAAGTACAAAGGCTTGAGAATAATATACATTATTGTTAATATGTAATTTTTAGTCTTGCTGATCAGTGGGTGAAAAGAAAGGATTGGATAAATTTGGGTTTAGTGAAATAATTTTTGTGCGATGCAAGCAATACCGTTGCTACATCATTATCTGCATGGAAAAACCATCTACAAAACCACCCTAAGAGGTTATTTAAGCCATTTTTCATACTTCAGAAGATAGAATACCCGGTTTCATGTTCAGGGGTTAAGTAGACCAATTCTAATACTTTAGGGGTGAAGTACATTTTTTCCTTAATTTTTTAGTTGTTAATGATATATTATAAAAGAAAATAATGGTCAAAGTATAATATTAAAAACTATATAGAAATATAATATATTTTATATTTTTAATCGGAGAGAGCTAGCATATCTTTCTGTTTGCACTTTTGAACTAGTACAAATCAAAATGATCAAACTAACTTGATAGTAAAATTTGAGGCTGCCAGTTTGTGCACATTTGTGAACTTTTTGTGTTCCCCACCCGTAATTTTGTATCATTTCGTGAGAATATTTCCATCACATGATCAAACTATCGACGAATCAGCAGATGATCAACACCATTTTCATTTTCCATAACCTTGGAAGTTACTGTTAACATGGCTCGGCAACCATTAGCAACCAACTGACCAAGTTATCTTTGATCACCACAAAGTGAAAGCAACAGACATCATGATTGTGACAAAACTACTTGTGCATAAATTATGCAGCATAATAATGTGAGTAGCCCAAAATTCTGACTTCGTATAGTGACAAATGCATATTGAATAATGTGAGTAACCATGCAAGAACTGTTTTCGTAGCATCAATCAGCAAAACCAACTTGAAGCATCAGTTTCACAATCTGACATTCACATCAACCATATCTGCATATGAATACTCCAACATGGAGCATAAATGGATGAACAGAGTATTCAGTGCTCAATTACACCAACACTAGTATTAATTGGCGAACACGGCATTGCATGCAAGCACCTCCAATAGCCTCTTCATCCAATTGTCCAAACCAAAAATTTAGCAAGTACATCAAAAACACCCCTCCAACAAACTCTCCATCTGACTCTTCATGCCATCTGGCTAGCCATCCCAACCAAGTCACTTGCCATCTTTGGCTAGCCTCTCCGGCTAGCTATCCTCCAACCCCTCCTTTATCTCCCCTCCTCCTATGCTTCTCTCTCTCCCTCTCCCACGCAACGGCAAAGCCGACAAGGTCAGCAAAGCCAACTCAAGCGCAGTGGCCGGCGACAGTGGAGACAAGGCCATCGATTGGTGATGGCGATGGCCCACATAGCTTGGAGGAGGGACTCAAGGCAACAACCTCAGCTAGTGGGGTTAGATCCGAGAATGGTGGTCATGGTAGAAACCTGGGGGTGCGAAGGATGGCTCTGGTGGCCTAGTGTGGAGGCTGTAGCAACCCGTGAGTGTGCCGCGCATGAAGGAGGTCGAGATTTGGGGATGGTAGCGCACAGGAGGACATCGATCAGAGGTACATGACAACATTCAAGGCTGGCCAGCACTATCGACCCGATCTCGATGAGGCCAGCGTGGCCTTTAGATCCTGTCGACCTTGCTGCCCTCCTCCTCCACTAAGATGCTGACCTCACCACCCTCCTCTAGTTCCCGACGACGGTGATCTATGGTCGCATGCCATCCACAGCGCCACCATCGAGCTCGGCAGCGCCCCTCCCCTACGTTCGTCATCGTGGTCTACACCAAGAGAGAGAAGAAGAGGGCATAGGAGAAAATGAGAAGAAGAGGGCATAGAAGAAAAATGACAGGTGGGGTATAGAAAATTTAGAGAGAGATATAGAGAGGCCATTGGGGCATACAAGAAAATATGGAGAGGAAAATTTTTGGCCAGCTAGCTAAATGGCTAAATGGAGAACAGAATTTAGAGAGGCTGTTAGATATGCTCTTAAACGAGATTACCAACAATCCAAAAGGCATCTCACAGAAATTACGAAGAAATTAACATGTAATTAAACAGTTCAATAGCTTAAAGCTTATAAGCCATTGCGTGAAACTACATGCTAGAACTACACACTCTTCATGCTGAGCTGATCACCTAAACCATCTTCTAGACAAAGCATAATCTAAAAATCTAAACAAGCTTCGTGCATATGGAAGTGTGTGCCTAGATTAGCAAAATGGCAATGCTGTTGTATCATGAGACTGAAACCTATCAACTAAGCTGTGTGCTTGAGCTTCAGCAGTCAAAAGGGTCACTCTTGGAGAGATCGGATGCTGTTCGGAAGCTCCAGGAGCTGCCTCCGCCGCGCACAAAGATGACAAATTCTGCGCATCTACTGGCACGATGTGTGCTGTAAGTCAGAGGTTTCAGCCTGTTACCCAGCTCCTCTTGCGACGCATGATCTCCATCAGCCAACACAACCACCATCGTCTGCAGCAGCTGCGCTCTCACCAGGACGAATCGGAGGAAGGCAAGCTAGCTTCGCTCCCCACGGAAGTTCTTGAACACCACCTTCTTGATGTGTGACTTGAGGCATTCAATGGGGGAAACATCCTGCCAGATCTTGAAGTAGAGCTTGCCAATGGGCTCATCAGCTTCAGCAGACTGCAGATCATCAGCATGTTGTTAGCTAAGCTTGATCAACCACGGATTACTCATGCAGCAGCAATATATCAGAGGCAAGAAACGGTGCAAATGCTGGATGAGGAGAAGAGGGGATGAGATCTCACCATGATGTGCAATGTCTCGATATTGGGAAAGCATCTTAGGAATGTGAGCAGCATCTTGGCCTCCTGGTGAACTCCAAATCGCACCTTCAAACCTACGACCTTAACACTTGGAACCGTGGTGCGAGGGCTCGGCTTTGTCCCAGCCTACAGTTCGATATGCAACTCGTGATCAATCACAATTCACAATGCCATGGGTATCATTAGATGACTAGATACATGGAGTGTGTGGACACAGAGATGGAACAGAGAAAGCCCGACCTCGATGACGGTGTTGGCGATCTCGAGCACGTGTATTCTTGGCTCCAAGTAGCCGAGCACCATGAGCTCTGGGGTGTAGCCGATCTTGACCCTGGTGCGGAAATCATGGCTGACACGGCGTGGGTAGGGGAACTCGGTCCACAGGATGAGCCGCTCGAGCCGCGGAGCGACCACCACGGCGAGCTCCTCCGCGATGGACATCCAGAAGAGCACGCAGCGGAGGCTGCGGCTGCGGATGCGGACGTTGGGCTGCGTGTTGTAGCTGACGACGAACGCGAGCGTCTCCAGCGCGGGGCTGCACTGGAGCAAGCGGTCGAGGTCCTTGGTCTTGATGTCGGTGCGGCAGATGCCGAGCTCGACGAGGTTGGGGAAGACGTCGGCGCCGGGGCGGATGTGTTCGGTGTCGGGGAACGGCCTCCAGAGGCCAAGATAGAGGCGGCGGAGGGAGGCGACGCGGAGGACTTCGGCGGGGGGCTCGACTCGTACTGGCCAGACGGGGAGGAAGACGAGGACAAGCTCCTGGACGCCCTTGGTAGCGAGGACGCCGAGCCAGCGCGAGAGCGTGGCGCCGCCGCGGGAGCCCGCGTAGCTGCAGGCGTTCGTGAGGCGGACGCACCGGAACGGGCCCGGATGCGCGGAGAGGACGCGGGAGACGGCGTCCGTGACGTCGCGCCAGAAGATTTGGCGGCAGCCGCCGTCGTCGTCGTCGTTGGGGAGGAGATCGGCGTCGTCGAGGACGAGCGGCGTGGAGGCCCAGACGCGGCGCCAGCGCGGGGACAGCACGGCGGTGCGGGCGCCGTCCTTAACGGGGAGGCGTGAGACGATGTTTGACAGCACCGCGTCCGGGAGGCGGCTCATGCGGTCCTCGTCCACCTCCTCCTCGTCATCCCCGCTGACGAAGGCCGCAGCAGCGAAGAGGCAGCCGTCGGACGACGCGGATGACGGCGTGCCAGGGATGCAGGCGAAGATGGCCCGCATGATGTCGTCCGCGGCGTCCATCGGCGCCGAGCCCGATTCCGAGCGACGAAAGGAGGGTTTTGGATTGTGGAGGTGAGGAGAGGAGAGGCGAGGAGTTGGTGGAGACGTGCTCCAGTGTTGTAGGGTGCGGCGTGTTCTTCTTACTGGGCCAAATGTCGGAGGCGGGTTCCTCGTGGGCCCATCAGCCAGTTGCACTGTGGGCACTAATTATACCGATTAGCACATTTTATCGCGAAGTAACTAGTCTGGTGTCCCTGTGTGGTGCTTATTATACTCTCCATAAAAAATGCAAGACGTTCTGTATTTCATAATATCAATATTCGTATCATTTAACTAATTATTAAACTAACAATATATTTTTGTTACACATATGATATCATCAAATTTATATTAAAAATACTTTCATATGATATTAATTTTAAAGTTGTTAATAATATATTATAAAAGTAATTAACGTTTAAAATATATTATTGGACCGTATATATAACATGTACGACTTATATTTTTACATAGAGGTAGTAGTGATGAGCTAGATTAAACAGCAAGTTGTGATCATCTCATTTCGTGATTTATTTCATGGATTTACCATAGCCAATAAACTTCTGGGTGGTAAGTTGGAAACGTAAATCAACTGGCAGGCTGAAGCCACCAAGAACTGTTTAAGGACTGCACTGCACGAGACGCGGGACTGCATATACATGTTGCGAATTTGAAATGTTTCGTCCTCCCACTGTCATCGCCATACTTTGGGGCAGGGATAGGAGAATGGCAACATTTTTGTCCATTCAAAGATCCTCACTCCACTCTTGCTACTCAGAGACTGGGAAACAACCACACAAATGTTAAACCTAAATGCTTATATATAAAAAAAAATTTCGCTGGGCTAACTGAAGATAGCCACGGAAATTCCACAAGAGAATGCAGGAAAAAGAAGATTACAAATTCAACAACAGAGTTTAGCTTACATCATCATAAGGAGAACAATTCGACATCAACAAGTATAGATGGAAGTGGAACAAGCAAAATTTAGTCCAATCAGTTGTAGAAGGCAGCAGAACCAAAGCATAAACTGTACAAATTACGATTATCATTTGATCACAGCCTAGCTGGTCCCAGTCTTTCTGAATTCTGATGGGCAATGTTAATTCTTGTGATTGTAGCCTTCTATGGCAAATCGGAAGACCTGATACATTTATAAAGCACAAGAGAGATATATATGTCAACAAGTCTGAATCCCCAAATCAACAAAAAAAATCTAAGTAACATTAGAAATGGCTAAAATATTAAGCTTCTTCCGAAGGACGTAATTCATCTACCAAGGGAAGCAATTAAATATAAATATTGAGATGACTTAATATTCTATTGTCCTGATAGTACAATCAGAAATTAGTCGATCCAACAACTCATCAATCAAAAGATATAATTATCCTCCAATCATATCCAAGTCAGGTACAAAGAAACAATACACTCAATATTCTGCTACGACTATCCTGATAGTATACTCGTCTGAAATCAGAACTAGTGAACCCATCAGAATTCAGATGTCTCACATCATATTCAGCTTGAAGTGCAAAAGAATTTAGCAAATGTCCGAAAAAAAAACATACATACATACACACTCACACTCACAGAAGCAATGCATAAACATCGTTGGCGAAAGAGTGCCTGCACCGCAGAATGCACCGAGCCATTGGGCCAACACCCAACATGGGTCGATCGAGTCTACAAATAACCAGCAGAACAGCATACGGGCCAGCAGCTGCCAAGACTAACATGTGGTTGCTGACTGCAGCTGATTAAATGTACTGGTTTGCAGCACACAGCCAGAGGTGTGAACTGTAGTACCAAGACTGTTGGATTTCTGGTATGCTGTTCACATGGATTGCTTACATTGCTTAATCATATTATTATAACAAAAGTTTGGTTTGACATTCAATATTGTATATTTTGATGAAAGTCAAAAGTGTTCTAATTCATACCTGCAACGCTAATGGATGCAGGTACATCATTTTTTTTTTGCTGCTTGCAGCGGTTTAAAAAATGCAGCAACAAGATAGAGCCAATTTAACCAAAGACATACTAGGAAACCAATAAAAGTTATTGTGTACTACAGAAATATAAGGTGCAAGTAAAATTAATATTCTGCAAGATATATAAATCACTGTTAATATGTCTCCCTCTCATATCTTGAAGGTCACAACAAATAAAGTTTGATCATACCGCACGTCATTACCATGGAAAGAACAATTTCTAAAATCAAACAGCTCAACCATTGGATGCAAGGAGGCAGTTTTATCCACAGATAACATCGTGATGAAATGCCATAGGTTGAGCTTAGATTATAGATGTATTTACAACACAATTCCATGCATTGCAACAACGATGGACTTCAGCACAAATGAAGTGTTTATTACATAAGGGTTTATTGATGGCTAACCAAATATAAGTAGTAAAGCAGCACACCTGCATTGTGATGCTCTGAGGTGCAGATTTTGCTAATGAGCAAACCATGCTGACATGGATCGAAAAGTAAGAACAGCGCCCATGTACAAATGACGGCTCTTAGAGGATACCTTCAAGTTGAGCAAGCAAATGGGTCACTCTGCGACATGTCGATGGCTCTTTGGAAATTCCAAGGATAAGACTTGCCATGACTCTCCACTACCACTGTAGCATCTGCAGATACACACCCTTCTGAAGACAAATGACTCAGCACAACATCTCTAGAGTGACCATCATCAACAAAAATAAGCATCTGCTCCAACATTTGGGCTCTTTCCATGACAAACTTTACAAATGCCAGCTCATTGTCTTCACCTCGTGCAGCTTGAAACACAAACTTCCTTAGATGTGAATGGACACATTCAGTGTAGCCTACTTGATCCCAGAACTCCACTCCAGCATTGACTGCTGTCTCAGAAGGAACTGACTGTATTTTAGGCAAACAAGATGATTCAGTCAACAGAAGCACACACAAATTATTACAAAGTGAATGATACAGTAGTAGAATATTGGTACCATGATATACAATGTTTCTAAGCATGGAAAGCATCTAAGTAACAGGGGCACTAGTTTCACTTGCTCCGCGACACCAAATTGCACCTTCAATGCCAATGTCCTGAGGGTCCGAACCATAGCACTTGGTTTCACCTTTATCCCATCCTATAACACACACACGAAAGCAATACATGATGTAGTTTGACATAATTGTGAAAACTGAAAAGCATTGCCACAAGAAATGATCAGCAACCTTGATGACAGTAGAACCGATCTTGAGCTGGTGCAGACCGACATCAAAGTACCCGAGAACCTTTAGCCTTGGCGCATTGATGATCTTGACGTGCATGGAGGCTCCGGTGATCGGCTCCAGCAGCAGCCGCTCCATGTTGGGGGCATCGTCGAGGTGCACCTCTCTGACCATGGACATCCATAGCACGACGCATTGGAGGCTCCCCGACCAGATATGGACGTATCTTGGATAGTCCTGTGTTAGCACGAGCGCAAGGCGCTCGAGCTCGGGACAGCGCGGGAGCACGGCATGAAGCTCGCGTCCTGCATAGCTGAATGGACAACGCCGAGCTCCTGCAGGTTAACGAACGATGGAGGGAGGCCGGATGTGTCGGGGAACTGGCAGAGGCCAAGCCAGAGGCGGCGGAGGGACGCGCAGCCGAGGAGATCGGACGGGGGACGCCACTCGATAGGCCAGGAGCCGTTCACAACGACGAGGTCATCGACCTCCTTGGCGGCGAGGGAGCCGAACCAGGACGCGACGACGTCGGGATCTACGGAGGCCAGGTGCTCGAGGCGAGGTGTGCGGAGGTGACGGGGCCCGGGTGCGAGGCGAGCGCCGCGGTGACGGCGTCCGGAGTGAGCCCGCCGCCGTCGTCGAGGCGGAGAGGGGTGGAGGCCCAGACACGGCGCCAGCGGGAGGAGATCGCGGCGGCGCGGGCGGCGTCCTTGGTGGGGAGGCGCGAGATGATCCTGCGGAGGAGCGCGTCGGGGAGCCGGCTGATGCGGTCCTCGCCGTCGAGGGAGGAGACGTCGGCAGCGGCATCGACGGCGGAGGAATAGGATTGGGAGTCCTCGGTGGAGAATGTTGGAGGCGGGAGGTAGGAAAGGACGGCGGCGAGGGTTTCGTCCATGGCGATGGTGGCGGTGGTCGGCGGCGGAGTGAGGAGGGGGAGGAGGCGAGGTGTTCGGGTTCGGGTGCGGGAAAGTGGCGAAATGGCGAGACGATTAGACAAGTGGAAGGCCGTGGGATGGGCTGGAAAGCCCGCTATAGGCTCAACAATCGAGGCCTAAATTTTATAGGCCTCGATCTAGGCCCATCCATGTATATGGGCTTGTATTTAGTGATTTTTTCTCGCAGATCATGAAGGCCTCGTTCTGATGAGCCTCAAATCCGGCCCATCTACGTATTGAACTAAAACTGCGGTCACTCTACACAGAATTTTTTGTATTTTTATATTTATTTATTAAAAGATTTGCAAAAGTAGATTTTGTTTGAAAAAAATTGCAAAAAGACTCCACCGCGCCCTCTGGGAGGGCGATTTTTAAAAATCGCCCTTCCAAGAGGCGATTTTGATGACGTGGCTGATGGCCGTCGGCCCCTCGACCGATAGCCGTCAGCCATTTTGCAGGTGGCCCCTTGGCTAGCTAAAAACCGCCCTCTCAGAGGGCGCAAGGGGGCCGCCTGGAAAATGCGTCCCGGGGCCGGCCTCCCGCGCGCCCCGCAAGCTGCCCTCGGCTCCGCCACCCGCGCCTCGCCCGCCGCCCGCGCCCTCGTCCGGCGCCCGCGCCCGCGTTTCTAGGCCGGCCCCCGGGACGCATTTTTCAGGCGGCTCCCTTGCCGCCCTCTGAGAGGGCGGTTTTTGGCTAGCCAAGGGGCCACCTACAAAATGGCTGGGGCCGACGGCCATCAGCCACGTCATCAAATCGCCCTCTGGAAGGGCGATTTTTAAAAATCGCCCTCCCAGAGGGCGGTGGGAGTCTATTTTTACAATTTTTTCAAACAAAAATCTACTTTTGCAAATCTTTTAATAAATAAATATAAAAATACAAAATTTTCCTCTACACACATCTATGGGCCGGGATTTTGTTCGGTCCAAATAAGGCCTACTCTGAATTCAAGCCGAATAGCCAATCTGGGGCTCCCTTCATATATTTCACTATGTTTGTACCTTGAATTTCCCTCATCCAAATTATCACATCCTTCATCCTTGCTTATTTATATGTAGGGGAGAGGCTAGTGCGCGCGCACGGATAAGCTGACGCCCCCGCGTGCGCCAGCCTACGTAGCCGTACGTCCATACGCCGAAAATATCTCATTAAACACTAATCACCCTTTCTAATCACTATCATTAGTACTTAATAATTTTTTAATTATAAAATAATACATAAATAAGCAGAGTTAAAAGTGTAGATTTCAATTGAAAGTTCGAAAATCTAATTAAAAATTTTAAATTTTGAGTTGAAAATTTCAAAATTTGAGTAGACTTTTTAAAATTCTTAATTGATAGTTTTTAAATTTGAGTTGAAAGTTTCAAAAATTGAATTGAAAGTTTCAAAATTAGAGGTGAAAGTTTCAAATTAGTAGTATAAAGTTTACTCGATTTTTTAATATTTTATTTTTTTTAATATTTTATTATTTATTAATTTTTTTACTGTGCATATGCATGTGCATGTATATTTGGGGAGTGGAGCAGGCGAGCAGCGCTGCGCGTGCAGTAGCTTTTGCGTATATGTAGTTCGATTTCCTTATACTGTGCAATTTACGCCTTTGAAAATGTCGAGTTGCAAACCTATGTACTCTAGTTCATATATAGCCTACCGACAGCACGTGTGATAGAAGCGACATGTCCGGATTTATGATTTCCATAACCAAGGGCCGATAGTACAAATGACAAATCGAATGTCACGTTTGCTAAATTTTCCCCAAAATGAAGCACACAACCTTCTACATGCTGCCAAATCCAGAAACACAAATTAAGTTGTCGAATTTAAAAACAAACTACGTGACGACCCAAACACGAAAGCACACGTAGTACACACATCGGCCGTCGTCGACCGGCCGGCACCAGCTAGCTAGCTAGCCACGTCGCCACATCGATGTCGCCCTTCACCTCCACCTCGGCGACGGCGGCGAAGCCGCTGCTCCCCTCCTTGGTAATGGTGATCCTCTCCTCCACAACGACGGCGACGGCCTCCGGCTCCTCCTCGCCGCGGCCGGCGTTGGAGAGCACGAGGTCGAGTATCCGGAGCATCTCGTCGGACGCCACGAGCTGCGGGAAGTGGCCGACCGAGTCGATGGTCACCATGGCGGCGCGCTCGATGCGGTCCTCCATGTACCTCCCGACGCACGGCGGCGCGGCGAGGTCGCCGGTGACGTGCACGAGGGTGCACGGCACGGCGACGCGGTCGAGCACGTCGCGGTTGTCGCCGAGGAAGATCATGCGCGCCAGCCCGTGCGCCACGCGCGGGTCCATGGCGAAGAAGCTCCGCTCCAGCGTCTGCACGGCGGATGGGTCGCCGGCGATGAGCGGGACGAAGCCCTTGGCCCAGGAGAGGAAGTCCGAAGAGATGGTGGCCAGCATGGCGTCGATGTCCGAGTCGTCGAACCCGCCCTCGTAGTCATCCGAGTTGATGTACCTGAAAAACGGATGTTTAATATCCGCATGGCTCTACGGGAGCATCTAGTATTTGTTAAATGAATATTTTTCGATTTTTTCATTCATTATAACATCGTCTAACAACTCCCATGACTAGTGTGACCTGACCGTGTCTGAAATAAGTTCCATATGATTTTTATGACGTGGAAGTAAGAGAAAAGGAGAGAGAAAGTATACCATCGGTTGATTAACATATGGTCTAATAGACACCTTAATTCTATATAATCATTATATATCTCATCAATAGAGTAAAATCATTAATTATAAATTAAAAATTTATTATAGACAACTAAATAGATAAACTATTGTTTAAACTGTCTATATGCCGCCGTCTATATATGAAAAAAAATTACATAGAAAACAGCCTCCTAAAATCATTGTTCATGCTCTTAGAAGTCGTTAATTTCATTATTTAGATCTAACCGAAGTAAGCATGCAGCTAATGGTCAACCACTAGCCTAATAATTAAGCATTGAAGCTTCTATGGTTGTTTTATAGATGTCTCTAGATGAAAATTCAAAATTAACTATATATTAGGTTGGTTCGGACAATAACGACGAGCATATCCTAGCTACTTCTTAAAGGTGTTGTTAAAAAGATTATGTTATGGACACTATATTATCGTCTGAGTTATAGGAAGACAGAATGATACGCTCATGTTATCTTAGGCTTCTTTTTCTTTTTTTCTATTTTGGCTGTACGTATCCTTAGTAGATGTAGAGGCAATATGTAATTTCATACTTACTATAGTGTCCACTTTTTGAAAGAAAAAGGATAAAATTGTCTGAGGTGTACGTGACGCATGTTAGCCCTCACCTCGGGGAGGCGCCGACGAGCACGAGATGGGTGAAGAGCTCTGGCCGCTTGATGGACGCAATGCAGCCGATCATGCCGGCCATGGAGTGCCCCACGTACACCGCGCCGCTCACTCCCATCTCGTCCATTCAGCGCCACCAGCTCGTCGGTGCGAACCTCGCGAACGTGTACAGCCGCTCCTCCTCCTCCTCGCCGGCGCCGCTGCCGCCGGAGAAGTCCCAGTCGAACAGGAGCACCTGCACATAGGCGCGCGCACGTCGTTTCACAGTCATGTACCACGCATGCATGGCTCGGCGGCCGCCCGCCGGGCGCCGGCCATGTCTAGATGGATGGATGCATGGAGCCATGGACTGATATACCTACCTTGTTCGTCTGCGTGAGATGGGGCAGGACCCTATCCCAGATGGCCTGGCTCCCTCCATAGCCATGGGAGAGGACCAGTGTCCTCTCCCCACACCCTAAGGTTCTTGGATTGCAGATACATCATTCAGCTAGCCAAGAAGACCGGAGAGAGATGGTTATCGGCTTATGGATACTCTGCCTCCTGTAGCTAGTAGCCTAGTACTCACCCAGTATTTATAGGGTCGCAGCTCTATGCTAGAGAGTTTACTAGCGTGATATATATATATATATATTCAGACTATATAAATAAAACATGCCCAATAGAGACAACTCCAAAGGATATAGAGAAATTTAAAATATATATAGAAGAATTATTAAAATAAGGAGCAATAAGGGAAAACAGGAGTTCACATAGATCTACAGCATTTATAGTAAGAAACCATGCCGAAGAGGTTAAAGATAAATTTAGGATGGTCATCAATTATGAAAGATTAAATGATAATACTATATATATATATATATATCATGTGTTGGAGACACACCGCAACCCCTTTGGACAGTCCTCCTTCGAAAGGCTCAAGATCGAAGATACCTAATGGAGCCCCTTCGGCGGCCCTAGACTGAAAGCATAAGGTGAAGGGCCCAGCTCGAAGACGAAAGACACAGTACACTTAGTGAAGATGAAGGACTTTGGGACGGAGCGCTGAGGCCACCGGCGAAGGACCTAGGAAGGCCGAAGAGACCGACCCCCTGCGGACAGAACTTATCGGCGCTCGTCTTGACTAAGAAACAAGGAGGCCAAAAAGGCCGAAAGGCCCACCGAGGACCTAGCCTAGGTAGGGGCCTCGCGGCCCGCGTGACGGCCCAATAGCTCATCAAGGAGTCTGCAGTCAAGAAAAGACGAAAATGCCCCTGTAACTGTCTCTATCAAGGGGCTATGATGTAATACCACCTGTAAATGAAACCCTAGAGTTTGTAATTGTACCCCTGTGCCTATAAATAGGCACACAGGCCACTATAATGGCAAGGTTTTTGAGATTAATATAAAAGATTTACTACTACAGTCCACTCTCAATTTCCACTGTTGTTCTTCAATAACAGTTGGCGCCATCCATGGGGAACCCTCCCCAAGTGAGAAGCCGAAGGCAAGATGCCTCCGAAGAGGAAGTCGATGAGGAAACGAATAGCCCCACGCCGCTACAGAGATGGAGACATCGAACAACCCAAAGACCCTCAAATCGAAGCGCAGGACAAGCAGGCCGAAGAGCTTCAGATCAGGCGGCTGCGCTAGGTGGAAGCGAGGACGCTGTGTCAGTGCCGAGGGCGGAGTACGAGGCCATGAAGGAAAGTGTCCAAAGACTACAAGACATGCTTCGTCAGATACAGGAACAGCAACAGCAACTGCAGACGCAGTCACAAGCCTTCGGACTCTACCAAGCTCCGGCCTTGTCTACTCAGGCGTTTGGACTTCACCAAACTCCGGCTCCATCTGCCCAAACGTTTAGACTCCAAGCACCACCTCCGCCCGCTTTGGCCCCTCAAGCCTTTGTTCTCCCCCCACCGCCGCGGCCGCGCCCGGCTTCGTCCGGCCTTAAGTGCCCCTTGTGATGGCACCCCGCGGGCAACGGCTCCAGTAGCAGCCCCTTCGCCAGCTCCAAGCTTGGTGCCACCCTCTGTCAGCGGCAGCAGCCTTCCCAACCTCCTTCGGCAGCAGGGTTGACGTCATCTATCCAAGCGCAGCTGCAAGCTCTCCTTCAACAGCTGGGTGTCGGGGGGCAAGGCGTACTTCCTTCGCCACCGCCCGTCAAAGTCACCCCTGCTACAGGGGGATGGGCGGCCCCCGTCGTCATGTATCATCACTCGTCCTAGACGGTGCAAGCTTCGCCTATCTTCGGAGTTCCTTTCCCCTGCGTTGCTCCTTCACCAACACCTACGCTGTATGCCGTGCTGGTGAACAACAAGAAGTCGCCGCTGAGTTGGGGGCTTCAAAGCCACCCGATCCCGTCTCAATTCAAGAACCCTTCGATCATCAAGTACGCGGGTGACTCGGACCCCAGCGAGTTCCTCTTCGTCTACGAGTCCGCGATCGAAGCGGCCCACGGTGATGAAAATACCAAGGTGAAAGTCATACATCTCGCGTTGGATGGCTTCGTGCGGTCATGGTACTTTAACTGCCTCCAAGTAGCATATACTCTTGGGAGCACCTGCGCGACATCTTCGTCACCAACTTCCAAGGCACTTACCAGGAGCCGAAGACCCAGCAAGAGCTCTTCGGTCTTAGGCAGAAGCCAGGGAAATCCATCCGCGAGTACATCCGGAGATTTTCCCAAGCAAGATGCCAAGTGCAAGATATCACCGAAACATTGGTCATCAATGCCGCTTTTGTTGGTCTCCTTACAGGTCCCCCTCACCGAGAAGATAATAAGAAAGCAGCCAAAAACGGTGGATGATTTGTTTCGCATCATCGATGGCTACACAAGAGGCGAAGAGGACACCAAAAGGAGGAATGAGATCCAAGCTGAACTCAACCAGGAAGGTGTACAGGGCTCGGCACGCGCGGCGCAGGCTAGACCGACGTCTTTGCAACGCCTGCAGTCGGCTGGAAGAAGTTCCGGGGACGAAAGGGCAAGCAAGTAATGACTGTCGAAGAGTTGATACCTTCGGCAAAACTTCAAGAACTCATAAGGTGGATCAGCGAAAAAGAAGCCAAAGAGGAAGAAGGACAAGTTCTGTGCCTTCCATGGCAAAGCTTCGCACATCACCGAGTAGTGCAGAAACATCCAGCATTCACGGAGTGCTGGTCGAGAGGACTAGGGTCCTCCTCAACAAGAGATCGCCCCAGGGGAAGCTGCAGACCAGTCCAAAGAGAATAGGTTGCTTCAGATAGAAGCATCTCAGGACGGGCAGCGGAGGGTGATTGCCGCGATCACCGTGGGCTCCTCGCAAGGCTTGGAGTCAAAAAGACAGAAGAAGCTGCATGAGAGGGCAATTAACCACATCGCCACAATGCCCCAGACCAAGCCACTCCCTTTCACCTCAACATCAATCACCTTCGGCCTGGAGGATGCCGAAGGCGTTTTCTTTCCACATCAAGACCCCATTGTCATCTCCGCGACATAGCCGGGTGCGAAAGTGCGCGTCATAACTCTGGTCGACGGAGGAAGCTCGGTAGACATCATCTTCGCCGACGCTTTTCGGCAGAAGGAACTTCCAGAAACCACACTTGCCCCGGCCGCAATCCCACTATAAGGCTTCGGTGGAAGTTCAGTTCGGTGGTCAAATAAACGGGTCCCAGACCAAGTACCAGGCAAGTCCCAGACTCCCTGTACTCAGGATCTCGCGGGTGCATCTCATTTTACCACCCTGGCGTCTCCACGTTTATTGACAACATACCCACCCTGGTTCCTCAAATTACTTGGCCAGAGGTGTCCCATTTCACCCATGTGGTCGCACGAATAAATGATCAGTGGAAATCTCTAAGGAAATGGTCCTTATATTTCATGTGAAGTCAGACCACACAGGCGACGACATCCCATGACTAGTTTTTGCAAAGCGATTGACATCGCATGTTGATTTTAAAATCATTTCTTAAAAAAAATCCCATAAATTTTCCCACCGTAATTTATATTTAATTTGGAGTGTCGTCGATACCTGTATCCAGAAATACAGGTACCGGGACGACGACAGGGCGACAAGGATACAAGGTCATCAATTAACAAGGAAGGTTTGTTATGCAATAAATAGGTCTGGGCCCTTCGGATCGACTTGTGATCCGCAGCCAAAGTTGTATTCCTAAAATGCATAGTTGGCAAACAATATATTTTAAAAATATAGTTTCGACATGGTCAAGGTGTGACTTGCCTTGCTCCTGATCTTGCACTTCTTTGACTAAATCCTGAATCAACTGCTCCTCGAACTCGACTCCTATGCATCACAAAACAAAAACACACAAAAAGCCACAAAATCATAACCTAACATAGTAAACTAATAGTGCCATTATATAGATCTCATTTTTAGAAAAATTTTAAGAGTTGAATGGGCTCAAACGGAGTTACGGTTAAAAAGATATATTTTCAAAGTTTAGGGAATTTTTCTATGAAATAAAAATAAATAAAAAGAAAAGAAAAGATTAAAAGATATTTTGGGAAAAATGTTTATTTTTTTGGAAACAGAGGCCAACAGGTGGGGTCCTGTTGTCAGTGGTAGGAGAGAGAGGATGATGGGTGGGCCCACATGTAGGTGATAGAAGGCAAGGGCCACATGTCAGTGATTGTAAATAGATGGGGCCCACATGTCAGACAATCGCGAGAGAGAGGGGAAAATGGGGCCACTGGCAGTGAGAGAGAAAGAGAGAGCAAGAGAGAGGGATGCCGAGGAGAGGAGATCGACGGCGTACGGCGCCCAAGCGGCACCGATGATCGGCGGCGAGCCGGCGGTAGGGAACGGAGGGAGTGAGAAAGGCTTGGAGCGGCTCGGATGGGACTGCCAGTGGTCGATGGCGGTGGAACGGAGCAGCCATTCTCGCAGGGGAGGGAGGAGAAGGCGGAGCTCGTCGGCGACGGTCAAATCTTCGACAGTAGGGGCTCGGATTGGAGCCAAACGAGGCGGCGGGATGCGAATTAGGGGAAAAAGGAGAGAGGTTGGGTATATACCTTGGTGGCGATGGGGATTGCAATGGCGGTAACGGCGGGTGGCGGCCGACCCGATTTGAGCGTTTTGCTAACGGTGCGAATCGGGCGGCAGTGAGGAGCGGGGAAGGATTGCGTGGCTCTGGGGAGCTTGGTGGCGGGGTTGCTTAGGGGATTTGGGGCCAGAGGCGGTTGGGCGGCATGGAACAGAGGCGGCGGCTATGGCGGAGCTCAGTGGCGCTGTGGGGAAGGCGATGGAGGCGGTGGATTTGAGTGCGGCCGCGGCGAGGGACGTCGAGGCCATTTATAGGCGGAACCCGAGCGCTAGGCGATGGCGGTCAAAGGTGGTGGTGCGAGCTTTGGCGCGGCAAAGCTCGGTTGGCTGAGGCAGAGGCGCGACAGAGCGAGGGCAGCGGCGGCATGATGGTGTCGGCCCGAGTGTGGAAGAGGAGAGGAGGGCGAGCGGTGATGGGACAAGACGGTGACGGGGTGTTCTCGGTAGGCATGGCGACGCGACAGGACGGCCGGGTGATGGAGCACGTGGCACGAGACGAAGGTGAGGCTCCCGGAGGCGGCAAAGGGTTGAGATGACGGCGGCAAAGGCAACACGGCAGAGGAACGGTTAGGGGCGAGAGCCGTGGTCGTGCACGGCTCGGGAGCGAGGCTCGGCCACGTGTCCCCAGGGCCGAAGAGGTGGCAGGCATGGTGCGAGGAGGAAGACGGCCCTGTGTCCCCGTGCGGCTGACAAGCGGGCCCCAGGTGTCGGTGTGCGGGGCTGGCATGCGGACGCGTGTGCGTCACGTGTGAACGCGAGCGGTCGGATGCGGACGCGTGTGCGTCACGACGAAGCTGGTAGTCCTGGTCAAAGTCGAACACGTCGTGCCCAGGGTTTTTCCGTAGCCACTTCGCCACAAAAGCGAAGGGCATAGCTCCGACCGTTTATCACCACGGCCGGAACACAGTCTTCAGGGCCTAGATACCTCATCTTCCCAGGTGACTGGGACGCGACGAACATGAAGTTCAGCGCTGGCCGCAGGTAGTCAAAGCAAGGAAAACTGAGCTTTTGATTAAGTGACACCTAATGTGCGAAAGATGTTTCCATTCATAAGAAAAGTTGGGGCCGAAGGCCTTACAAAAGTAAATTTACAAGAGGCCGGTTTTTGGCAGAAATAGATACCCTAAGCTATAAAAAAAAGATAAGCCAGGCAAGGGGGGTCGTCACACTTGCGGCGGCGCCTCGGCCTCTGGCATGTCTCCACCAATTTCTGGCATCGTCTCGACGGCCTCGCGCTCCCTTCGCCTCTCCAACTGATCATGAAGATGCTCGGCGGCTATCTCTTTGCCTTTTGGCACCCACTAATCTTTTTGGAAGGATCGGTAGTGGGACTAAACCTCATTCCCGCCCTCCACACGCTGTTGTCTTCGACATCATGGGCGTAGATCGCGGGGAGGTCCTCAAGGTGGTTGCAGCAATCGCTGAAGACATCGGAAGCGTCCCCGACCACCCCTCCGGCCACGACACACCAATCGGTGAATGCCTCGGCTGGGGCATCATTCTCGAGCAGCGGTGGAGGAAAAGCGCCCATCCTTGTGAGTGCCACGCGCAGCGTACGACTGGCATCTAGGGCCAAAGCCCGAGTACCGGCCTCGACCTCTTTCGCCTCCGCGATCTTAGCATGAAGACATTCAAGCTCGGCTTCGCGGTCGGCAAGGCGGACTCGGAGCTGATTGGCCTCGATCCTCAGGGCAGAGTTTGAAGCCGTGGCGTCCTTAAGCACCTTCTTCAAGACACTCTGCTCCTGGGCCAGCCGTTCCACCTTCAACACCTCATCCCACTGACGACTCTTATGGCCGTCTAAGTGAGCGTGCGTCATACGCTCGTAGCACCCAGTCAAGGAGAGCGCTTGAAATACACGAAGTTAAGAAATAAGCGAAGCAGGATTAAAGATCCATGACACGGGCCAAAGAAAAAGGCAAAGGGGGACAACCAACCTTGGTTAGTAGGCCATGTAGCGACAAGCCCGCCTCGTCAAGGTTGAACCGGTCCTCGACAACCGGTTGGACGTCGGAGGGTGAAGCCAAGGAGCTCAGGCCTCCGACGAACGAGCGAAGCTCGTCACGGCAGGCGAAGTCCTTGAAAATGAAGCTTGGAGTCGGGAGGATGTTGTCGGAAGCGAATAGCGTCGCAGTCGGCCGCCCGCTTGGCTCCATGATGCCTTTACCGCTGCTGCTAGTGGGCTCCGATAAGCCTCCGGCCAGCACATCCTCCGCTATGCCCTCACTGTCGTCGTCCATGACAACTTCTTCCTCAACGGGCAGAGGCTCTGGTGCACCAGCAAAGTTGACTCAGAGTCGCTGAACACCGAGCCCAGCACTACCGGTGTGAACTGGAAATGGACCGCCCTCCTAGCGCTCCCGGGACGAGCGGGGAGCGCCGAAGACCCGCGAGCGGGAAAAAGCCCTGTTCTCTCCCGACCGACGACGGGCATCGCGACATCAGGGCTGGGGGTTCGCCTGACAACACCAAGGTTGGTGTCCCCTGTGTCACCGTTCTCGTCGTCGTCATCAACGGCTGGCCGTGGCGAAGGGCGGATGGCCCGAAGAGGCTGAACCATCCGTGGCGCCATGCGACTTGGCCCCGCAATGTCACTGGCATCTTTCATCCTTTTCTTCCCCGCAGTGTCCCCACCATCATCACCCTGGGGCTGGACGGGGTTCTCGTGCAGGGGAACCTCCTGGCGAAGCCGCATACATACGCAGTTCACCCTTCCTCCATTGAGGAACTTCATGATCTCCCCATATTCTTTCGGAGTCATGTCTCCGACGAGGTGTTTTGCCAACCTCTCCGCTTCGCCCAAGGAGACAACTGCAAACCGCGCAAAGTCGCCTGAATCAAAACAGGTCAAAACGGAACTCAGTGGGCAAGCGAAGCATCGAGAGAAATCAGCAGGGACATACCGAGGCGATCGTTGGGGACGGCGATGGCGGGGAGATCGCAGATCCGATTGTCACAGTTGATGGTGATGTTCCATGACCGCGCCAATGGATTGACGCCCATCATCAGGTACTCCTCGATGAGGTTCCGAACGCTGAGGTGGCTCACGATGGCTCAAAGGAGCTGACGGCGAGCCTCTAGTACGCCGGTATAGGAGATCTTGGGCGGGCGTCGAAGCGGGGTGCTTAACAATGTCAGAGGGCCTTGAAACTCGCAGGAGTCGACGGCGTAAGATATCTTGTGGTAGAACCACCGCCTTATCCACAACTTCTCCCATTTCGGCATCGAGGCGGGGACGAACCACAAATCAGCCTGGTCGGGCCGCGTGATGAAGTTCACGCTGCCGAACACACTCTTTTTCGGCCCCACCGGTGTCTCCACCTTCTTGCTATACAGGGCAGCTTGGTGAACGATGTCGAAGAGATCGGCCGCCGGCTTGAACTGAGCCCGAGCCATCCACTCGAAGACGACGACGCAGACGAAGGCGCTCGGGCTGAGCTGTGGTAGCTCCAGATTGAAGAGGGCCAGCACCCTAGGGAGCAGGTCGTAGCAGGGGAACCGGAGCCCGACATTGAAGTATGCGGTGAAGACAATCACCTCGTCATCGCCAGGCGCGGGGACGACATCTTTCCCGGGCGCCCGAGCAAAACCCTCCGAAAGGGTCCCCCTCCGGCAAAGATCGTCGATATCAGACTAGCGGATGAGCGAAGGGCTGAGGTAGACAGTGTTATCATCATTGATCGATCCTAGGTCTACACCATCGGCCCTCGCCGAAGTAGGCTTCGAGGGAGCCATGGGCGCTAGGTTGGGCGAAGAAGGTTAAAGGTCGAAGGCTCAAAAAAGTCAAAAGCGATGGGGATGGTGAGCGCGAATGAACTGTGAAGAGCTCTCCAAGGTTGAAAGGTGGGAATGGAGTCAGGGGAGGCCGGCCACGCCAATATACAGGCGCGGCCACCCCGCGCCGACCAACCACGGCGTGCCACGTGGCGCCTCAGGAGGCGAACCGCCACAATCGCACTAAGCGGCCAATGAAGAGGCGGCACATGGCGCGAGATGAGAAGGCCACACGGTGTCTCGAAAGATGAACCGCCCCGTCGATGCCTCAACTGACGCGTGGCGTCGCAAGCGCCGAACCACCAAGAGGATGCACAAATCGTCATGGGGTGACAAGTGTCGTGGCCCGCGGAAATTACCCTCATCGCACCGCACGGTCTAAGGGCCTCGCCGAAGCATAGCGAAACGAAACCAAAGGTCTTGAGCTATATTCGGCTGAAGTAGGGGCGGCGAGCGGCCTACATGGCAAAATGCGTTATCCATGAGCTCGGTCGAGTCCCAGCTCACTCTTGCACATGAGGGCTTGTTGGAGGCAGGCCGCAACCCCTTCGGACAGTCCCCCTTCGGAAGGCTCAAGATCGAAGACACTTAATGGAGCCCCTTTAGCGGCCCTAGACTAAAAGCATGAGGCGAAGGGCCTAGCTCGAAGGCGAAAGGCGCAGTACACTTAGCGAAGACGAAGGACTTCAGGACGGAGCGCTGAGGCCGCCGGCGAAGGACCCAGGAAGGCCGAAGAGGCGACCCCGCGGGCAGAACCTTGTGGCGGCCGTCCTGACTAAGAAACAAAGAGGCCAAAAAGGCCGAAAGGCCCACCGAGGGCCTAGCCCAGGTAAGGGCCTCACGGCCCTCGTGACGGCCCAATAGCCCATCAAGGAGCCTATAGTTAAAAAAGACAGAAATGCCCCTATAACTGTCCCTATCAAGGGGCTATGATGTAATACCACCTGTAAGTGAAACCCTAGAGCCTGTAATTGTATCCCTGGGCCTATAAATAGGCACCCAGACCATTGTAATGGCAAGATTTTTGAGATTAATATAAAAGATTTACTACTACAATCCACTCTCAATTTTCACTTTTGTTGTGATCACTTATTATAGTTATTTTAAGCCAAGTACAATAAAATAAATTAATTGAACATAAGGCAACATGCCGTGATATACTGATATGTGATAAAACACAAAATTTCAGCTCTCACAGAACCTATTGCTAAACCTCCAACTATGCTAGGCCGTGGACACCCGCTTTGGGTGTAGAAGCCAGGTTTTAATCAATTTTTTTTTATAAAAAACGTCCAACTATGCTGGTTGAATAGCTCCATGGTCATTCTCTCTAAAGGCTAAAATACATGGTAGTCTAATTTGTAAAGACAATTCTGAATTTGCTGCTAAGTAGTCGAGCTAGTCTGAAAATTAAACTAGACCAACGACATCTCTTTACATATATATACAGAGAAGTTATTGTATAGTAACCAGCAGGATCGATGCATATGGCTTACTTTGTGAGTGAGCCATGCGTGTGTATATATATCCCCATATTATCTGTCTTTGTACATAAATTGTTATCGCTATTGTAGAACAAAAGTGAGGAAGATATACATCCCGTAGAGATTATCCAGTGGCAAATTGCTCCTAGAGATGTTTTCTTCACGTGGAAGGATGGATATTTAGTAAAAGAATTTGTGTTTGACTTTTTACAAACCATAAATTAAGATGCATGCTAATTATCCATGTTCAATACTTGATGTTTTTTTAGTTTAGCGACTCTATGTTGCAAAGCAATTATTATAAAATGTGCCAGATACATCTCTTCATATAGAAGCTGAATTAATTTTCATTATCAATGCGAATTTGATTAGAGCCGTGTGGTGGGAACCTAATTACATGTGTGGCTGACAGCAGGAGAGTACGCCAACGTTGCCTTCAACAGAGGACAACATGAAGTGGATGCCTGTATGGGTATCCAAGAATAGCTCAATCTCTCCAGTCAAATGATGATCGTTATAACTTGTTAGTATAACCACATATTTGCTTTCAAAGGATGTCATCGTGTCTAGTTGCATTAAACACAAAAGTATTTACAAGGAAATAGCCAAAAATTCTGGTGTGCAGTGGTTTGTTTTCTTATGGGTAAATATATATTAGACCTGATTAATCTATTGGGAATTTCCACAAAGAATTAATGAGGACAACTCTAGATCAGTACATGACTCAACCAAACAACAAGCAAAAGAACAAACTACCTTTTTCTATTGACACGGCACATATTGACACATCCTCTTCAACAAATAGTATCTATAAGATATACCCGATATGAGATGTGTCGTTTTGGACAAGTTTTAAGTTGGATCGATGTATGAAAATCATATGTGTAGAATCACCTCAACAAATTTCATAATATCATGATCTTATCAGGTTTTTAGAATATGTGATGCAACATATAACTAGAACAAGCATGAAGCAGAAAGAACATGCATATATACAAAAAATGATGCCATGTTCAATTCAATATATGTTATTTTTCATGAAACTAAAGTTTGTATATAGGCATGTACATATATCCATGTCGGCGACGTTTTGCTTGCATTTGAATTGTGAGCCCCACTACAGCTGAAAACGGAGGGATTCCCGGCCTTTGGTCCTAAAGAACAATATAGCTGCTAGCTGGCTACTAGGAGGATCATGGAAAAGTGGTAGTTTGTCGTTTCTCAGGGAAGGTGTGAAGCGTGGATTCCAATGCCGATGCATGTGTACTTATCACTATAAAAAACAGCAAACGTGGCACATGCAGCGCTATCATTGATCTCCACTGGTACTTCTTCTAGCAATGTCTTGATTAGACAACAACTATAGCTTAATTTTATTCCTCAAAAAAAATACTATGCTTAATTGTATATCAAGTTGCATATCTTATGGCCTTGTATAGTCAAAGCTAGCTAGGGTAATGCGGATATGTTTTTATTTTTGCATTATTTGATGTGATTGTATTATCGACAAGTGGCACACTCCAACGGTTTTATTATTCCTGTGTTAAAAATTGCACAATGCTCTTATAAATAAGACACCGGATTTTTCTGTTATTAATTTTTTTATACCTGTTGGTACCTCACCACGAGCTGAAGCATCTATGTATTGCAATATATGTATTTATCCCAATCAATTTATCTTGCTGCAAAAGTGTTTTTTTAATAAATCTATATGGATTATAATTTTCATCTGTTCAATCAGCATGCTAAAAGTTTTTACAAACTTTGAAACCATGAGTGTGACGTGTCGAAGGAATATATATATATATATATATATATTTATTTATTTATTTATTTTTATGAACTAATATGGCCCCTCTTTTCCATGGCAGGTCAGATTCCGATAAAAACACATCCTTAGAATAACATGATGTGTGCACCTCATGATCTCAAGGGGCAAGATATGCACAAAGATTTTCTACCAATATCTTAGTGCTAGCGATACATGCCTGCATAGTCTAATTGGAGCCAAAAACGTCATCCATGGATGGCACCACATACCAAATACACAAAGAGATAACCACAAGTTAAAACTGATCAAAAGCAGATTGGTCAAGGGTTGCAACGAGTCACATCTCCAACATGTGGACAGCTTGTTCAAGATCGATCTGTCCAGCGCATACGTCCAAAGATCAGCTTTTCGCGCAATTAAATTTTGTTGTCATCAACGTCAGATTATAGTCATCGCAGGTAATTAACTAGTAGCTATTGAATTGAATCGTCAAGATGCCAAAAATAATTGGGAGTAGCTAGATCAAACTTTTGTTTGTGTTTGTTAAGAAGTAGTATATCATTTTCATACATATGACTAAGGAGTAGTATATCATTGTAACATTAATGGATTACCAGAGAATATATATTGTTATGTGAAGAAATAGCCATTTTGGAGAATTACCCAAAAGATAGAGGTTTTCTTAATTTGTCCAAAAGGTGGATATTGACAGGTGTTATGATCAAGCTAGCCACTTGGACTCTTAGGGTGTGTTCCACGCTGCCTATTAGGAGAAAAAATTTTCTCGTTTTCTGTGAGCACGCTTCCCGAACTACTAAACAGTGTGTTTTTTGTAAAAATTTTCTATTATAAAAGTTGATTTAAAAAATTATATTAATCAATTTTTCAAGTTTAAAATAATTAATACTCAATTAATCATACGCTAATGGCTCACCTTGTTTATGTGATCTTCTTCCTCTTCCTTTTTCCCTCATCTTTAAACTATCCCTTAGAAATGCTACCGTGTCAAGTAGAAAATGGGCGTGTGGGCAGTTTTTGTTATGTTGTGAGACTTTTACAAGCACCAATCCATTGTTTTAATTCGTTAGCTGGTATCGAGAAGCGGCTATGATCGGTTACGCTATGACTGATAAACCGTAAAAAATGAACGAAGTAAAAAAAGTAATTTATAGGTAAAAACTTTTATATGTGCATTATTAGTAGTTTAAAAGCTCAAACTAGAAAATAGACTATGATGAAAAAAAAACCTAAAATTAAGTTTCAAAATTAAAATTTTGGTTGATGCTGATAAGCCGGCCGATGCCTCGGTGAGAAGCAACGTATTACTCTCCACAAGAGATTGGTGAGAAAAGTCCGTACTGACATCTAGACGATCGAAGAAGACGACATCATCTATGGTTATACTAGTAGCCAGTGTGGAAAATATGGAAAGAATAGAACTTACGCTCAAAAGTATTTCGGTAAATCAAAACAACCACGCGCCAATAATTTTCTAGAAAATTAAAGAAGAAATACAAGCTTGATCCGTATAGACAAAGCGTTATATTTAGAGACTTTTTTTTTAAAAAAAGGCAACTTATGTATACACTGTTGGTTCTGTGCCTGTTCATCGTAATTTTGCAATTTTTTGTTACTTCCTCACTAATTCCACGAGAAGAGGATTGGAGAGGATCGAGTCGGATTAATTCCACACTAAATACCCTTCAATCATCTTAGGAAGAGATTAACTGAACAATGCGTAAAAGAGAATAATTTTAAGCTTAGCCACACCGAATCCAATTTTAGCTAGCAGCTGCCATCTGTCCGGCCCGTCAAGCTAAGGCACACGCGTGCGTACGTACGTGCAGGTAGGCGCACGGTTACGTTACGTCGAACCACCAGCAAGTACACAGCAAGGGCGACGCGCGCGCGGCGTGTTGCTGCCTGCAGTGTGCGCTGCCCGTGCCTACACCGCGCGTACTATACGTGGTGACGCACCGGCTTGCGCAACATGCACGATGCGTGTGCCGGTTGGCGCGCCCGTGATGTGGCCGTGCGCCCCCGTGCTGGTGCTTTCAGACAAGTCAGCACGTACGGCGCGCGCTCGCGGGTACGCAATCCAACAAGGGGGGAAGCGATAATTATTAGTTAATAATTATATGCAACTTGTGTAATCTCTCTGTTAATCGCAGCCACAAAAGACTTGTACTCTCCCCGTTTCAAATTAATTATCATTTTCATTTGAATCTTTGATTATTAAATTTTATAAATTTTTATAAAAAATACTTTTATAATATATACTTCTTTCATTTTAAAATATAGCAACATAGAACTGGATTTTGCTACATAAATTTCTAAAAATTGATTGTTAAAGATATAAACGTTTGATTTAGAATAAACTTAAAATGACAGATAATTTAAAATAGATAGAGTATCAGTACTTCGAGGATCCAGATTTTAGTGACAAGTGTTTTCTACAGGTGCAGATGCATGGATCCGATCGGCCAGTTGCTTTAGAGTCATAAACCTGGTTCCAAGAAAAAGGATGCACGTGCCAACAGACATTTATTCGGCGGCGATCGCCGAGGAAATTAACGTCAACTGCACAAGATCTTTCCTTAAGATTTTCGATATGCTTAATTACTTAATCAGTCCCTCTCTGTTGTTTGTCTGACTTGCTGTACTCCATGCACCACAGGCGATCCGCACTCAATAACAGCCCAACACGCTCGGCCATCTGGTTACTGTACACAGAATCATTCAGCACAGACAGGTTTTGATTTGGACCTGGTAGTGTCGAGGCCACACACACACAGACACACACATACATACATACATACATACATACATATATATATATATATATACACATATATACATATATACATACATACATACATATATATATATATATATATATATATATATATATATATATATATATATATATATAATATACATATACAATATACATATACATATACATATACATATATGTTTTATATAATTGGGCACCAGGTCTTAATAGATTGATGATGGTGAAACGACGATACATGGGTGCCAACATAATACAAGGCTACAGTACTAAAGCATTGTTCCACTTTCTTTGCGTGGGGCGGCCGGCTTAATTAACAATTCAGCATTTCAGCCTTATACACGAATAATTACACACAAATGCGAAGACATAGAGAACGCTGAAAGCCTGACGCCTAAGCCGCTTCATGATGCCATATCAAGGAATACACAGCAGGACCTGAAAAAGAAAAGGAGAACGATGAGATTCTTCGTTGATCCATTTAACGGCACACCTCAGCTAAATTGGTGCCTAACCAACATGTTTTGACAGATTTCCAAGAAATTGATCCTTTGGGACGTATCCTTTTCTAATTGTTATTACTTTAATTCATATGGCAGCCGGAGGCAGGAAATTTTTTTATGGGTGTGCAGAGTTAATTTAGATACTGGTTTTAATACAAAAGTGAAGGTTTATGTAGAAAAAGATAAAATGAAAATAGTTGATGTTTTGGTCAGGCTAAAATTTGGTGTTTTGGGTGGAAAGGCAACTACTTAGACCCAACTATGTGTAAATATCTAATAAACAATATTATATATTCAATCTTTTGCACAAAATTTTGGGTGTACATGTGTGCACCCATGTCCCCCATGCCCCTATACTCCCTCCGTCCCTGATGGCAGCCAATGTTTGATTTAATCACTTCCATCCATAGTTAAACTTTCTTTCAGTGTGTATGTATTGAGACACAGCATGAGCTTCCTTGACTTCAAAAGGGCGACACAGCCAAGTGTATCTTTCGTTGTGACCTTGTGGCCTTGATTTTTTTTCTTATTTTAAATAGCATCCACACAATGTCCTGTCAAAGTTAAAACATGTTCCTCTATTGCAAAGTAAGTTAATAGCATCCACGCAACGTCCTGTCAAAGTTAAAAAATGTTTCTCCTGTTGCAAAGTAAGTTAATTGAATGCTAACTTTGAAAAAAAAAAGGATAAGACATGTTGTATATGTTGCTCATGCACAAAAGTGGATAATCGGACATGTATATGCTTTCGTAGAACAACTCAATCTATGGAGCTACACAAAATTGTGATCTTTTTTTTTTCAAAAACAGATACGGAAGCTCTGCCCCTATTTCATTGATAAAGAAGAGAAACGGATCGACCTAAGAAAGAGTTCATACCGCATACGGAAAACACCATCCTACAAGCATGTCAAGATCATTCCCTAAAACTACACTAAACACCTGAAAAAAAGTTTGATCTTTCAAACCAAGACAAAACAATACAAAAGCAATTATCTATATCAACAAGGGAATCACACGCAACTCTACTGCAATCCACTGTTAAAGCAAGCAATTCATACAAGTCAACAAGAACGCACACAATCAGCACACTGCAAACCAAACCTGATTGCATCTAACCCCAATAAGTAGAAGGATGATAAGTGAAACTAGTGGAAGAGCTTGATGTCCCCAGGACCTGTGGCCACTAGGCGAGCTCGTCTTACTGCAATCAAAGCTGCTGGGCAGCAATTAAATCCCACACACAGTAATCCTTGCCCTGCACCTAACATGAATGTCCCTAATTATAGTGGTTCACCTACATCATCTTGATTTGTCATGGTAATGTTCTGACTCCTGAGACATTGTTACCATTATTCTTCATCTCAGTCATACCATCAACAGCTTCGATAGCACACACACTCACTTTATCTAATTGAGATCCAAAGCACACCCCTTCAAGGCATCACCACACTACCTCTACGGCTCTACTACACTTGCCACTTCTGTCCCCAAGATGAACCTGCTAGAGCAACCATCCTCACACTACCCAAATAGCAACTGTGTCTGTTAGTCACTAGTCACTATATATACTTAAGAACAGTGATCTTACTTCACTTGCAAGCTAGATATGCAGTCACCAGTTGCAATCCAGTGGGGCTACCATTGACGTACCCAGCATGCCTGTCACTACTCCACTGTATGATCACCGTACCAAGCTGTTGCCAGAGTAGAAAGCCCATAGAAGACCAGAGGAAAGGTCCTTTGAGCGTCAATCAGCTCAGTGTAGTTTTTACTTATGAGAATTTCTGTAAACAGATGAACAGGCTTTATCCCCATAGCATTTTGAACCTGTTCTTGGCCATTTTGGTGATGATCTTTAAAACTTGAAAAGCACTAAGTTTTTCTGTTTCCAGTAGTATAAGTGTGCCTCTGGAACATATTTATACCGCCTTTTCTCATAACGCCAAATCCAGTATCCAGTTTGTGAATGAGGTACATGTACCACAAGGCAATGGCGGACCCAGGGGGTGTGCCTGGTGGGCACTGGCACACCCAAAAAATTAAAGCTCTTAGGATCAGGTACCCATAAGCACCATGGCTTAGGCAAACAAATGACCTAAATGAGTGTAGATAAGCACATGAAGATAGCACTCGTGAATCAATATGATTTTAGCTAGCGTTCTACAGAGGAACGTTTCGCGATGGGCGACGACGACAGAGCGTCGCAGCAAGCGACTGGCAACCGGAAGCCGCAGCAGCAGGTCAAGCCATGAACTGAGCTGCTGGGTAAGCTCGTGGCCAAGATCCACCGGCGACATATATTGGCAAAAGCTGCGCAGCTGTCTTCCTCAGCTAGAACAGCGGCACACTCCTTCACATATGGTTTTCACTTCTCTCCCTCAGACTGAATTAGTGAAAACCAAAACTACAGAGGTTAGAGAATTGGAGACTTCAAAGATTGAGGGCATTATTTATGATTTGTAGGCTTAGATCAATTTGAATCAATCGAATATTAAGAGAACAAAGGTACCAAGAATTCAGATTCTATACTATGAAAGAATGTCAATTTGTAATTCTCATTAGGTAACTGCAATATTCTATTGTTGGCTATGTTGCAAGCTGGTGTAATTCTACAAGAATTATGGGACTAGACTTGCATCTATATAATGTGATAGTATCAAATCATACATGCATCGAATTCTTAAAAAAAGAAAACTATTCATAAAGAGTGTTATCTCTTAAAAATATCTTTCTGCGCAATTCCACAGGCAGCCAGCTAGTTCTTTGTTGTGCATGAAGACTATTGGACTTCCTCTTGAAACATATGTGTGCACACACAATGTTTTTATTTTCTGGGTCCACCACTGCCCCAAGGTTCCACCTTGAATATTTTCATACTTAGCATGTCATTCAAGTATATTAATCTACTTTATCAAAGTTATTACAGCACAGAAGCTATCCACAACAATCATCAGTAATAGAGTGCTAAAACAACCAGATGCATTTGGTATAATTGCTGTAATTGATTTTATTCATTGATTGGATTGTGGCAGTTTCATTGCTCAATCCAGTGATATGTACTAAAGTGGATCTATATAAAAAAATGCAACACGCTGGTTAGACCATGATTTGAACTTCTTATAGAATTGACACGACATCTCCAGAACAATAATCACTTGGGAAATCCCTCAGTTATGTGAATACACTAGACTATGCGTATCAGACAGATTCTATTTTATAATTATGCAGCTGACAGTTGATGTACAACACTATGCCTCAATGATTTCAACTATCAGTACGTTCAGATTCTGTTGAACCATAAAGTACAAGCTTCTAGCTTCATAATGAAGACTTAGAAAGTGGAACTAATTTACAATCAAGTTTGGCAGCTGAAACTCGTAAGAAAGCAAGCCTATATTGTACATCAAACGAGTAACCTCATACTGAACTAACACTCTATTTGCATTCAGTGAACTTAAAGTTCTCGTAAGTCCAAGCGGCTAGGGAGCATTACAGCATAAAACCAACAAGGTCTTAGAACTGTTCATTTCAAGGAAGACAATATTAAAATTTCACTCTTCAACAAATTGGAATCCGCACTTCATATGCTTCAATTGGGCAACTGTTCAGAAACAAATTCTCCCAAACAACAAACATGAAACAATTCAAAACGATTAAACTAAGGAAACAAATAGTCTAGAGATCGTGTCCTTAGATTACATAGCCTACTACAATCAAGCAAGCAGACAGTGACAAAAAATTGAGATTAAAAACCCAAAGCTGCGAATGCTAGACTGCTAGTACCTTGTACTAAGAGTCGGCCTTGGCGCCGGGGCACTCGAGGCTGGCGTTGAAGTGGCGCGCGGGGAACTTGGCGGAGACGGAGCCGACCTCGAAGACGAGGTCGTCACCGTCGGCGCGGATCCCGGTGATGGTCCACCACCGGAAGAAGGCCCTGACGCGGATGCCGCTGAGCCCGGAGATGCGGCGGTCGTCGAGCCGCCCCGTCAGGCGGTCGCTGAATGAGGCGAGGTAGCTCCCCGCAGGAAGAACGATCCGGCAGCTGGAGATTAGGTCGACGGCGAAGTCCCCCGACCCGGCGTCGAGGGTGTACCCGCGCACGTTGGCCGGGAGCAGGCCCCGCGGGAACCCGCGGAGCCGGAGCTCGTCGTACGCGGTGACGTCCGCGGCGGCGGTGTCGGAGAGGACGAGCGGGAGGGCAGCCAACGGGAAGAGGAAGAGCACGGCGGTGGCGAGGAGCACCGCGGTTTGGGCGTTGGGTCTCGCCATGGCTGATGCTGCTTGGTTGGGGTTGGGATGGGCGCACGCGGAAATGAAGGGGGAAGGGAAGAAGGTGACGTGGAGTGGTGGAAGAGTGTGGAGCACCGTGACAGTTATTAGCATGAACGACGAAAAGTCAAAGATTTTATTTTCCTTTAATACTCCTAGTCTTCTACGTCCTCCCTTACAAATACTCTATTTTACACCCAAACCCAAACCCACCCCCTGCACAGTGTCCTTCCTGTTTTTTTAATATATGGTGCCATTAATTTTTAAACATCCGTTTGACCATTCGTTTTATTTAAAATTTTCATACAAATATAAAAAATAAACAAATAAATAAATAATAATTACTTAATTTTTTAAAATAAGATAAATAATTAAACATATGTCTAAAAGTATAATGGTTTTATATCATTAAAAACCAGAGGGAGTATACCAATAAAAAGCTAATAAAAAATAGTAATCTTTCGCACAAGTTGGCAGTTAGGCTCTAAGCAAATAAGGCCGGCCCAAGTAGGCCCGAAAATGAGGACAATCAGAGTTTTCAGGTAGGCCTGGGCAAGAATTCACTTTGTATTGATATACTGCTGCAATGTTTCTTTTCAGAGTTGTTGTTCAAGTAGGCAAATCAATAGATGCATATGAAAAGATACCAATGAGTGAACAGCCAAAGGAACACCAAACGCTTTTTTTCTAAAGAAGACATATTTCTGAACCATTTGATACAAATCCATGCTTCAGAGTTGAGTGTGCCATGGCCAAAAGCTATTGCCAGCAGGAAATACGGAAGATACATGCAAGTCAAAGCATAGAAAGTTCGACCATTCTGAGTAGAGTTTTCAGAGCTAAAAAAATACGTTTAGCAAATAATTGCCGGAAGCCACCAGGTTCGTGCCAATCAAACATGTAGCAGTGGACAGCCTACTTCTACCCATAGAGGAAAAGAACAAACATGCTGAAAGTTTTCCATTGTCTATTTTCATCATTTGCAATCAGTTCTACCTAACCCATTTTGTGATCAACTGATCCCAGATAACAGTCAGAAGCACAAGTACCATTTCCTGGTACGTATTTCAGCTTTTGGCCAACACAAACAAGATGACAAAAAAAAGGATTTCTAGAACCATCTCTCTGTGTGCATAAAACAGTAATATCTAATCAGAATTAGTTGCAAATAAAACAACTACTCAATACTAATTCGTAAATAAACATTATGATAGCAATAATCTAATGTCAGTTTCGCAATGAACACTTCTTTTGAGAATGTCCAAGTAGGTGACATCGGCCACATTGAACAATTCGTTTTGGCCGTTTCAAGCTTTCTATCTTAAGAATCTTCATTTTGGGACGACCAGGAGGCCTCCGGATCTTGGGTGGGCGAAGTATCACATATGCTTTGCTTCCTGCGCCTTGTGGAAAAGAAAATGGAAGGCTCCATTGGCTTCTATCTGGAATTGGATAGATTGGCTGGGAGTAAGTTTCCCGATACTTCATTACGCTGAAGCATTCATGTGCATACAAGTGAGGATCTTCACCACAGGAAAGTAGAGCAGCAACAGCATGTGCACATGGAATGCCATATATTTGCCACCGACGGCACGAGCAGAACCTAGCTTGTGTATCCACAATGTTTGTTCGCTCAGTTGAGACTATTTCAAACTCCACCTTGTTTGCTCTAAGGACTTGATAACATCCTGAATCAGCGATAGCTTCAGAAATAAGTCTCTCAGCTGATGGAACAAGAACTGAGTTGTATGATAGTGCCAAGTTTTGACGTTCAACAAACCAGCAGGTCAGTTGGTGCTTGATGTGCTCCACAGTTTGCACAATAGGAAACTCATGACACTCCATGGCCCAGTTATATAATATCTCAGTTATCCCAAGATTACAATGGCCATATCGGATACCCTCAAAGTAAGAAACTGCCCACAGATTTGGTGGGAAACGCTGGAACCATGGCATGACATCTTGAACTTGCACCATATCATTTACCTTTGAATCAAATTCTGATGTTGTTAGAGCATAAACAGCACTCCAGAAAATGTTCAGAAGTTTAGGATTTTTGAACTCGTCACGAAAATTCTCACTCACATATCTCAAGCAAAATCCGTGAAAAGCAGTGGGGAAGTTTACTTCAACAGCTTCAACCACTTGTGGTTGCCTTTCAGATAGTATCGTCAAGACAGGCATCTTATCTGTGTTAACTCCAAGCATCTTCCTCAGTTCTGAAAAAAACCACATCCAGTTTTCATCACTTTCAGCATCAACAATACCAAATGCTAGAGGGAACATCATGTGATCGGCATCAACAGCTGACGCACATAGCAATGTCCCAAGATACTTTCCCTTGAGGTCTGCCTTGTCAATTTCCAAAAGGGGTCTACATGCATTTAAGAAACCATGAATAGATGCATGGAACGAAACGAACAGCCGCTGGAAGCTATTGTCTGGTCCAGTCCCTTTGTATATTGCAACACTGCCAGGATTTGACTGTACAATCTGCTCACAGTAGGCAGGAAGAAAGTGATATCCATCCTCAAGGGTACCATGAACAGCAGCCATGCTTCTCTCCTTCCCGCGCCATGCCTGCATATAAGAAACAGCTACCCCATGCTGCTCTCGGATATCCTGCAATATCTCTTTCGGCTTATATTGTGGGTTATCTCTTAGCGTTGCCTCAACAGACCTAGCAACCCAACCAACAGTAGCCTGCTGATGATGCAAGTCACGCAAACCGTCACACGTGTGCTCCCCATGCAATGTGCGGACAGTGAAAGTAGGGACACCATGGCACTTTGCCACATGCACACGCCACGGGCAGCCTTCCCTTGCACACTTGGCGATGAACCGGCTCCGGTCAGATTTCACGACACGGAGCTCGAAATGCATGGCAATGGCCATGTCCTTGACGGCCCTCCGGCACGTGTGGACATCAGCGAACTCTTGCCCGATGACAAGGCCTTGCTCTACAAGATTCTGCTCTAGCTCCTGCGCCGGCTCTATAAGACTCTGCTCTAGCTCCGGCGTCAGGTCTGGTTCAACTAAAACCTGGTCGTCTTCCATCAACCAATCACTTCTTCTCGTGCTCCATAGAAAGCTAGCTCACAATTTTGACCGCGAGACAGGCAGCTGCACCAGATTAACACAAGTACCTAGTCATTCAATTGAGAAATGGCAATTTCAAAAAAGCACATCCAAGGCAATACCAGACCAAAGTAGGGAATATGGGTTCACTAGAAAGTTGAAACCCTACTTATTTACTTTCTGTATAGAGAACAAACAGCTATTCAGGGGCGGACGGACCTAGCGTGGAGCATGAGGGTTCAGCTGAACCCCAAAACTGCTAGTAGTGCACTACGCGTCCATGAAATCCGGATAAACGTGGATGAGTTAATTGGAGGCAAGAAATCAATCAAGTCCCCATGGATCTCCAACCTACGCTGCCTCGTGAGGTGGAGAGAAGGAGGAGCGAGGGCTAGGAGAGAGATGAATACCTTCGACTCGATTCGAGCCGGGATGGGAGGCCGCTTCCGCCGCCCCTCCAAGCCCGCTCCTCGGCCGTGCGCGCGAGGGGAGCCGCGGAGGCTAGGGTGGGGTAGACGAGGAGAGGAGGCCTTCCACACCGTCTCTCCGGGATTAGTAGGCAGCGGCCCGCGCGAGGCGGCGGAGGCGTGGGGAGAAGAACGGCCTTGCGCCCGTGCCTCTCCGTGCTCCGGCTGTGCAGATCGGAAACACGGGTGGAGAAGGATGGGGATATTTTGGTCATTTGATGTTTCTCAGCCTTTTCTATTTGAAACTAAAATTCGAGACACCGTTTAAGGAGGAATTGGATCCTCCCCTGTAGTGATTTGGTTACTGCACATTAAATTAGCTAGGCTCTTTATTGTCATCCAATCGTAAATACTCCTATATGGATGAGATCAAGTGCTTATAGTAATCACTATAGTTAACTATACGGTATAAACTATACTATTTATAATCCGAAAACATATCTTATACATACAAGTTTTCCGTGCAACTAACAAATATTACCAAAAATTTTAGAAAAAATTATGCATGCGCTTTCAATAGTATTATAACTATGTATAAAATCTTCTTTTCAAATTCATTATATTTTAGCCTAAAAAACTGATAATTTTAAGAGTATAAATCTATCAAAATTTTGTTTTTTCTCTATGTATAATGAATTTGAAGATAAAACTTTATACATAGATGTAGTACTATTAGAAGTACATATATATTTTTTCTAGAATTTTCGGTGATATTTGTTAATTGGTGTATATGGGAAAGCTTGTGCGCATATGATACTTTTCCTAGTAAACCAAGCTTTCTTTACTCTCTCTCCGTCCCAAAATATAGATACTGTTTTTAGAAGGATTAAGAATTAGAATAAAAAGTATAAAATGTTTTTATTAATAGATGGTGGGGTGATTGAAATTAAGAATAGTATGGACGAGTGCAGATCTCGAGGTTTGTTGGGTAATGGGATCCACTAAGATTGGCATGGAAAATAATAAGGTAAAAGCATCTTTTATTACATGTTTTAGATAGTTATATTTAAGATAAAATTTAAATATAGAGATAGCTATATTTTAAGATAGAGGGGTATAAAAAAATGACCTGGCATACTTACTTCTGCTCACAATAGTAGTTGCTTGCAATACACCGTATGATCTGGATCTGTTTAAGAACCCCATTTGAACCAAACAGATACAAAACACTATATCCGATAAAAAAAATATGTTATTTGACTTTTTAATTAATCTTTAAAACTTTGACTATCGATATTATTAAAAATAAGTGTTGATTTATCTTAAAAGTAATTTTTATACGCTTATAAACATGCTTGATAAAAAGTAATGGTCTGGAAGCAATAAAGGTGTGACGGTGGGGTCATAAGTACATGTTTAAATTGGTTTAATGGCGTGGCTTATAAGCCGTAAAATAAGAAATATTATTAGCGTATGATTAATTAAGTATTAATTATTAGAAACTTGAAAAATAGATCTATTTGATTTTTTAAGATATAAATTTTTTAAAAACACACCGTTTAACAGTCTAGAAATATGCTCATAAAAAAAAAGAAGAAGCCAAACGATAGAAGCTGTTTCAAACAGCATATCTATCTATTAGGCTCAAATTCTGATGTTCATATGTATCATCCACATGCGGCTGCGCTCTCAATAGAATTTAGAGATAAAACTATGCAAGCACAACTCTGTTCTCGAGGCGATGAAAGGATTATGTCATGTTCAACGGTTGAGGGTTGCTTCTTTTTAGTTTATTTACCAAATTATTAAAATAGATTATTTGCTTCACACTTAAAAAATATGTTTTCTAAAAAAACTTTGTTGTATTGTATTACTTAGATCACTTATTTTAAACTACTCCGTATTTATTTAGTTTATTTTTAAAAATATTTAATTTAGTAAATAATCTATTTAATAATTTAAATCAAACGGACCAGCATAGTGCTTGTTTTATCGATATCATCCATGGTTAAGACCGGTGCTATCTCCTTGGTTATCCATCCAGAGACTACTCAAAAACTCCTGTTTTTAAAATCTCTGTATACAAAGTACATGCACAGAAATATGATTATGTATATTCTTAGTCGATGGACACTATTGTTAAAAAGAAAACAAACAAGTTATTATTTATAATTATGCTAATTAGCACGATGCACGCTGTTTAATAAACAACGTGCCTCGACGCCGATTTTCCTTTTTTTTCCTCTCCTTGGCCACGTCAAATCCAATTTCTCCAATTTGCCTTCCCACCTCATCTCTCTCCGCACGGAACGCACCGAACACATCTACTAGATAAAAGAATTACTCTATCTGGCCCGCCAACATCAGCATCAGAGCATAATAAAACAATTACTCCATATGTGATCCACCTCAAGCGCGCTTATTATCATAAAACAATTACTCCATATCTGATCCACCTCAAGCGCGCTCATTATCCTTTAGTCAAAAGATTATTACTCATTCTCTTCATACCATGGTAATAATTTTACTTTTACTGCACATAATTTTATGAGATTTGCATTGGTAAAACATTTACTTCAATTTGCCGGGATGGAGTGTAGTAATTTTTCCACCGTGTTGATAGGTAGTAAATTTTTTATAGCATGTATTGCTACATCCAATCGCACAATTTACACTGAATAAAAAATCGGCATAAAAATACACACGAGGGAGCAACAACTCTAGCGATGCCGAAAAACAAGCTTCAAGCAGAGAAACAAGTACTCAACGACGGAAGGCCTAGGGAAGCCAGTGGGGCGTGGAGGTCGACCACGGCAGCGATGAAGGTGGCCCAGAGACCAACGGCGACCCGGATCTAGTCAGCATTGACAAACAGTGACAACGCGTGGTGATGAAGCTAGGGTAACGCCTAAAAATTTATAACCAGAATTCTGAATATTTTTGTGTATTAAATACCTATCTAGGAAAGTCAGGGTACACAATATCAAATTGCTATACAGAATGTGTCTTACAAACAGAATAAAATTGTCTTACGTAAATGCAACGGTAAAAACAAATAAAGTCTATATACAGCTAGCCAAGCGAAAGCTTCCATTCCACAGGCATCTTGACGGCGGAGTCAGCCTAGTCCTCTTGCTGATCCTCGTTGGATATGTACTTTACCACTGAGAGGGTGAAAAAGAGCAAGACTGAGTACCATCCACAGTACTCAATAAATCACATCCACAAGTATGTACAATGCACAGGAAACAAAGATAGGCTCAGAGTTTATTTGCATAAAAGCAGTTGCAAACAGTAGTTCGCAAACAGTAAAAGGTTGATTAATCGAACAATATTAATCTTCCACTGATTAACGTTACACCACGTTAACCAGGCCCAACCATCTACCTAAACTATACCAGTTCCATTAAGTCAAGTTAATTAAGTAAGGGTGAGACTAATCACGGTGAGTCTTAACTAATCGCCCATTCCGCGGGCGCGGCTATTCGAATAGATTTACTCTGATTAGAGGTGTACAACTGTACCCACAAGACACAGCCCTATACACGCTCCCGTGTGCCGGCATATCACCATGATACCCCGTGAGAGGCTGTGACAGGACCATTCACGCAACCTCTCCCCAACCATCCACACCACGCTGAGGTTGCACCTGCCGCCAGGATACCCCACATCGGCCAGGCTACCCTCCTTGCGCCACAATGGATCCGGAAGCCGATCAACCCGACCCCGAGCCGATCCAACTCCATCACGCCCATTCTCACCAACGGTGCCTAGGAGAGGGAGAAGAGAAGCTATAAGCCCAGCCGTTGCCCACGTTGGCTTGTGGAATGTACGAGTATTTGCCCAAGGGGTTCCCGCTAACCGGACCTTGATTGCCATAGGTGCGACCAACAAAACCATGCACCCACAGCCCACTATTCAAATCAAATTTTAGTAATTTACCATCAACATATCCAAAGTTCCATTTCCTGACATTGAGTCGGACCATAAATGTAAATTAAAGTATTTAAATCCCCATGTAAGCTAAAGGTTTCTAAGTAGGGCTAAGCAACCTAACAATAATCTATAGTCATATTATTACCCAGCTACAAAGGTATACAGGTGGAATAAAGTTAGAGCAATTAAAATTGCATTTGTATAGGTCATCCTTCCCACATGAAATGATGAAATAATGCATGTTTATTTACTTAAAACAAATAGTTTGCCATAAATGGGTACAAAATGATCGAGAAAACGATGCAACTTGCCTTGCTCTGGCTCGGCGAATTCGACAACGACTTCGTAGTAAACTGGAGGATCGACGGCGTCGGTTTCTATAGCAAACAACGCACAAACAATTAAAAACAGTGCATGTGTGTCGGAGGATGGAACTCCAACCGTGGGGAGTCTGGAGACCCCCCTTTTGAGATTCGGCCAGGGGAGTTGTCCCAGGACGGCTTGCCGACGTCGGGGAAGATGATGATCGGTGGCACGCAAGGGAGACAGGAGGAAGTATACAGGTTCGGGCCGCTCGGAGGCGTAATACCCTACTCCTGTGTGTTTGCTATCTGTGGTGGATGAATATGGTATGCGGTTACAAGGTGAACCTAGGGAGCTCGGGAGCTAGCCAGGGAACTTGAGGCTCCGAGAGAGAGAGCTTAGTTGTCTAAGCCGGAGAGGAAGCTTCGTTGTCTAAGGCTGGAGCCAGGGCTGCCTTTTGAGCCAGAGGCATGGATCCTCCTTTTATCGCCAAGGGGAGTCCACAGTGCCGAGATACATGAGAGAGCTAGCTACGATTTGTCTTGTCACACCGTCCGCCTGCTGAGCCACGCCGGAGACATGTCTTGCCGTCGCCTCGCACGTCCGCCTGCTACGCCCACGCCGGAGTAGGTCTGCTGCAGGCGGCTGGGTCATCAAGACGTGAGGATGTGACGGCGCACGCCGTCACCGCCGAAGTCAAAAGATCTCTGTCTGCACGTCTTGCTGCAGGCGGCTGGTCTGGTCGAGTTGTCCACGGGGGGGGGGGGGCGTCATGAGACGCCCACGCGTGGCAGAGCAGGCGACAGGGGCGACAGGCCCTGTCGTCTCGTCATTAATGCTGGTAGTTGGAGAGTTGGTCCGACCGGGAGAAGCCGATCGCCGGGAGAAGCCGATGTCGATCATCCAGGAGATGCCAATCACAGGGAGAGGCCGATCACCGGGAGAGGCCGATGCCGACCGGGGGAAGCCGATCTTATCGAGGCCGGGAGCGGGCCCACGGGGGGCCGTCACCAGCCGTCATGTGTAGCCGAGTCAGTTGGTACCTGGGACTCGAGACCGAGAGCCAGTCGGCACCCGGGGCCGGGAACGAGCTAGTCGGCACCCGGGACCCAGGACCGAGGCAGTCGGCACCCAGGACCTGGGACCGAGCTAGTCGGCACCCGGGACCAGGGGCCGGGCTCATGCTTCCTGGGACTCGGGTGGCGTACCCGGGGATGGGGCACTCGGGACAGGACGGTGCTCGGGCTCCAGGTATTCAGAGGGGAAGGCCGTAGTCGACCGTCACCGGTGCAGAATGTGGCCCCAGAGTAGCTGACCTGGCAGAAGACCCACGTGACCCCAGGGTATGTAGGACCCCCTGTCCCGTTTCGCCGACAGTGGCCCCTGGCCCTGTTGCTCGGCCGGGGCCTGCTCCGGGCAGGAATAGGGCCACGTCTTGGGCAAACGAGAAGACGGGGGGCCCACCCAGGTTTGCCGGTGGCCAAAAAGGCGAAGAATGTTGCCTCAGCAGCCGTTGTCCTGGCCGCCACTTTCTGGAGCTACGCGGACCCCGAGTGGATCGGGGCCGCTGTCGTGGTTACTGCATGTGTGGTAGTGAGCATGGAGGCCGCGGCGGCCATGCCGGAGCGGACCGTCATGGAACTGACTGATGTCCCTGCTGTCGAAGAAGAGGGGGAATGCCAGGGCCCAGCCATCTCCCGAGAGGAGGGAGCGGGCCCTGGTAGTTTTTACTGCCCGGCGAATAGGAGCGGTGCACGGACACGCGACGCTACATTCCGCGCTGGAGCAGATGGCGATCGCCGCCGGCGAAGTGCAGGCGGCAGCCCGTCGAGGCCGTCGGGAGTCCGCCTGGGTCCGGGCGGATCTCGAGAGCGGACGGGCAGCGATTGCGATGGCGATGCAGCAGCTCACCGCCCGTACAGTCGCCATCGAGATCTTCGTGGTGACCCGCCGCCTGGAGATTGAGGCGGCAGAGGGGCGCGGCGTCCAACTGGAGGGCACCGCCAAATCCACCGCAGACTAGGCCTCCCGCGCCCGGTCCGAGATGGAGGCACGGGAGAAGGAAATATCCTCCTGGGAAGATCGCGTTCGGGCCGAGAGGCCGAGCTCGCGGCCCGGAAGCGTGAGATCACCGCGTGCGAGGCGGCAGTGAAGGCCGTCGAGTCCCGGTTGGTGGAGACGGAGCGGGAGGCCGAGGCCTCTCGGAAGTGCGTGGCCGGCTTCGAGGCCGTGGCCGACACCGTAGCAACGGTGGCAGGGTTCTTCGAGCGGGGCGAGCACTTCGTGTGGCCGCTGACCGACGAGTCTGAGGGAGACGCCAGTCCCCTTCTGACACTGCCTAGGGTCCGGTCCGAAGGAGACCAGTGACCTCCGCCGGGCGTGGCCCCTGGCCCTGTTGCTCGGCCGGGACCAAACAGGGCCACGTCTTGAAGAAACAGGGGGACGCGGGGTCCCGGCTGTAATATGGTGGATATGTGCCCGGGAACCGGAGACCCGAGCTAGAAATATGGGATGAATCGGGACGACTTCCCCGGCTGGCACTTGCCAGGGCGATGCTGTCTAGGTAATCGCGTCCCATCTGGTTGTGAAAAAGTCGAGGAAGCCGTGGTGGTTCGCGAGGAGGCGCGGGAAGCCGTGGCCGAGATCGCTTCAACGGAGGCAGGGTTCCTTGACCGCGGCGAGCACCTGGTGGAGCCGATGTCTGACGAGAAGTCCAAGGAAGACGCCGGTCCCCTTCTGACGTCGCCCGAGGTTCGGTCCGAAGAAGACCAGCGACCTCCCCCGTGCGACGGCATGTCCGGGCCTCCGCTCGTGCTTGCGCTCCGATTTTGCCTGTCTTGTACAAAGAGAAACATTTGTAGGTGTATATAATGATGTTGACATTTTCGTACCTTTGCTTATTGTGTTGCTCCGGGAGTTGTTTTTGATTCGGGGCCCCGCGTCCGGGAACGCCGAGTACCGGGCGCCATCCGACAGCAAGAGCCAGCAGCCGCGAACAGCCGTAGGGCCTGAGACCCCTATCCGGGCCCCGGCGCGACCACCTGCCCCGGGAGCGCGGTCCCCTGGGGCAGCGAACGCGATGGTTGCCCGCCCCGGGAACCCGGCCCCCGGGCCGCGAGCAACCGAACGCGAGCCTTGCGGGGCGATTAAGTCCGTAGGTTCGACACCTCCTGTCTTCTGGGTCCGGGGGCCCTCCGTGCCCCCAGGCGCGGTTGGCCCAGGGAGCGCAGCGAGGCCATGAGAACAGACTGCTAGAAAGGAGAAAATACGGAAAGATGCCCCGTGTGGGTTAGGTATGACCTTCGTGCTACGCTCGTACCTTTTGACTCGCTGGGAGCCCCTTGGGAACCGACCCTGACCGAGTGCGGGGTCGCCGGGCAGCGAAGCACCCGGCGCCTCGGCGGTGGTCGGGGAGGAACTGGCCAGGCCGGGCACCGCAGCCCGCCCCGGGGATCTAGGTTGGCCCGACGGGGGGTTATGCCCGAGACCCCGGAGCTTCGGTAGTGCTCGGGGCACGGTCCACGACCCGACCACCGAACCTCGGCAACCGGGGCAGCGCTAACCCAGCGGCCCTCGCGCCAGGCCCTGGCAGATTCCGCTTTGCCCCCGGGGCCAAGGAGAACGAAACACAAGGCCATACAAACGGGGGAAGAAATAGGAATTGAGTAATGTTTGAAGTTGGATGAGATTACGTATCTGGATGTTGAAAGGCTGGCATGGCTCCGTGAGCACAATCCCGGGGCCGGGAGCGCTGCTCGCCCTCGGGAACGCCGAGTACCCGGCCCATCCGCGTTGAACCGCCATAGCGCCCAGGTCCCCTTTCCGGGGCTTGGGGTAGACGCCTACCCTGAGAGCCCGGCACCGAGGGGCCGCGGGCGACGGAGCGCGAGCCTTGCGGAAGCGATTATGTCCGAAGGTTCAACCCCTTCCGTCTTCCGGATCCGGGGGCCCTCCGTGCCCCCGGGCGCAGCGAAGCTGCGGGGACAGACCGCCCGACCGTGCCCGGGGCGCCAGCCAGCGAAGCACCCGGCGCCTCGGCGTTGGTGGTCGGGGAGGAGCTGGCCAGGCCGGGCACCGCAGCCCGCCCCGGGAATCTAGGCTGGCCCGACAGGGGGTTATGCCCGAGACCCCGGAGCTTCGGCAGTGCTCGGGGCAAGGTCCAGGCCTGGCCATCAGGCCTCGGCGACCGGGGCTGCCCTAGCCGGGCGGGCCCCTGGCCCGCATCGAGGTTTGAGAAGCTTGCCGGGAATTGATCTAAATCTACACACGACGAACTATGAGAGTATTTGGCTCGTTCCATTGTCCATTCCATGCTACGAATCGTGACGTCTACCGCCTCCCAAGGGCCTCTTCGTGGTCGCGAGGAAAAGATTACGCATAAGCATTTCGCCCCCTACCTTCGAAAAAAACTGAGCCCGAAGCCAACCAGGCGGGGCATCGCAAGCCGGGGCTTGGACGGTGTCCAGGGTTTAGCAGGAAGGGATACGGTAGCTCGTTGGTAGGGGATTGATGATAATGCGCAAAACCTAGCCGCTGCACGGGCGCGGCCTGATTATGCCCCCTAGGGGGTGAGACTGTCACGAACGCAACACACAGAAGAACACAAAGGGCACGAGACCGGGAAGGATATTAAAAATGCTGCTTGGGAAAGCGAATGTACATGATGGCGGCCCTCGGCCAGCGCTGAAATTTGAAGAAACCCGGCGTTGGCCCGAGCACCCCACAACTTACAGGATGTGTTTACGGACAAAATCTGCGAAGATCTCCCAAGCTTACCGAGCCTGGTCGGGGGACACCGACCACCAGGAAGGGGCCTTCCCACGGGGGGAAGGTTTACTTCTTTCCGGCCCGTGCGAGGACACGGCGGAGGACAAAGTCCCCGACCTGGAGTGATCGGGCCCCAACCTTACGCCGATGATAGCACTTGAGGCTCTGCTGGTTAGGAGCGAGGCGCGCGGCCTCGCTGGTGAAGTATACTGGCTTCTGTTGTATGCGCACCTCACCCCGGCCTGACGGGGGCCGGGAGCACGGGCTCAGCTCCCTCGGGAGGGAGCGAGCTCTCGTGGCCGGGGATGTATATGTGCCCGGGACCCAGGGCCCCGGACTGAAATGTGGTTTGATATATGCCGGGATCCGGGGGCCCGGGCTTGGATATGGGATGTACCGGGACGGCCTCCCCGGCCCAGCTCTTGCCTGGGCGAAGCTGTCCCGGGTTATCGCTCCTAGTCCGGGTGCCGCGTCCCTAGGCCCGCACTCGCCTTGGCGAGGCTGCCCTGGTTCGAGCTTCCCGGTGTTGGGCCCCGGAGGCGGATCCCGGGCCACGCCCTTATCGGGCAAGTGACCCCGGGACCCGGGGGCCTGACTGGAATATGGATTGATATGTGCCGGGGTCCGGAGGCCCGGGCTTGGATGTGGTTGATATGTGCCGGGATCCGGGGGCCCGGGCTTGGATATGGGATGTACCAGGACGGCCTCCCCGGCCCAGCTCTTGCCTGGGCGAAGCTGTCTCGGGTTATCGCTCCCAGTCCGGGTGCCGCGTCCCTAGGCCCGCACTCGCCTTGGTGAGGCTGCCCTGGTTCGGGCTTCCCGGTGTCGGGCCCCGGAGGCGGATCCCAGGCCACGCCCTTATCGGGCAAGTGACCCCGGGACCCGAGGGCCTGACTGGAATATGGTTTGATATGTGCCGGGGTCCGGAGGCCCGGGCTTGGATATGGGATGTACCGGGACGGCCTCCCCGGACCCGCTCTCGCCAAGACGAAGCGGACCGGGTAATCGCGTCCTGTTGGAGTTGTTCCGGGTGCCGTGTCCAAGACATGCACTCGCCTTGGCGAGGCTGTCCGGGTTCAGGCTTCCCGGTGCTGCGGCCAGCATCCCGCGCATGATGGCTTGAAGCCACGACGCGAGGAGCGGGTGTGCGCCCCACGACCGAGGGTAGCGAGGATGCTCTCGGATTTTTGGAACTTGAGAGGTTGCTTCGGATTGGGAGCCGGATTCGGACCGTCCGCCTAAGGATCGGACCGTCCGAATCGACAATCGGACCGTCCGCCGAAGGACCGGACCGTCCGAATCCCGATGATCGGACCGTCCGCCGAGGGACCGGACCGTCCGAATCCCGACGATCGGGCTTGGCCTGCTACTGCTCCTGCTGGAACTTCTTGAGACGCTCGGCCAACTCCTGGACGGCGCGGCACTCCATGAGGTCGTGCCGGTTCTGTTGGTAGAAGCGCACCACCCCGGCCTTTGCCGGCTTGACACGCTTGGCCAACTTCTGGACGGCGTGGCACTCCGTGACGTCGTGCCGGTCCGTCTAGTGGAAGGCACACCACCCCCGGGCTAATGCCGGTGGCGGCGATGCACGTACGGCCTTTTGCCGCTTGCCGCCATCGTCGTCCCCGTGGGCAATGTCGCCCCAAGGGATGCCCGCCGCGGCCAAGGCGAAGTTCTCGGCGGCCGCCTTGGCCTTCTGGCGCTTCCTCCTATTCCGCCGTGACGCGGAACATGAGTGCCCGCTGTCCTCTCCAGGGCCCTTGTAGGGGGCCTCGGGAGGCGCGGAAGCGTCAGCGCGCCGCTCGCGCTGCCGCTCGTTCGTGACACTGTCGGTCGATGGTGCGGCGTGAGGCGCCGCGCTCCCGGGGTCTGTGCTAGACGTCGCGCGGCCGGCGCACCCGGCCCCTGCACTGTTGTTGACGGCGACCTGGTGACGGGCCGCAGCTACCAGGTCGGCGACTTCATCGAGCCACCACCGCTGCAGGCCTCCGTCTCCGGTGAATACCGGAGGGTGGCGCAGGAAGGCTTCCACCGCTAGGAGGGCTCCCTGCGGCGACGCGGACTGGAAATCGAGATGTCCTCCTGCCATGGAGTGCGTCGGTGTTGGGGACGCCAGCGTGTCGCCTGGAAGAGAAACTCCCCCTACCTGGCGCGCCAGCTGTCGAAGGATGGAACTCCAACCGCGGGGAGTTTGGAGACCCCCCTTTTGAGATTCGGCCAGGGGAGTTGTCCCAGGACGGCTTGCCGGCGTCGGGGAAGATGATGATCCGGTGGCACGCAAGGAGACAGGAGGAAGTATACAGGTTCGGGCCGCTCGGAGGCGTAATACCCTACTCCTATGTGTTTGCTATCTGTGGTGGATGAATATGGTATGCGGTTACAAGGTGAACCCAGGGAGCTCGGGAGCTAGCCCGGGAACTTGAGGCTCCGAGAGAGAGAGCTCAGTTGTCTAAGCCGGAGAGGAAGCTTCGTGTCTAAGGCTGGAGCCAGCTGCCTTTTGAGCCAGAGGCATGGATCCTCCTTTTATCGCCAAGGATCCACAGTGCCGAGTACATGAGAGAGCTAGCTACGATTTGTTCTTCTCACACGTCCGCCCTGCTGAGCCACGCCAGAGGACATGTCTTGCCGTCACCTCGCACGTCCGCCTGCTACGCCCACGCCGGACTAGTCTGTTGCGGCGCTGGGTCATCGAGACGTGAGGATTGTGACGGCGCACGCCGTCACCGCCGAAGTCAAAAGATCTCTGTCTGCACGTCTTGCTGCAGGTGGCTGGTCTGGTCGAGTTGTCCACGGGGGGGGGGGGGGGGAGGGGGGCGTCATGAGACGCCCACGCGTGGCAGAGCAGGCGACAGGGGCGACAGGCCCTGTCGCCTCGTCATTAATGCTGGTAGTTGGAGAGTTGGTCCGACCGGGAGAAGCCGATCGCCGGGAGAAGCCGATGCCGATCATCCGGGAGATGCCGATCACCGGGAGAAGCCGATGCCAACCGGGGGAAGCCGATCTTATCGAGGTCGGGAGCGGGCCCACGGGGGGCCGTCACCAGCCGTCATGTGTAGCCGAGTCAGTTGGTACCCGGGACTCGGACCGAGAGCCAGTCGGCACCCGGGGCCGGGACCGAGCTAGTCGGCACCCGGGACCCGGGACCGAGGCAGTCGGCACCCGGGACCAGGGGCCGGGCTCATTGTTCCCGAGACTCGGGTGGCGTACCCGGGGATGGGGCACTCGGGACAGGACGGTGCCCAGGCTCCAGGTATTCAGAGGGGAAGGCCGTAGTCGGCCGTCACCGGTGCAGAATGTGGCCCCAGAGTAGCTGACCTGGCAGAAGACCCACGCGACCCCGGGGTATGTGGGACCCCCTGTCCCGTTTCGCCGACAATGTGGACACTGAAACTAGAGATGATAATATTTTTAATGGATTCTTGGCTTTTTTTGGATTTCATAAAATTTGGATGGAATTAATCGGAGCTCGAATGAATTAGTTATGAATTTTAGAAGTTTTAGTGTGATTTTCCTATGCAAAAACAATTTCTAAATGATTTATTGCGCATTAACAAGGATTTAATGCATCAGCGGACCACGGGGAACCATCACCGACAAGTGGGACCCACTGGTCAGTGGCGCAAGAGAGTACAGCGCATGGTGGACGCAGTCCACGCGCGTGCGACCGCAGACACAGGCTCACGAGCGGTCCCGATCTGCCGAGACAGATCGGACAGCTTAGACCAAGTCGGGAATGAGCCCCGACAGCGCGCGCGGTTGGCGACGGTGCGGCGGAGGGCAGTGGCGGAGGAGGTGAGGAATGCAGCCGAGTGGTCACCGAGGTGCGGCGACTGACGGAGAGTGGCGAACGGCGGCGAGCAGAGAGGATTGGTGGCAACGAGGTTCGGGATGTCGACGGCGATGGCGTTTCGGCGGCTCAAAGCGACGACGGAGGTGCGAACGAGGTGCGGGAGGACCTGGCGAAGGTGTAGAACGTGTTAGGAGAGAAGAAGACCGAGTGGTTCGACGGAAATCCACGGCCGACTGCCGGCGGAGAGGCTTACCGAAAGGGGATGATGGAGAGGATGGAGTTCCGGCGGGAATCCGAGACGGCCGGCTGCGGAACAAGATCCAGCGGGGTGTGGCGAATCTAGCGAGCACGAGCGCGGTAGTCGGCGATGGCTGTAGCGACGGCGACGTGCGAGTGGAGTCAGCGGAGCTTGGCGATGATTCGGGAGCTCAGCGCGGAGGGGGTTTGGGTACTCGACAGGCGTGGGCAACTAAGGGAAAAGTGAGGACGAAGCACGGGGAGAGTTTATATGTACTCGGCTGCGGGAGTTCATGGCGAGTTGGCTGAATTTCTCGGGGCTGTGGGGCAGCTCCCGCGGTGGCTAGAGGGCGCGATTCATCCGCGGTCGTGGGCGAGAGGAGGGGAGAAGGTGGGGGAAACGGGCGGGGACTCGGTCCGCGGCGTTTGAATCAAGGGTCGAGGCGCGGGGGAGCCGGGACGGGCAAAATCCGACACTCAGGGAAGGTCGATCCCCTCCGGCCGAGTCAACCGGAGTTGAAGATGGTTTGACATATGGGTCCAGGCCCCACATGTCAGCAGGCGAGGCGAGCCGACGCGACTGGCAGCCGGGCCAGGCCAGTTAGTGAGGAGGAGTGGGGACAGGCGCGGGGTATCGTGGGCTGCGGTAGGCCGAGACACAAAACTGGGCCGTGGCCCAGCGGGAAGAAAGAAAAAGAAAAAGAGAAAAGGAAGGAAAGAGAAAGGAAAAGAGAATTTCCAGAAGGATTTTAATTCCGATAATTTGTTTTGATTTATTAAAATTGCTTCTAGTGCTCTAAAAATTCCCATAAAAATCCTGTTAATGTATTTTGGCAAGGAGAATATAGTAAAAATATTCTCAGCCATGATATTTTATTATTTTGTATTTTATTTATTTAATTAACTTCCTTGGCCTTTTGAAATGATTTTTTTGAGGCTTTTTCTTTAATATATTTTGTGTGGCTCTGTTTAAGGGGAAACTCAGGGTGTGACAAACCTACCCCCCTTAAACAGAATCTCGTCCTCGAGATTCGGACGTGCTGGTGAAGAGGTGGGGATGGGCAGACTTCAATTCATCCTCCTGTTCCCATGAGGCTTCTTCCTCTGAATGATGGCTCCACTGTACCTTGTAGAACCTTGTCACCCAGCTTCTGGTGTTCCTTTCACTGATCTCCAAGATCCGAATTGGCTTTTCCACATAGGTGAGGTCTTCCTAGATCTCGATCTGCTCCGGATCGGCCTGTTCTGCTGGTACCCTCAGACATTTCTTCAATTGTGACTCGTGGAACACGTCATGTATACCTGCCATTGAAGCTGGTAGATTTAACTGGTATGCAACTTCGCCTTTACGAGCTAGCACTTGGTAGGGTCCCACGAAACGCGGGGCTAACTTCCCTTTGGTTTGGAATCAGTGTACCCCGCGGAGTGGTGTGACGCGAAGATACACATAGTCTCCTTCCTCGAAGCTCAGATCTCTGCGGCGGTTATCGGCGTAACTCTTCTGTCTTGATTGAGTTATTTTTAATCGCTCCCGGATAATGGCTACCTTCTCTTCCGCCTCTTTGAGGGCATCGGTCTCGAATACCTGGCGTTCACCAGTCTGATCCCAGAAGAGAGGCGTATGGCACTTCCTGCCATACAGAGCTTCGAATGGGGCCATCTGCAGACTGGCTTGGTAGCTGTTGTTATACGAGAACTCCGCGTAGGGCAGACTCTTATCCCAAGTCCCACCGAAATCCAACGCACAAGCCCTTAGCATGTCCTCCAATATCTGGTTGACTCTTTCAGTTTGTCCGTCTGTTTGGGGATGGTAAGCTATGCTAAAATTCAGTCGGGTTCCTAGTTCTGCTTGCAGCTTCTGCCAGAACTTGGAGGTGAACTGGCTACCGTGGTCAGATATAATCCTCTTGGGTACTCCGTGTAAACACATTATGTGGGCCATGTAGAGTTCTGTCAACTTCTTGCCCGAGTACATTGTATGCACTGGAATGAAATGGGCAACCTTGGTGAGCTGATCCACGATCACGCAGATTGAGTCGTATCCTGAAGATGTGCGGGGTAAACCGGTGATGAAGTCTATTCCGATCTCTTCCGACTTCCACTCTGGGACTCTAAGCGGTTGCAAAAGCCTCGCAGGCCTTTGATGTTCTGCTTTGACTCGCTGGCATACATCACAAAGCGCCACAAATTCCGTGATTTCTCTTCTCATGCTGGGCCACCAAAACTTTGTCTTGAGGTCTTGATACATTTTAGTGCTTCTGGGATGAATGGAGTACTATGCCTCATGAGCTTCCCGGAGGATTAAGTCTTTGAGTTCCTTGTTTTCTGGGATGCACAATCGTTCTCCCATCTAGATTGTCCCGTTTTTGTCTTCCGTGAATCCTTGGGCTTTTCCAACTCTCATGTTCTTCTTGAGTTCTTTGATCTCTGGATCATTCGCTTGTGCCTCGCAAACTTGATCGAAGAGTGTGGGCTGGACCTCTAGGGCTGCCACGAATCCAGGGTCAAAGATGCTCAGATTCAGACGTTCGAACTCCTGCTGCACTTCCTTGCACAACGTCTCTGCTCGAGCGGTATTGTAGTAACTTTTCCTGCTCAAAGCGTCTGCCACAACGTTGGCTTTTCCTGGGTGGTAGTGTATTCCCTTATCATAATCTTTAATCAACTCCAACCACCTTCTTTAACGGGGGTTCAGGTCGGGGTGGGTGAATATGTATTTCAGACTCTTGTGGTCCGTGTAGATCTCACTGCGGTTACCGATGAGGTAATGCCGCCAAATCTTCGAAGCATGAACCACTGCAGCCAATTCCAGGTCGTGTGTTGGGTAGTTGTCCTCATGGGGGTGCAACTGTTGTGACGCATAGGCTACCACTTTGCCTTCTTGCATCAGCACGCATCTTAGCCCTTGGCGAGATGCATCGCAATACACTTGGAAATCTTTCTTGGGATCTGACAAAATCAGGACTAGTGCCAAGACTAACTTCCTTTTTAGTTCCTCAAAGCTGTGATTGCACTCGGCTGTCTAGATAAACTTTATGTATTTCTTCAACAATTGAGTCATGGGTCTCGCAATTTCGAGAAGTTCTCGATGAACCGACGGTAATAACCCGCAAGTCCGAGGAAGCTCCGCACTAGTGTCACTCTCTTGGGCAGTTTCCAATTGGTAACGGATTCCACATTCGTTGGATCCACAGCAACTCCCTGGGCGGTGATAACGTGCCCGAGGAATTGCACTTCTTTCAACCAGAAGTCACACTTGCTAAACTTGGCATACAACTGATGCTCTCTCAGCTTCTCGAGAACCAACTGAAGATGTTGCTCATGTTCTTCTGTTGATTTCGAGTAGATAAGGATGTCGTCGATGAAAACCACCATGAACTTGTCCAGAAACTCCATGAACACCTTGTTCATCAGATTCATGAAGAAGGCCGGTGCATTTGTCAGTCCAAAGGACATAACGGTGCACTCGTACAGCCCATACCGAGTGGTGAAAGTTGTCTTTGGAATATCCTCTTTTCGGATCCTCAGCTGATGATAGCCTGATCGCAGGTCTATCTTGGAGAAGACGATGGCACCCTCCAATTGATCGAAGAGATCGTCAATCCTTGGCAAGGGATACTTGTTCTTGATTGTGATGTCGTTTAATGTGTGATAATCCAGGCACATCCGCTTCGTTTTGTCTTTCTTCTCCACGAAGATGACCGGTGCACCCCAAGGCGACGTGCTTGGTCAGATGTACCCCTTTTGTAGCAGGTCGTCGACTTGCTTCTTGACTTCTGCCATCTCGTTTGGTGCCATTCTATACGGCCTCTTGTAAATAGGTGTTGTTCCTGGTGCCAAATAAATTCTAAACTTGATTTCCCTTTCTGGTGGCATCCCTGGTAGATCTTCCGGGAACACATCCGAGTACTCCCTCACTATCGGGATTTCCTCTATTTTTCGATCTAGCTTCTTCCCACTTTCTAATTGTTGCTATGTTGCAACCTGATTTAGGCTTGCTTCCTGCCCCTATGGCTGCGGCAACTTGAAGGTAACCGTCTTTCCTTCCGGACTGGTTACGGTAATGGTGCGATAGGTGCAGTTGATCACTCCTTTGTAAGCCCCCTTCCCGATACCCCCGTACGGTGATACCAGAGAGAAAGCGCCGCAGGAGATTGGCGTGAACCAAACTCCCACGGAACCGCGATGCCAGTACTAGTCCTAGGAAACCTTGCTGGTACCCGTGGTCAACGGAGATATACCACAGCAATTAGCTAAATAATTAAATATATATATTATACCTTTATAAGTTGCGGCTTTGGGCAAGCCCTGAGCAACAACCAGCAAACAGAACAGCAGCAGCGGAACAACAGCGCAGCGAGAACCCAATCCACAAGCAATGGCTTGGGACTAGGAAAGAAACCCTAATCTTCACTTCAACTTCACTCTTCTTGAAGGAGGGGAGAAAAGGAATGGATTGAGTACTTACGTACTCAACAAGTCACGGAAAATGTGAGTTATGCAGGCTATCAAAGAATAGGCTGGGGTTTATTTCGCAAACTATTTCATTTGAAAAACATTTTTGAAAACCTAAGTGAGTTGTCTCAATGTGACTGGAAGGAGGCTCTCGCCTCGATCCTGTCCACGAATTGCTTTTCAACAACTCGAGCGAACTAACCAGATTTTAATTTATTTTAGGTATTCTTATGCCGCCTGTCGGATCACGACAGCGGTTCAGTGAATCTGCCCCCAAGCAGCTTTCCACTGTATCAACATCTATTACTTTATTTTCAATTTCGTCCATACCAGGACGTATTCTCATTTTTCACTTTCGTCCTATCCAGGACATCATCTCATACTCATCTCAGCGGCTCCTCGAGCCATTCATAACTCATCTCGGTGGCTCCTCGAGCCATTCACAATCTCAACTTATTTCATGAACTGCTTCCATTCAGGAATCCTAATCTATGATGCCATTCGACATCCCGGGTCACACAGCCCTGTTTCAGACCACTCAGGTCATCCATCAGCCGCTAAGGCCGATTCTGGTAACGATTCCCATACCACAAATCACTTTCGCAAACACTTGCATACAAATCTATGATAGAGGAATCGCCTCACATTACCCATAACCGTGGGCGCGACTGTTCGAACAGTTCATTTGATCTTTGCAAAGATTGCATGCTTTACCCACACGACGTGAGCTTACTTCCCACACTCGTCAGTGGGGAAGGTTCGCGACAGGGCCTTTCCAAAGCCTTCCCAGGATAGCACGCTGCCCTATAAATGGGTGCTTACACTCAACCAAGTACCAGGAACTCATTTCCTGTACTCAGGGACGGGGGTATATCGCCCTCTTGGCACCCAGCCAGTCCCACATTTATTAGCAACCGAAAACCATCCTGGGAACACTAGTTACTCAGCTAGGGGTGTCCCATACCACCCGTGTGGTCGCACTGTGAGATTCTCAGATGGAATTCCCTAAGGAATCGGTCCTTATATGCGAATACGAAGTGCCAGCACACAGGTGATCACTTTGCACCGCGGAAATTTTCGCAAATGGATTTTGTTTTGCAAATCTCGCCGACATCGCATGTCGGGTTTTTAAACCGCTTTGGAAACCCAAATTTTCCCAGATTGACAAACAATTGTGTTGTGAGTGGAACCATCGGAATCCATGCTTAGAGAACACGGTTACCGAGGTACCATGGGGTGGAGCGACAAGGAATGGGGTACCAAAGTCCTACGGGATTTGTGCAACTAATAGGCAGGTCCGTCGGTTCGACACGTAAACCGAGGCCAATCAATTTATCGTGCACACTAGCAATGCAATTTTGCAAACAAAACATTTTAAATTTTAGGAGCAATATGGTCAAGGAGTGACTTGCCTCAGACTTTGTCTTCAAACTTCACGAGAATCCGACGTCCGACGAATTTCCGAAGCGTCGACTACACGTGAAACGAGAGAAAAACACACAAAACCCTAGGAATAATATACTATTATTAATAACTAATAGTGCCATGAGGTAGATCTCATTTTTAGAAAAATTTAGAGACTTGAACGGGCTCAATCGGAGTTACGGTTTGGAAGATATGATTTTTGGAAGTTTTGGGAATTTTTTCTAGAGAAGAAAAGAATTATTTGAATTTGAAAAAGGAATTATTTTGGGGAATATTGGCTGACAGGTGGAGCCTTTGAACAGTGGCAGAGGAGAGAGAGATGGATGGCTAGCCCACTGTCATAGGATAGGAGAGAGAAGAGATGGTGGCCCACATGTCATAAGAGGAGGGGGTTAATTAAAGGGGCCCACATGGCATAGGCTTGGATTGAAAGGACTAGTGATTGACATAGTGGTCCCACATGGAAGTGAGAGGAGGAGAGAGGTACTGTGCAGGGGCCCATTTGTCAGTGAAAAGGAGGGAATTACTGTCCACTTAAGGAACAGGGCCCACTTTCCAGTGTCTCGGGAGAGGCTAATCGGGCCAGGCCCACACGTCAGTGCTGAGAGTGGAGGAGAGAGGTGCCGGACGGGGAATAGGAGTCGCCGGGAAGATCGACGGCCGACGGCGGCCGAGGTCGCGCCGGCGAACGGCGGCGAGGGAGGACGGGCGGCCAACGGAATTGGGATGAGGAGGAGATGGCGAGGATGATGGACGGCTCGGATTGGACAGATGGGTGGCGGAAGATGGTCGGCGAGGGCGATCCAGAGCCGGCGGCGGTGGCGGAGAGAGGAAAGCGTCATCGGCGACCATTCGGGCGGCGGAAGGGCTCAGGATTGGGTGGTTAGGTGCGGCATTACGCGAGGAAGAAATAGGAGGAGGTTAATTTCATTCTACCTTCGTCCTCGGCGAGAACCGAAAAGGCGGCTATGGCAGACGGCGGAGGAAAGATTTAGGGGTTTTCGATTTAGCGGCTAATCGGCGGTGGGGAGTGGCGGAGAAGCTTTACGGCGGCTTAGGGATCTCAGCGGTGATAGTGGTTTGGTCTGTGGTGCTCTGGATCGGCGGAGGTGCTCAGGTCAGAGGACGACGGAGAGAGGAGCACGTCGGCGGGCTTGCTCGGGCTTGGTTCTTGGTGACCGAAGGAAGGGGAGGGCTGCTCCATTTATAGGAGAGCTTTGGCGCTAGCGGACAGAGGACGGAGGCAAGGAAGGGATAAGCTCGAGCTCGATTGGCGAGGCGCATCAATGGCGCCGGCCACTGTGGCTCGTGTCATGGGCGGCGGAGGCAAAAATGGGACCGTGAGAAATGATGGTGAAGTGTTGGGACGAGGCACCCGTGCGTGCGCATCGTCTCCCGAGGTTCGGCGCCGAGAGAGGGGAAGAGAGATAGTGGCGGCGGCTAGCCTTTTTGACCGCGAGCTCACAGCGGTGACGGCGTGGCATGTTTCACGCTGAGCGGCAGGCGACGGGGTGGATGATGATGTCCGCACGGTTTTAAGAGGCCGACCGGGCGATAAGGCCCGGAACAGAGAGAGCACAGGGAGCGAGTTCGGGAGATTTCTAGAGAAGAGAGAGAAAGCGCGAGCGGCTGGAGGAGGAAGAAGACGGGGATGACGACGGGACTGACATGCGGGGTCGCCGGGCAGAGCCGATCTCAACCGTCCACGCGAGTGCATCGGATGGCTGAGCCAGTGAGCGGGGCGGAGTGGCTGACACGCGAGGCCCGCGGGGATTAAATTCCATGCGCGCGCGCCTGCGCAGGCCGAGCAGGCCGCGCAAGGAGGGAACAGGGATGGGCCGAAAGGGAAGGAGGTCGGTCCGACATGCACAGTGCGGTTTCACCTTTTTCTAGGATTTGTTTAAATGGGTTTTGGATGGATTTGAAATTGGAAATTTGATTCAAATGGGGTTTTGAATTTCTGCACGAATGTAGGGAATTTTGTGGAGGCTCTGGAGCTGATCTTGGAGAAATATAAAGAATATTTTTATTTCGAATATTATTCTCAGAAATTTTAAACCAAGGGAAATTTAAGATGGACTCATATATACACATATATTCATGTATATATAGATATACATGAGAGAGGGATTCGAGGATTTAGGGTTTCAAGGGAGGCTTGGACTGAGATCTACGGCACTTAATCCTTAAGCATACACAAAAATCCAAAATTTTTGAAATTAGGGTTTTTACCAAAATAGTTTTTTTTAATGACCTGGGAACCAGGGCGTTACATCCTTTGTGCCGAGTTATCCAATCCATTCCTAGGATAACATCTAGGTCTTTGGATTCTAGAAGGATGAGATTGGCTGGAAAGGGTAATCCTTGGATTTCTAGGCTTACTGAAGGGCTATAGTGAGCTGTGGTCATGCGGTTCCCTGGTGTATGAACCCGCATGGGGATCTTAAGTTCCACTACTTTTATCCCATGTGTCCTCACAAATTTCTTGGATATGAATGAATGCGGTGCGCCAGAAACATACCCAGTACCACTTCCGGTGCAGCCTATGCCTCTTCTACAGAGACGTGGTTAACACGTCCCTTTATCACCTGCTTGTTGGCATTGAGGTTCTGGGGAGCTACAGGCCTAGGTCCCATTCACTTCGGTTTCGGGTACTTGTCGGTGAAGTGACCCAGTTCGTTGCAGTTAAAGCAGATGAGGGTCTTGCCCCCGCTGTCCTTCCGTGGCTGGCCTTGTGGTGCTGGTGCCATTGGTGGGCGCGGAGTGGGGTGACGGTTGTGTTGCCCGCTGTTGTTGTTGCTGCCTCCAAAGTGCACTGGTTGGAACGGGCGTTGCTGGCGGACGATCATGGTGGAAGGTCCACCCTGATGCCCCGGCATCACCCTTGGCCTCTGGTGCTGCCCCTGGTGGGCTCGGAATTAGGCCGTCTTTCGCTTGCGGTCCATCTTGTTGCGCTGATTTTCATGGCGGATCGTCTTGTCCACCAACTTCTCGAAGTCAGGATAGTCACTAGAGAAAAGCTGGCTGATCAGCTCGTCGTCAAGTCCCTCCAGGAACTTCTCCTACCTCTCCGCATTCGTGCGGACGTCCTCTGGCGTGTAGCGCGCCAAGCGGTTGAAGTCATGGAGGTACTCCGTGACTGTCTTGTTTCCCTGTACCAGGTCCCTGAACTCTCTCTTCTCCTGTGTCACAATGCCGGCTGGAATATGAGATTTCCGAAAGTTGTGGCAGAATTCTACCCAGGTGACCTCCATTGTAGTGGTGTGGGTCACGAGGAAGTTGTCCCACCAAGCTGAGGCAAGACCCTGGAGCTGGTGTGTGGCGAAGGCGACCTTTTCTTGGTCGTTGCATTGGAGGAGGTTGAGCTTCTTCTCGATCGCTAACACCAGTCGTTGGTGTCCATGGGGTTGGTGGTGCTGGAGAAAATAAGCGGCCTAACCCTCAAGAACTCATGCAGCTTAGACTAAGGGGCGAAGGCCAGGATGTGAGGTTACTGGTGCTACTGCTACAAGTTGTTTTGCTGCATCTGCCGCATCATGATCGCCATAATCTGGTTCTGGTTGGCCAGAACCTGGGCAAGTGTGGGGTTCTCAGGTAGAGGAGGTGGCATGTGTTGGGGAGTCCCGTTGTACTGTGGCGCTCCATCCTTTGATTCGTCCGCTAGCATTGCTGGTGGCGCGGTTACCATTCCTAGTGTTCACCATCTAAAGGGGGAGATGGAAATGGAAGGGAAGAAGAAAAACAGGTGGCTCAAAAACAGGAATGATAATTAAGTGCCTGGATTAAATTAACTGAAGTGCATAGTTTGGAAACATAACAAAAGTAATTCAACTCCTAACTGAGGCGGCCATACCACAACAGACGGTATGAACCACCAACTACCCCAAAGCAAACATTCTGACATTACAACTAAACATGAAATCAAACTAGAAAAACGTTAAAGCTAAGGACGACGCGCCTAGTGCTCTGAACGGCTCCTGCGGTCATCTGAATTATACTCCGGCTCCTGCTCGTCGCCCACCTCGTCGTCGATGTAGCTCCTGGATCCACTCACGTAGTCCTCACTACCGTGAGCCGACGAACTGGCCTCGCTACAGGTGCGGGATCCACCGAGGGAGCTGCTGTCGTCGGTGGAGGTGAAGCCCCCGTGGATGCTGGTACGTCCCTGAGAGCTGCCGTCGCTCGACGACGCGTTGATCATGCCACCGGTTGGTGTTGGCACGAGTGCTGGAGCTGGTGCTGGCGTTGGTGGCGGTGCGTGTGGCCTGTTCCTAGGGGCCAACTGAGTGCGCACCGGAGGAAGGGTCCTCTTCCTCGGGGTCAAACGAATCCTAGCCCCACCGGGTGGCGGCTGTCCCTTCAACTCCGCGACCTCTTTCTTCAGGTGGTCGATCTTGTTCTGGAGACCAATAATGGTCATCCTGTTGGCATCCTCCCTGTCATGGGCCGTATGCACCCAGTTGGCATGCATGTAGTCCATAGCCCACATCGCCCGGTCCTTAATTGCCATGGGTGCGAGCAACAAAACCATGCACCCACAGCCCACCATTCAAGTCAAATTTTAGTAATTTACCATCAATATATCCAAAGTTCTATTTCCCGACATTGAGTTGGACCATAAATGTAAATTAAAGTATTTAAATCCCCATGTGAGCTAAAGGTTTCTAAGCAGGGCTAAGCAAACTAACAATAACCTCTAGTCATATTATTACCTAGCTACAAAGGTGTACAAGTGGAATAAAGTTAGAGCAATTAAAATTGCATTTGTATAGGTCACCCTTCCCACATGAAATGATGAAATAATGCATGTTTATTTACTTAAAACAAATAGTTTGCCATAAATGGGTACAAAATGATCGAGAAAACGATCCGACTTGCCTTGCTCTGGCTCGGCAAATTCGACAACGACTTTGTCGTAAACTGGAGAATCGACGGCGTCGGTTTCTATAGCAAACAACGCACAAACAATTAAAACAGTACATGTGGACACTAAAACAAGAGCTGATAGTATTTTTAATGGATTCTTGGCATTTTTCTGGGTTTAATGAAATTTGGATGGAATTAATCGGAGCTCGAATGAATTAGTTGTGAATTTTAGAAGTTTTACTATGATTTTCCTACGTAAAAACAATTTCTAAACGATTTATTGTGCATTAACAAGGATTTAATGCGTCAGCGTACCACGGGGAATCAGAGCCGACAAGCGGGACCCACAGGTCAGTGGCGCAAGAGAAAAATACCCAAGAAAAATAATTTTAAAAGGCTAGAGGAATTAAATTAAATGTGCAAGAATGCAAATAATAAATTATTGTGGCCGGGAATATTTTTCTTGTGTTCCCTGTGCCAAAATACATTAACTGGATTTTTAGTGGAATTTTCAGAGCACTGGAGCTATTTTTAATAAATCAAAAACGTTTACTGGAATTAAATATCACCCTGGGAAATTCTTTTCCCTTTTTCTTTTCTCTTTTTCTCCTTCTGGGCCACCGGCCCGCTCCTGTGCCGCCATCCCACGCACGCCCGCCGAGCTGCTTCTCCCCGGCCTCCCTTTCCCCGCGCTGGGCCGGCCCATCCCGCGCCTGCGCTTGCCTCCCGTTCTCTCTCTCTACGCTCGGGGCCCGCTCGTCAGGCCGTGTCGCCCACGCGCCCATGCTCCTCCCCGCTGACAGGCCGGGCCCGCCTGTCAGCATCGTCTCCCTCCTCCGTCCGAATTGGGCGGAGGGGAAAAATCCCTCCGCCATCCGATCCAGCGCCGCCTCCCACCTCCTCCCACGCTCGCCTCTCGTTCAAACGGAGCGGGACCGAGTCCGCGCCCACTCCCCGAGTTCTCCGCCATCCACGTCCCTTCTCTCTCGCGAATCACGCGCATGACTCCCACGCCGCCACCCACTCTCCCGTGCACGATTGGAGTCGTTCGGCCTCGATCTCTCTCGCCCGCGTGCTTAAAAAGCCTCTCCGCCCTCTCCTCCGCCTTTTCCCCAACATGCCGAACCTCCCCGTGCCCTGGAACCTCGTCGCCACCGTGCACCCGAACCTCCGCCGCATTTCGCCGACTCCGGCCATCGCACGCCGTCGTTCCGGACGTCGCTAGGCCGCTCCGCCACCGCCATCATCTCCGCCGTGCCGCGTCACACCACGGGCGCCACTTCGTGAAAGCCGAAGCACACCAGAACGCCTCGCCCTCGCGCACGGTGGTTTCCGGTCCTTCTTCTCCTCTCCGGCCGGCAATTCCCGCCGCGCCGCGTCTCCATTCTCCGCCCTAACTCCTCTTTCGTCCTCCTCATCCTCCAGGACGCCTCGGCAACCGCCTCTCGCCTGTTCACCACTATCGGAGCTCCGCCGCCGACGTCGTCCCGAAGCCACCGCCGCTTTTTTGTCACTGCCGTCGTCTTCGCGCCGTCGCGAGCCGCCGGTGAGAACCCCCTCCGTTTCCCCGTTCCATTCCGCCCCTCCGTGTGGTCACCGCCGGCGACCATCGGGTCGCGTGTGCGCCGCCGCCTCCCGCTCGGGACGGCCGGCTTCGGCCGCCGTTCTCCAAGGCCGTCCGATCTGCCGGGTGGCAGATCGGGGCCGCCCGCTCGCTCCCCCACGTGGTCGCCCGCGGTGGCGCCACATGGTGCGCCCGCTTTCGGCCGTGGTGGACTTGGTCCACTGTGCGCCCACCTCTGTGCGCCGCCGACTGGTGGGGCCCGCTTGTCGGTGCCACCTCTCCCTCGGGTGACGTCATAAATCGGTTAAATACGCAATAAATCGCTGGTTAATTATATTTACACAGAAAATAGCAGTAAAACTTCAATAAATCATAACTAATTCATACGAACTCCGATTTAGTCCATTCAAATTTCATTAAATCCAGAAAAATACCAAGAATTTATTAAAAATACTTTCAGTCCATGTTTGTTGGCCCCATGTACTATTTTTAATTGTTTATACATTGTTTGCTGTAGAATCCGACGCCGGTAATTCTCCCGCGTATTTCGAGATCGTAGCAAAGTACCTTGAGCCGGAGCAAGCCAAGTTGTTTTGTTTTCATAAATAAACTGCATTATTTCTATATTTCATGTGCGTGGGCTATAACCTATGCAATGTTAGGACTATGCCTTAGCTTTGGAATCTGAATCCTTGTCGCCTGGTTTACAATATGATTACATTACTACTCTTAGGAATGCTTAGCCATGCTTAGCAACATAGCTCACATGGGGCTTAAATACTACCTTTTCATATAATTCGACTCTATGTCGGACAAATGGAACTTTGGATAGGCTGATGTTAAATTATTAAAATTTGAACTAAATGGTGGGCTGTGGGCGTATGGTTTTGCTTGTCACACCCATGGCGATTAAGGACCTGTTCGCGGGAACCACTTGGGCAACTTTCCATACTTTCCACAAGCCAGCGTGGGCCACGACTGGGCTTGAAGCGTTTCTTCTCCCTCTCCTAGGCACCGAAGAAGAGGGTGAGCGGGATGGAGTTGGGTCGGCCCGGGGTAGGGTTGATCGGCTGCCGGATTCACCGTGGCGCAAGGGGGGTTGCCTGGCCAATATGGCGTGCCTTGTCGGCAGGTGCAACCTCAGCGTGGCGTGGATGGTTAGGGAGGGGTTTCGTGAACGGTCCTGTCACAGCCTCTCACGGGACATCGTGGTGATGTACTGGCACACGAGAACGTGTGTGGGGCTGTGTCTTGTGGGTACAATTGTACACCTCTGATCAGAGTAAAACTATTCGAATAGCCGCGCCCGCGGTTATGGGCACATTGGCCAAGACTCACCGTGATTAGCCTCACCCTAGATAATTAATCTGGTTTTATGAAACTGGTGTTGTGGAAGGTGTTGAGTCCGGTTGACGTGGTTGAGTTGACTGGGGGTGACCGGTTAGCGTGGTGTAACGCTAGTCGGTGGAGACTGGTGAGAGTGGTGTAACGCTCATCAGTGACGCCTGGTGGTCATGGTGTAACTTCCATCAGCGCGGCCTGGTCAACGTGGTGCAGCGTTGATCAGGAAAAGCTGGTCAGCGTGGTGTAACATTGTCCGGTGGTGACTGGTTAACGTGGTGTAATGTTAATCAGTGGAGACCGGTTATCGTGGTGTAACGGTAACCGGAGGTGTCTGGTTAACGTGGTTTAACGTTAATCAGTGGAGACTGGTTGACGTGGTGTAGCGTCAATCAGTTGGGAATGGTTGGGCCTGGTTAACGTGGTGTAACGTTTGTCGAAGGAGGGAACTCCAACCGCGGGGAGTCTGGGGACCCCCCTTTGAGGTTCGGCCAGGGGAGTTGTTCACAGGACGACTGCGGCGTCGGGACGATGGCACACAAGGGAGGCAGGAGAAGTAGACAGGTTCGGGCCGCGCGGAGGCGTAATACCCTACTCCTGTGTGTATCTGCTATGTGGGAGGTGAATGTGGTTTGTTCTTACAAGATGTTCTTGAGGGTGCTCAGGAGCTAGCCCTCGCTTGGGGACTAAGTCTCTCTAGAAACTGAACACCTCCAGAAGCCTCTCTCCCGGAAAAGAAAGAGCCCTTCCCGTTGGCATGGATCCTCCTTTCATAGTTCAAGGGGAGTCCACAGTGCCTAGCTCACATGCCAAGCGAAAGTTTTTCTAGGTATGATATGTCTTGTCGCACGTATGCGGCCGCCTGCTGAGTCACACCGGAGTTGGTTCGGGATGTCTTGTCGTCACGTCGCTCGGCTGCTGCGGACGGCTAGGTTGTGAAGATGTGACAGCGCACACCATCGTTGCCAGAGCGTGGAAAAATGAAGCCCTCTTAGTCAAATATGTCAACTGCACAGGGAGCGGGCCCACGGGGGGCCATCATGAGCCGTCACGCATGGCAGACGGGCGACAGGGGCGACACGCCCCGTTGCCTCGCCATTAATGCGGGTGGTTGGAACAGTCGATCCACTCGAGTCAGGCTCGTGCCCGGGGCAGAGAGCTCATCGAGCCCTCTGCGCGCACAAGGTGTCGAGTTCCTCGGAGACCGAAGTTGTGGGCCCCGGGACCGGGTGGCGAGACCCGGGGCCGGGAATTTCCAGCAATGTGCCCCAGGGACGTGACCCAGGGCCGAGGAGGTGGGTCCCGGGACCGGAGGGCGAGGCCCGGGCCTGGGAAGTCCCAGTGATGTGCCCCGGGGACGCGACCCGAGGCTGAAGCTGTGGGTTCCGGGACCGGGGGGCGAGGCCTGGGCCCGGGAAGTCCCAGTAATGTGCCCCGGGACCAGGGGGCGAGACCCGGGGCCAGGACTGTGGGTCCCGGGACCGGGGGCGAGACTCGGGCCCGGGAACATCCTAGCAATGTGCCCCGGGAACGCGCCCCGGGGCCGTGTCTCGGGACAAGGGGAGCGTCCTTTCCCGGAATGCCCCCGGGACTGGGGGCCCGAGGTGAATGCGGGCCGTCGTCGCGACGTGCCCAAGGAAGGTGCACCCGGGCGTGGGCAGTGCTCGGGCCCCAGGTACTTGGCGGGAAGACGGCCATAGCCGGCCGTCACCGGTGCAGAATGTGGGCCCCGGAGGAGCTAACGTGGCCGAAGATCCATGCGTCCCTGGGGTATGTGGGGCCCCCAGTCCCGTTTCACCGATAGTGGCCCCTAGCCCTGTTGCGCGGCCAGGACCCACTCTGGGCAGGACAGGGCCACGTCTTTGAGAAACGAGGGGACGCGGGGCCCACCTGGTTTGACAAAAGACGAGACGGGGCGACCGACGGCCATGATTGCGTCGCCGCACCAACTGACATCCCTGCAGCCGCAGAAGAGGGGGATGCCAGGGCCCAGCCGTCTCCCGCGAGGGGGGAGCAGGCCCTGTACTTTTTGCTGCCTAGCGAACAGGAGCAGCGCGCGAATGCACGATGCTAGACTCCGCGCTGGAGCAGATGGCGATCGCCGCCGGCCAAGTGCAGGCGGGAGTCCGCCCGGGTCCGGGCGGATCTCGAGAGCGGGCGGGCAGTGATCGCAATGGCGATGCAGCAGCTCACTGCCTGTACAGTTGCCACCGAGATCTTCGTGGCGACCCGCCGGCTAGAGATCGAGGCGGCAGAGAGGCGCGTCATCCAATTGGAGGTCGTCGCCAAATCCACTGCCGACGAGGCCTCCCGCGCCCGGTCCGAGATGGAGGCGCGGGAGAAGGAAATATCCTCCTGGGAGGAACGCGTCCGGGCCCAAGAGGCCGGGCTCGTGGCCCGGGAGCACGAGGTCACTGCGCGCGAGGAAGCCGTGGTGGTTCACGAGGAGGCACGGGAAACCGTGGCCGAGACCGCTGCAACGGTGGCAGGGTTCTTCGACCGTGGCGAGCACCTCGAGGAGCCAACGACCGATGAGGAGTCCGAGGAAGACGGCGCCCCCCTTCTGACACCGCCCGTGGTCCCGTCCGAGGAAGATGAGTGACCTCCCCCCAGACGACGACATCTCCTAGCCTCCGCTCGTGCTTGCGCTCTGATTTTACCTATCTTGTACAAAGAGAGACATTTGTAAATGTATATAATCATGTTTATATCTCCGTACCTTTGCTTATTGTGTTGTTCCGGAAGTTGCTTATGTTTGCACCCCGGGAGCTCGGTACCAAGGGACCGCAAGCAACAAGGCGCGAGTGTTGCAGAAACGATTAAGTCCGTCTTCCGGGCCCGGGGGCGCTCCGTGCCCCTGAGTGTTGGCCGCGGGAAGAGATTGCTTGATCGGTGCGCGAGGGTCACCAGACAGCAAAGCACCCGGCGCTTCGATGGTGGTCGGGGAGGAACTGGCCAGGCCGAGCACCACTGCCCGCCCCGGGAATCTAGGCTGGCCCGACGGGGGGCTATGCCCGAGACCCCGGGGCATCGAGAGTGCCCGGGGCGCGGTCCACGACCCGGCCACCTGGCCTTGGCAACCAGGGCAGCGCTAATTTGGCGGCCCTCGCGCCAGGCTCCGTGGGGAAAGACTGCTAGGAGAGAGAAAATACGAAAAAAGCCCCGCGTGGGCTAGGTATGGCTGAAGTGCTGAGCTTGTGCCTTTTGGTTTGCCGGGAGCCCCTCGGGAACCGACCTTGACCGTGCGCAGGGGTCGCCAGACAACGAAGCACCCGGCGCTTCGGCGGTGGTCGGGGAGGAGCTGGCCAAGCCGAGCACCGCTGCCCGCCCCGGGAATCTAGGCTGGCCCGACGGGGGGTTTTTCCTGAGACCCCGGGGCATCGACAGTGCCCGGGGCGTGGTCCATGACCCGGCCATCAGGCCTCGGCAACCGGGGCAGCACTAACCCGGCGGCCCTCGCACCTGGCCGCGGCAGGTTCCGCTTTGCCCCCGGGGCCAAGGAGAACGGAACACGTGGCCATACAAATGGGGAAGGAATAGAAATTGAGCAATGTTTAAAGTCGGATAAGATCACGAATCTGGATGTTGAAAAGGGCGGTGTGGCTCCGCGAGCACGATCCCGGGGCCAGGAGCGCTGCTAGCCCCCGGCCCAGAAATTTGCGCCGGAAATAAAGCTGAGATGGGGCCCCCGGCCAGTGTCCAGGTTTGGAAAACTTGCTAAAACCTGCGCTGGCCCGAGCACCCTTCTTAAGTCTGCCAAGGATGGGTCTAATCTGCACACGATGAACCGTGAGAGTACTTGGCTCGTTCCTTTGTCCATTCCATGCTACGAATCGTGGCATTTACCACCTCCCAAGGGCCTCTTCGCGGTCGTGACCGTGCGGAGGAAAGGATTGCGCATAAGTATTCTGCCCCCATGCAGCGGAAAAAACCGAGCCCGAAGCCAACCAGGTGGGACACCACAAGCCTGCGGGGGCCCGGGGCGCCGCGCAGAGGGGCGCACCCACGGCCCCGGGGCTTGGACAATGTCCGGGGTTTAGCAGGATGGGATACGGTAGCTCGCTGGTAGGGAACCAATAATTATGCGCAAAACCCAGCCGCCGCACGGGCGCGGCCTGATTATGCCCCCAAGGGGAGACCGCTACGAACGCAACACACAGAAAAGGACACGGGGCACGAGAACATAAGGCATACTGAAAAAGCTACTTAGGGGATGCATATGGGGGCCCCTGGCCAGCGCTGAGATTTGGAGAAAACCGGTGCTGGCCCGAGCACCCCGCAACTTACAGGATGTGTTCATGGATAAAATTTGCGGAGATGCTCGATGTTCCTAGGATTGGGAAGCGGGGTCCCATCCTCCTGGCCCAGTCTTATCGAGCCCGGTCGGGAGACACCGATCACCAGGAAGGGGCCTTCCCACATGGGGGAAAGTTTATTCTTTCCGGCACGTGTGAGGACACGGCGGAGGACTAAGTCCCCAACCTGGAGTGATCGGGCCCGAACCTTACGCTGATGATAGCGCTTGAGGCTCTGCTGGTAACAAGCGACGCGGAGCGAGGCGCGCCGCCTGCGTTCCTCGAGGAAGTCGAGGTTGTCGAGCTGCATGTCGTCGTGGTCGGGGCCGTCGCTGTAGCGTTGTACCCGGGGAGAGCCGAAGGTGAGCTCTGATGGCAGAACGGCTTCGGTCTCGTACACCAGAAAGAACGGGGTCTCCCCGGTCACCCGGCTTGGTGTGGTGCGATTCGCCCAGAGGACCGCCGGGAGCTCGTCGATCCACTTGACGCCATGCTTTTTGAGGTCGTTGTAGGACCTTGTCTTGAGGCCCCGCAGGATCTCGGCATTCGCCCACTCAGCCTACTCGTTACTAGCAGGATGGGCAGGGGAGGCGAAGCAGAGCCTGATGCCGATGTCGTAGCAGTATTCGCCAAAAAGCTCGCTCGTAAACTGCGTGCCGTTGTCAGTGATGATGTGGTTGGGGATTCTGAAGCAGCTGGTGATTCCCCGCATGAACTTGAGCGTTGAATGCTTGTTGATGTCAATCACGGGAAACGCCTCTGGCCACTTCGTGAATTTGTCGATAGCGACATACAGATGTCGATAACCCCCGACCGCCCGGGGAAAGGGGCCGAGGATATCGAGTCCCCAAACAGCGAAGGGCCAGGACAGGGGGATCACCTGGAGTGCCTGCGCTGGCTGGTGGCTCTGCTTGGCATGGAGCTGGCACGCGCGGCAGCGCTGGACGAGGTCGAACGCATCCTGCAAAGCCGTGGGCCAATAAAAACCTTGCCGGAAAGCCTTACCGACTAGGGATCGAAATGCGGCGTGACTACCACATTCCCCTTCATGGATGTCAGCGAGGATCTCGACGCCGGAGTCGCGCGGAATGCACTTGAGTAGGACGCCGTTGGCGCCACGTCGGTAGAGGTCCCCATCTACTACGACGTAGCGCTTAGACAAGCGAGCCACCCTTTCTGCTTCCGCGTCATCTTCGGGGAGATGCGCTCGAAGAAGATATGCCCGGATTTCGTTGGACACCTGGTTGATGATGAGCTCGGAGTCGCCTTGCGCCCACAACCGTCGCACCCCGAGGGCGATCGCGGCCCGGAGGCCGGCGAGAAGGCCCTTGTATTCGGCCATGTTGTTGGTGGCTCCGAAGTTGAGGTGGACGACGAAACGGATCTCGTCCCCGGCAGGTGACACGAGGACGGCCCCGGCCCCGGCCCCGGCGCTGGGGCGGGAAGCCCGTCTGGCGCAGGAGCCGTCGAAGTTCATCGTCCAGTGGAGGCGCAGATCGGGGGCTAGCTCGGGGACCGGGGATCCGGTGTCTAGCACAGGATCCGGCTCGGGCACCGGCGTCCACTCTGCAAGAAAATCCACCAGGACTTGGCTTTTGATGGCATGGCACGCCTGAAAATGGAGGTCGAACTCAGCGAGCTCGACCGCCCACTTGGCGACATGGCCCGTTCCCTCCCGGTTATGCAATATCTGCCCGAGAGGGAAGGACGTGACCACGGATACCTTGTGCACCTGGAAGTAGTGGTGAAGCTTCCTGGACGCAATGAGAACCGCGTAGAGCAGCTTTTGCGCTTGGGGATAGCGCAACTTGGCATCGCGGAGTACCTCGCTGACGAAGTACCCCAGCTTCTGTTGGATGCTCACCGATCCCGGCCTGACGGGGGCCGGGAGCTCGGGCTCAACTCCCTCGGGAGGGAGCGAGCTCCCGTGATTGGGAACAAATATGGGCCCGGGACCCGAGGGTCCCGGCTGGAATGTGGTGGGTATGTGCCCGGGACCTGGGGGCCCGGACTGAGATATGGAATGAATCGGGACGACTTCCCCGGACCCACTCTCGCCAAGGTGATGCTGTCCGGGTAATCGCGCCCCGTCTGGTTGTGAGGTTGTTGAAGTTGTCCTGAGTGCCGCATCCCCAGACTCGCACTCGCCTTGGCGAGGCTGCCTGGGTTCGAGCTTCCTAGCGTCGGGCCCGGGCGGCTGATCCCGGGCCACGGGTTTGTTGGGCAAGGGGTGCTCGACGACGAGCGCCACGCTCACCACTTGTGCTGGATATGTGCCCGGGACCGGGGGGCCCGGGCTGAGATATGGAATGATTCGGGACGACTTCCCTGGACCCGCTCTCGCCAAGGCGATGCTGTCCGGGTAATCGCGCCCTGTCTGGTATACGGTGGATATGTGCCCGGGACCCGGGGGCCCGGGCTGGGATATGGAATGAATTGGGACGACTTCCCCGGACCCGCTCTCGCCAAGGCGATGCTATCGGAGGAGGGAACTCCAACCGCGGGGAGTCTGGGGACCCCCCTTTGAGGTTCGGCCAGGGGAGTTGTTCACAGGACGACTGCGGCGTCGGGACGATGGCACACAAGGGAGGCAGGAGAAGTAGACATGTTCGGGCCGCGCGGAGGCGTAATACCCTACTCCTGTGTGCATCTGCTATGTGGGAGGTGAATGTGGTTTGTTCTTACAAGATGTTCTTGAGGGTGCTCAGGAGCTAGCCCTCGCTTGGGGACTAAGTCTCTCTAGAAGCTGAACACCTCCAGAAGCCTCTCTCCCGGAAAAGAAAGAGCCCTTCCTGTTGGTATGGATCCTCCTTTCATAGTTCAAGGGGAGTCCACAGTGCCTAGCTCACATGCCAAGAGAAAGCTTTTCTAGGTATGATATGTCTTGTCGCACGCACGCGGCCGCCTGCTGAGCCACGCCGGAGTTGGTTCGGGATGTCTTGTCGTCACGTCGCTCGGCTGCTGCGGGCGGCTAGGTCATGAAGATGTGACAGCGCACGCCATCGCTGCCAGAGCGTGGAAAAATGAAGCCTTCTTAGTCAAATATGTCTAACTGCACAGGGAGCGGGCCCACGGGGGGCCATCATGAGCCATCACGCGTGGCAGAGCAGGCGATAGGGGCGATGCGCCCCGTCGCCTCGCCATTAATACGGGTGGTTGGAACAGTCGATCCACTCGAGTCAGGCTCATGCCCGGGGCAGAGAGCTCATCGAGCCCTCCGCGCGCACAAGGCGTCGAGTTCCTCGGAGACCGAAGCTGTGGGCCCCGGGACCGAGGGGCGAGACCCGGGGCCGGGAAGTCCCAACAATGTGCCCCGGGGACGCGACCTGGGGCCGAGGAGGTGGGTCCCGGGACCGGGGGGTGAGGCCCGGGCCTGGGAAATCCCAGTGATGTGCCCCGGGGACGCAACCCGAGGCTGAAGCTGTGGGTCCCGGGACCGGGGGCCGAGGCCCGGGCTCGGGAAGTCCCAGTAATATGCCCCAGGACCGGGGGGCGAGACCCGAGGCCGGGACTGTGGGTCCCGGGACTGGGGGCGAGACCTGGGCTGGGGAACATCCCAGCAATGTGCCCCGGGAACGCGCCCCGGGGCCGTGCCCCAGGACAATGGGAGCGCCCTTTCTCGGGAATGCCCCTAGGACCGGGGGCCCGAGGTGAATGCGGGCGGTCGTCGTGACGCGCCCGGGGAAGGTGCACCTGGGCCCGGGCAGTGCTCAGGCCCCAGGTACTTGGTAGGAAGACGGCCATAGCCAGCCATCACCGGTGCAGAATGTGGGCCCCGGAGGAGCTAACGTGGCCGAAGATCCACACGTCCCCGGGGTATGTGGGGCCCCCAGTCCCGTTTCGCTGACAACGTTAATCAGTGGAAAATAATATTGTTAAATAAATCAACTTTTTACTGTTTGCGAACTACTACCTTTTGCAACTGCTTTTCCGCAAATAAACCCTATCCCATCTTTGTACCCTGTGCATATGCATAATTGTGGGTGTAATTTGTTGAGTACTGTGGTTGGTACTCAGCCTTGTTCCATTTTCCCTCCCCCCTCAGTGTTGGAGAGTGCGTCTGACGAGGACCACCTGGAGGAATAGGCTGGCTCCGCCGTCAAGGTGCCTGTGGGATGGAAGCTGCTGCTCGACCTGATGTTCATAGATGTTATTTTACCTTTTCCGCTGCATTATGTAATATAAATTTTACTCTGTTTATAAGACACTCTGTATGGCAACTTGGTCTTGTGTACCCTGGCTTTTCTGGGCAGGGATTTATTACACATTAATGTTCAGAATTTCGGTGGCGAATTTCTGGGCGTTACATGGACGCAGTCCACGCGTGTGCGACCACAGACACACAGGCTCACGAGCGGTCCCGATCTGTTGAGACAGATCAGACGGCTCAGACCAAGTCGGGAACGAGCCCCGCCGGCGACCATCCGGTGTGACGGAGGGCAACGGCGAGCGGCCGAGGAGGTGAGGAATGCGGCCGAGTGCTCACCAAGGTGCGACGACTGACAGAGAGTGGCGAATGGCAGTGAGCAGAGAGGATTGGTGGCAACGAGGTTCGGGATGTCGACGGCGACGGTGTTCCCGCGGCTCAAAGTGACGACGGAGGCACGAACGAGTTGCGGGAGGACCTGGCGAAGGTGTAGAACGTGTTAGGAGAGAAGAAGACCGAGTGGGTCGACGGAAATCCGCGGCCGACTGCCGGCGGAGAGGGTTACCGAAAGGGGATGACGGAGAGGATGGAGTTCCGGCGGGAATCCGAGACGGCCGGCTATGGAACAGGACGCAGCGGGGTGCAGCAAAGCTAGCGAGCACGAGTGTGGTAGTCGGCGATGGCTGTAGCGACAGTGACGTGCGACTAGAGTCAACGGAGCGCGGCGACGATTCGGGAGCTCAGCGCGGAGGGGGTTTGGGTACTCGGCAGGCGTGGGCAACTGAGGGAAAAGTGAGGACGGAGCACGTGGAGAGTTTATATATACTCGGTTGCGGGGGTTCGTGGCTGAGTTGGCCAAATTTCTCGAGGACGTGGGGCGGCGTCCATGGCGGCTAGAGGGCACAATTCGTTCGTAGTCGTGGGCAAGAGGGGCGGAGAAGGTGGGGGAAACAGGCGGGGACTCGGTCCGCGGCGTTTGAATCAAGGGTCGAGACGAGGAGGAGAGGGGACGAGCAAAATCCGATGCTCAGGGAAGGCCGATCCCCTTTGGTCGAGTCGGCCGGAGGTTGAAGATGGGTCTGACATGTTGGTCCCGGCCCCACATATCAACAGGCGAGGCGAGCCAACGCGGCTGGCAGCCGGGCCAAGCCAGTCAGTGAGGAGGAGCGGGGACAGGAGCGGGGCAACATTGGCTGCGGCAAGCCGAGACACAGAACTGGGCTGCAGCCCAGTGGGAAGAAAGAAAGAGGAAAAGAGAAATGGAAGGAAAGAAAAAGGAAAAAGAGAATTTCCAGAAGGATTTTAATTCCGATAATTTATTTTGATTTATTAAAATTGCTTCCAGTGCTCTAAAAATTCCCATAAAAATCCTGTTAGTGTATTTTGGCAAGGAGAATATAGGAAAAATATTCTCAGCCATGATATTTTATTATTTTGCATTTTATTTATTTAATTAACTTCCCTGGCCTTTTGAAATGATTTCTTTGAGGCTTTTTCTTTAATATATTTTGTGTGGCTTTGTTTAAGAGGAAACTTAGGGTGTGGCAGCTAGCGCCCGTCTGGAGGATACATATATGATGTCGTGCATAGGCACCGTCCGGTGGCGGCGACGACCATGGAAGTGAGGAAGCTGATCACCAGGCGAGTGCCTCCGCTGTTTTCGTCAACAAAGTCGCTGCCGACCGTCGTCCTACGCACTGCCTACTCCAAATCCAGTGTCAGTGGCCTCCTTCCTGGTCTTCCCTGCCTCCCCCACGCCCGCGAGCACGCCGTCGTTTCCTGCTCCACCTCACCACCGCTCGGCCTGGTTCTTCACGCCGATGACCTCGCCGTCACTCTCCCCAAGAGTCGGAGATGACGCGCCGATGCTGAGGAGGGCCGATAGGAGGTGTGCAGTGAGGACACTCCTGCTTCTCCGTGCTGAGGGTGACAGGGCGGTGATGGAGCACGAGCATGCACCTGGGAGGGAGGCGGCACAGTGCTCTTCACTGCTAGAGCTGGACTCGATCTCGGTGCCAGTCCTGACCTCCGCTGCCAGCTGCGCTCTCTCTGCAACAGCTGGTTGCACGCTCTCTGCAACCGCCGGCCCGAGGAAGATCGCCGCCGGCAGTGCTCACTCTAGATCCGTCGGTTAGAGGTAGATCTAGCGCCGCCGTCCCCAAATCACACCGTCGCTACCTCGCTAGAACACGCGGCCGACCGATTCGCTCCTCATCTTGCTGGCTGTCGGCGGACTGCGGCAAAACCGGGCGGCAGCAGAGGTGGAGATCATCAACCTCATAGTCGTCACATCCCCATATCCGAGCCCATCCACCTACGTCCCACTACACGTCGCAAAATCCTGCGAGACGGCCTAGTGCAGATCCACGCATTGACAAATCCGACGGGGAATGACGCAGAGGAGGCCCGGGTGGCGCATCCCTGATCTCATGTTGTCGCCTCTCCCCGGTGTCCCATCACCATCGATCCCTGATGCTGCATCTCTCCGATCTCCCACTGATCCCTGTCACCCTGGTGTTGGGGAGGAGGGCCGTCGCCCTCTCCGGCAACGGTGGAGGTCCTCCCCAATCTCCCATCACCGCCACTTCCCGAGATCCACCGTGACACCGATCCCCCCTCTGCGCCGATGCCTACTCATGCCCATGATCCCGAAAAAAAGGAAGAGGATCTAGAAAAACAAGAAAGAGAGGGAGAGAGTGGTCCGGTAAAAACTACGTATAAATAGATCGGGGAATATGGAGTGGTAAAAAAAATTACTCAAGACTGATTGGGGAGGAAGTGGTGGGGCTAATAGACGGGTGGGATTGCTGGGTGGAGAATAGAGACGCGCTACATGTTATCTAGTAGTTCTGCATTATCTATCCTATTTAATACAACTCCTCCCTGCCATTTTCTTTGTATCTTGTGCCTAAACCGTCTCTTCATGAAAAGACAATTCCTTTCTCTCCCTTTTCTTCTCTCTCATCTACATCAGCAAAATAATCATTTTATATTTTAAGAGATGCCTTATTAATTATTGTTGGGCATGCCTTAACTTCCTATAATTGAGTAATGTCCAAACAATAGTTTGTGTATTCCTTTAGCCTAAAATTTTCCTTCTGAAGATTTTTCAGCCTTTGGATTGAAGAGTCATTTCTCTTAAAGATTAAAATCCTGAAATTCGTCCGATAAACATGTATGACACATTGGCAAAACATATGCACTAGCCACTAGGCAGCCGCCAAAATCTGTGCAGACTTCATCACCTTGCAGATGCTCTCCAGGACTTCCATGGGGTTAACATTGCCAACCACGGTCACCTTCTTGTTCTCCAGCTCCACCTTGAAGGACACCACTCCTGTTGAAGACCATCGAGTAGAGAGATCATTACATCAGAGTTCAAAAATCGTCGTCAGCCGACAAGACAACGGTGCCAACTGCCAAGTTGTTTGGGATGCATGCACATTATGTACCTTCCATCTTCAAAATTTGCTTCTCAACCTTCCTTGCACAGCAATGGCAGTGCATAGACACCTTCAGTGCTACAGTCTGTGCAGTGCACAGTACATGCAGAAAACACAGTATTAAGTTATTGACAGAGAAGTTAGTGAGGCTAAACTCTAAAGGCAAGGAAATGCTTCAGATTTCAGAAACAATTTCATTTTCTGAATGGATGGTTTGAGATACTATAGTACCTTTGGTTCTTTCACAGCTGATGCCTTCTGTTCCTCATCAAGATCAGTGACCGGCACAACCTGTTCCAAGTGGCTCCGCAGCAAGCCGCGCCTCTCGTTGCTGCCTTCGTCTTCCTCCAGGTGATATTCGGAGGAACGCGGAAACCAAAGCAAAGCCTTCTTCAGGCCTTTTGCAGCCATGTGGAAGCAGCAAGCCCTCTGATTACATACACCAACCAATTTGATGACTCTGCAAGTAGCTCATATAGAGAGTATAGACAAAAGTCACAAGGGTAGAGCGTATATATGAGTTGTTAATCTGCATTCATGAGACAGCCAATGACAGTGCCCCAGTATTATTACCATAGTGCTGTTCTTTTTAGCATTGTACCTTAACCAAGACAATGTTCTAGAGGCATATGAGCTTGAAGGAAAATCCTGTGAGATCAACCACCAAGGAGTCCAAAAGTCCTTACAAACTCACTGGTAGATCTATCCGTCCAACTACTTGCCAGTTGATAGAAAGTGATTAGGCAAAGTCTACTATGTACTCCATGTTACCAACTAGTGCATCCATACCTCAATAGTCTGGGTGTGGGTTACCTATATAATCAGTAGATCTAGATATTTACAATTTATTAGTCGAGATTTTGATAATACACCACTTGAAATAAATATCTGTAAAAAGATCATGTAAGACAATTTCGTAGCCATTAGCAAAAAGGAAAATAGCAAAATGAAAAAATGATGGTGATCGCTGCTCTGTGAAGCCAGCCTAACGCTGTGCCTGCCAAAACCTTAGGGCCCGGAGAAGCAAAGGCCTTCGCCGAAGCCTCTCCGCCCAACTACGCAACTTGGAACGGGCAGGCCAGCAAGATTAGTTCAGAATTCCGCACCAAAAAACATCCGCAACCACCTTACTGCGCCCGCTTGGGTGACAAGCTCTTGCCACCGAGCTCGGCGAGAGGGTAAGGAAGAGTTGATTATTTAAGCTGGTTCACTTCATCGTAAACTAGCGTGGTGGTACTAAAGAGGTGAGGAATGAAGCATGTTTATTTGGACCTCCTCCGGCAGTGTCTTTCCTCTTTGGAGTTTGTGGGCTAGTTCGGCCTTTCAGCCGACAATGAGTTCTTTTTTGTTCGAAATGAGTTTTCAAATTTTCATTTTATAGATCTAGTTGTTTTTCCGACGCACTGCACGTAAATCTTCAGTCCTGATTCTGACAGAAATGATCATAATGTAAAATTCAAGTGGTGCTTATTTTTATCACTGGTCAGTGTGAGAATATGTTTGCTCACTCGTCAAATGTCATCCACTCCAATTTTCTAAGTAATCTATCTATTTCAAAATATAAGAATTTCTAGAATTCAAATCTTATTTCACAATATATTTTAGCACTATTCACGGTACTAGATGTCCCATCAATCACTTTTCATTTAAATTTCTTTTTATTTTACCCTCACATATCATTCCATCTTCATTCATTTCATATTTATTGAGAGTCAATAAAGTCTTTTCTCCTTAACCTTAATATTTGCTAAACAACCAAAAATACTTATATTTTAGAATGAAAGGAGTACTTGTGAGCGTTGATTATTACTTATCATTGTTTCGACTTTGACCATTAATTACTCTTAAATGAATAGACCGCAATGAGTGGGAACTTCATATTTATATGTAACGAAAAACTATCTAAGCTATTTTAGATGTCCATATGTTTTTTCTTTGTGAAATTGGATGTTGAAGAATAAAATCATCATACTCTAATGTCAAAAGAAATCCTATATAATTGAGATTATTATGCAGTACCAGCAACTTAATTACCATACGAGGTCATTGATATCTATATCGTGAAGCTGTTCAAACAAGCAAGTCGAGCAGCTTCCTGCAATCCCGAGCATACTTTGAACATGACAATATGTAGGTAATCTCGAGCTGAGCAAGCATATGGAACAACTCTTCGTTACTTATCCTTAATTTTAATTGTACAATCCTCATATACTTTTATAAGTACTTGTAGCAACAGGTTTCTCAACAAATTAAGAAAGGACGTTGGCTACACATTGACAAGCATTAGTAAGAATTATATGTTGTGATTTTCTTCAGAAAAACATTGAAGATAGAGTACAATAAATAGGAACCAAAACCGTCGTTTTGTCCATCTACTAGATTTGTGCAATAGGAACCAAAACCGTCGTTTTGTCCATCTACTAGATTCGTGCATAATAAAAATAATTGATCTATTAAATCCTTGGGATAAACACATGCATCTCGTTGTCTTTGAAAGAAAAACTGAAAATACCAAAAAAAAAACTAAGTTTGTTTGATGCGTGATAATCTAATATACGATGCATATAGATGCAGCATTTTGTCACAGCTGTTGCTTGATGGTTCGCCATGAGCTAGCTGAACGGGCAGACGGTGCACGATGTGGATGCGCGCTGGCGGAATCGGAGTCGGGCGCACGCCGGCACGCGGACCGCGTACCAAAACGGATAGTCAGTATTTTTATAACAGATATAGATATGACAAACTTTATAATATGGTGTATTTGTTAGTACCTGCAATTCTTATTAAAAAACGAGTGGTCAAAGTTTTAAAAATAAATAGTGTCCGGTATCAGTTATTTGAAAACAGAGGGCTAAACAAGAATAAACATGCCACGAGAAACTCTATTAGCTAATTCGGTCCAGTTCTTGCAATGGTTCTGATAAACCCATAATTTTTTTTGGAAAATGCTGTGCGTACGATTTTTTACTACGATTTTAGTACGATCAAACGCGGTCGGCACAGCCGCACGGGGCACATAACACGGAACGCGCGCGCACTGCAGTCCAAGAGCTCATGGGCCCCGAATACGACTCATCGTTTTCTTGTGAGTGTTTGGTTATGCTATAAATCTGACTTTTCATCTTCGTTTCTTGAACCCTAAACCTGATGTCCCTATTCCGTCGTTTCATCTGATCTGCAACACATACTAACCTAGATTGCCTACGAAGGTATGTCCATCCTATTTGCTTGATTTCCTTTGGCCTGACCAACATATTCTTTTGTACGCTAGTCTCTCATTTGTTTTGTTTCTGTGCAATGTCCATGACCAAGTAATGCTTGTATTTTTAATATGGATTTAATCTAAAATCTTGCATGCTTTGCAAAACATGCCATTAATTGATCAGTTTCAGTAATGGAGACCAATTTATCTACCGATGAAGTACAAGATGATATTGTCATATCAGACGAGGATGATTTCGTTTTTGAGTAGGTCCAAAAGGAATTAGATGACCAACAAATTGACCAAGCAACAGAGAAAGTTAGGTTAGAAGAGCCAAAGAAGGGAATGCTATTTGATAGTGCAACTGATGCTGAAATCTTCTATAAGAGACATGCTCGTAAGAAAGGTTTTGGTGTGACAAGAAGAACCTCAAGAACTAGTGAAGATGGCAAGGTAAATTATCTCACACTAGCTTGTAGCAGGCAAGGCAAGGCTCAATACACATCAAAGGGCACATTCAATCCAAACCCCTCAACAAGGATGCAATGCCCAGCGAAAGTTAATCTCTCTCTTCGTGGTGATAAGTTACGCATTACTTCTCTCCGACTTGACCACAATCATGCTATAAGTCCAAGCAAAGCTAAATTTCTTAGATGCCACAAGAAGCTTAGTTTGCATGCAAAAGGAACACTACAACTGAATGACCAAGCAGGGATCCGTATAAACAAGAACTTTGGTTCTCTTGTCATGGAAGCAGGAGGCTACGAAAATCTTGAATTTGGTGAAAAGTAGTGCAGGAACTATTTGCAAGAGACAAGAAGGCTGAAGCTTGGTGCTGGAGATGCAGATGCAATTTATCATTATTTCCTTCGTATGCAGTCCAAAGATCCAAACTTTTTCTATGTTATGGATGTGGATGAGGACTCCCGACTAATGAATGTTTTTTGGGCAGATGCAAGAAGCAGAGCTACATATGAATCTTTCTCAGATGTTGTTACATTTGACACTACATACTTAACAAACAAGTACAATATGCTGTTTGCTCCTTTTGTTGGTGTGAATCACCATGGGCAATCAGTTCTGTTGGGTTGTGCCCTACTATCAAGTGAGGACACTGAAACATTTGTTTGGCTATTCAGATCTTGGCTAGCTTGTATGTCAAACAAACCACCAAAAGCTATAATTACTGATCAGTGCCAGACAATGAAGAACGCTATTGAAGAAGTTTTCCCTCAAGCTCGACATAGATGGTGTTTATGGCATATTATGAAGAAGATCCCAGAAAAGCTTAATGGGTACTTAGAATATGAAGATATTAAATTTACACTATCAAATTGTGTGTATGATTCTTTGACCACATGTGAGTTTGAGAAAGATTGGGTGAAGATGATTGAAAATTTTAACCTTCAAGACAACGAATGGCTGGATGGATTATTCAAAAATAAAGATCTATGGGTCCCAGCTTTTGTAAAAGATACCTTTTGGGCTGGCATGTCTTCGACACAGAGAAGTGAGTGTGAACTCCTTTTTTGATGGCTATGTTAATGCAAGAACAACGTTAAAGCAATTTGTGGAACAATATAACAATGCATTAAGGGACAAGGTTGAGAAAGAAAATAAGGCAGATTGCAAGTCATTCCAAGAGGTTATACCATGCATAACACACTATGACTTTGAGAGCCAATTTCAGGCAGCCTACAGCAATGAGAAGTTCAGAGAATTCCAGGAGGAGCTAAGAGGTAAAATATATTGTTATCCGTCTCTTGAGGAAAAAGAAGGGTCGCTGCTTACATTCAAAGTTAGACAGGATGGTAAATTTAGAAATCAAATGGCCGCTTCATATTTCACTGTTTTGTTCAAAGAAGAGGACTCTAATGTGCAGTGTATATGTCGTCGTTTTGAATTTCAGGGAATCTTGTGCAGCCATATTCTTTCTGTACTTGCACTAGTGGAAATTAAAGAAGTTCCTTCCAGATATATACTTCAGAGATGGAGGAAGGATTTAAAGAGCAAACACACGTTTATTAAATGCTCATATGATGATGTGGATAATACACCAGTTGCAAGACGCTTTGATGAGATGTGCAAACGTTTCTTTGAAGTGGCAGAGAATGGGGCTGAGTCAGATGAACTATTTAGCTTGGTCATAGTGACTTACAAATAAAGATTAATGCATATCATGACAGTGTGGAAGCTCAAGAACGTCATCCAAGCCCAGAGCATGTAATCTCCATGCAAGAAAAAACTGTTCTAAGTCCTATAGCTATTCGAACAAGAGGTCGTCCTCCTACCATGCGAAAAGAATCTAAAGTGGATAAGCTGGTAAGGAAAATTAAAACGAAAGAGCAACAAAAATCAGCAAGCACAAATAGGGTTCAAATTCGAAGCGGGGGAAAGGTAAGAATCTAATGTGAATTGATTTTTCAGAGCTGAAAATTTTACTAGTCAGATATATCTACTAACACCAGGACTTTGCATTGTATCTTAGAAAGCAACCAAAAGCCAGAAAGAACACAACTTCTCACAGTTCAAACTGTATAGAGGTAATTTCTTTGTGGAACATACTTAGCCCTTTGATCTTCAGCTTATTCTGTATAATTGAGTACTCTATTTTGTTAGGAGAATTTTGATCGTCCTTGCTATGCAGAGAATGAGGCTGCAAATACCGTGGGTTCTTTTCCAAATGATTATCAGGTGCATAGTCTCTTCTACAGGCTAGCTTCTACATTACTTGTTGTGCATACTGACATGTAATTATGCAACACTAATCAATAGTGCTACTTGGTAGTTGTTACATGGGCTGCAAACAAATCAATCGGACTCCCAATCTCATATTAGATCCTACGTTGATCTTCTCCAGGTTTTATATCTATACTTGAGATTATATAAGCATACTCAGGTAGTATACAATCTAACTAAATTTACTATCTTTTCTGAAGGGAAAGGAAGATGTTTTGGGCCTTCTATCTCAGGAATGAATGACTGGGATGTTTGAAACAAGTTCTGCTTCATCAACATGTGACGCCAATTAATGTACTGAGCAGCACTTCATACTTTGGCTTTGATGCCAATATTTCTGTTTTTTATGCAACCATAGCTTTAAGTTTGTCCTTAGGACCTCTGGCTGTATCAAAAAATGCAAACATTATCTGACATTAGTTCGTAAATGAACTTTTTCTGCATCTAGATCTGATTGTGGTCATTGGAAATTTAGAATCTACTTCCAACTAGAGTTGATGCTACTGTCTGAGGCGCAAGGAACATATTTGAATGGGTAATTTGCTTAACCTTAGCTAGGCCACATGATAAGTTTTAATGTTACGCTGAAATACAACTACAATATAAAAGTGATTAGGAAGAAAATTTCTCCGGCTGCCTGTGCCAGGAGTCTTACGAGATGGCAGGCCAAGATGGTCATGAGCTTGGGCTTTGGATATGGGCTCAACATTGGAAGAGGAATCCATTTCCGTGTGGGACCAGAATTTGCAACTGTTTAATAAACGCTAGAAGAGTGTTTCATCGTACAACCATCGTAAAAAAAATCGTACGTATAGCAGCGCCCATTTTTTTTCTGGTCGTCTGCACTGTGCAATTCAGCGACTCAGCGTCAGGGAAAAAGGTTCGTCAGTTTTACCTTTGAACATTTCGATCCATCTGAACGATCCCAAACAATAATCATACATCGGTAGCACAATTAGCGTTATGCGTGATACCTGTTCCGGCCTTTCAGCCAGCAATAGAAGTACAATGGACACGGAAACAAATATAGTGAAAACTGAAGTGATGCTACCAAGATGGAACCAAACTAATTGGACTCATTCAAGCTGTAAACTTGTCACAAATCGCACCCAGGTCTCGACATTGTTCAAAAGATACAATCTGCAGCTATAAAGCCACTTGTGCTTGCAAATACCACTAAAAGAGGATAGGTATATATCAGATTGACACAAAGTGCAGTCACTAAAAAGATGTACTAAAAAAACCCAAACTTTTATCAACCAACGCAGATCATTATTCCAAGCTCTCTTCAAGAACCATCCACATCTTCAGACGCAACCAACGAATTTGACATTTCTCAACGCATCACAACCGAGCAAAACCTAAATGTTCATGATAAGAGTCAGTCACCTACATTATTATCAAAAACTGAATGCATGTCCTCTAAATTGTTGCTCTTAGAAAAGGCTCACCACAATTCAAGCAACAAATGCCACCCCTGAGTCTGCTGTGAAGTGACACCAGCACAAACAGGCGTTTATAACCTTCAAGTGCACAGTATAAATCAAGTTAAGGCAGACAGCTTTAACCAATTTGCCTAAAAAAGGAGAGATATCCATCAATGGAATTTAAAAAATGCACTCGAACAGTTAAGAGAGCATAGCACTACTTGTGCAATTTAGATCTAAGAAAAAATATTCAGGTTATGAAAATACTTGCTATTGTCGTTTCTTGAGGAAATAATACCCCCTATCGATTGCTCAGGTAGAAGCGTTCAAGAGATGGATTAAGGATATGCAGTTAATAGGGGGCAGCATTTTTTTTTTTTGGTTATGTGACCTACAATGGCATCTGAAATCAAGAAAACTAGTGCAGCAGTAATAACCAAAGCATTGTACCTTGTAGAATATGCATTGCAATAAATCCAAACATAGATCACCAAGGTATTAAAAGAGGGATTGGAAAAAAGACAATAGTGTTCACGAAATAGGGCATGTAGTGATGTTAAATTTCATGTTACAAGGAGTAAAAATGAACAGAAAATGCATGCCAATTGCTTGAACATATGCAGTGTGCAAATTAGTAAGGGATTTGAAAATGTCGAAATAGGGCAGTACCTAACATAACTTAGGACAAGAAGCCACCCAAAGTGCTCCAGGTCAAAACAGGAGATCACTAAGGGCTTAAAAATATAGCCTGCATAAGCATAAAACACAGATAAGATTGGACAGATAAGGAAAATCATAGACAATATCAGGAAAAAAATGTAACTGACCATAAGCAGCTTATTCAGATGCAATTCACCTTACATGGTGCTTCACTGACTGAAATTCATCTCTGAGTATCTGCAGTAAAGGATACACACACACATACATAAGCTGAAAATCATGGTACAAAAACACTGAACACCAGAACAATCTACTCCCCGTTATAAATTTTGCAAATTACCCCTTGAATTTCTTAATATTAATAAACAATTAAATCTAAATGGATAGACACATATAAAATCAAATTAAGGTGAATATTCCCTATTGAGAAAAGATGTGTAACACATTCATAGAAAATATATTTTTATTTATTTTAGGCAATATTATAATATATTTTCTTGTATCCGTAGCAAGCTAGTGTTGTAAGAAAATGCTTGCCTCCTAGGCTTGTTCTGACGCTGATCAAGCTCTTCATTCACAATATCTGCGATGCAAAATTCCAACAAATTGTTTATGGAAGCAACTTACAAACTGTAACATGATAGTTCATAATAAGTAATCAAAGGAGCAGTATGACTTACCATTTCGAGGAGGAGAAGCCCCCTTGTTAGCGACAGATTCCCTAAAAAATGAATAATTTATTTTAACTCCCACTTTTAAAATAAAAATTATAGATGGCGCCTTTATACCAAAATTCCTCCAAAGTCTATTCCAGGTGTATCATTTCTGAACCAAATGCTTATCCAACAATAATACTTCTTATAGCCATTCGAGTGATTAAAATAATAATGATGCATTTGTAGCTAATAAAACTAGTCAAAACATGATTTTGAAGATGTATACATCGTCAAATAATTATGTCCAAAAGAGATGTTCAGTACATTCGTTTACAACAAAAAGCGCTTTGCCCAAACAACCAGAGCAGCTTAACCCTAGTATCAGCTATTTGTCAATTATATCATTTACCTGGATGGAACTGACGATGAGGTCTGTCCTGAAGACCTGGAGTACAAGGATGGATCCAGAGCAATATAAGGTGGATATGATCCTCCAAAACCACCAGGTGCACCAGTTAACAGTGGCAACCTATACCATCATTTCAAGTGTTATAAGACAGAATAAAAAAGTCACACAAAAGGCCCAATAATCAGGAATATAATTTATTGGGGTACATAGTAAAATAAATCAGAACTATATAAATATTTTTTATAGAACACAGAACTATATAAATAGGGGAAAGGTATTATTACATCTTCAACAAACAAAATGATGCACCAAAAGAGCTTATGAGCGCGACATATTCATATTTTAAAGCAATTTCAGCTATAATATTCCACGGCATATTATATTTAAAGATAAAACGAAAGTGTTTGTAACAACTATCAATTCATGTTATCATAGTTTTATGAAACATAAGCTAAGGAAAGTGTAGTTAGTAAGTCAAAACAAGATGTGTGCATTCACAGAATACAAGCAAAAACATGGCTTGGTTTAATATATGTTGTCTTATGAACCCCTTGCCATTAAAATTACATCCGGTAAAACCACAGCAATTTTTTTTTCTCAAACACACAGCAAATATTATTTGGAAAAGCAAATCTAGTGAGACACAATGAACATACCATGTCATTTCGTTATTTCCCATTCCCATCTGCTGTTGAGCCACATAGCCAGGGAGGGCCATACCAACAGTAGGAACTCCAAGACCACCAGGATGCTGACTGCCAAATTGCATCACTGCATTAAGGATAAAAACAAGAAAGACAATGAGTTCAAGTGATTTCATTGGAAAATAACAAATTAAAGTAACCTGATTATTACAAGAAAAGGTCTGTTGAATGACTAAGGAAGCAAACCTGGGAGGAGAGCTGGAGTGCCAGGAAAATTTTGTTCGCCCTGGGGAAGACCAACAGCCCCAGCAGCCCCAATAACCTGGGCTCCACCATACATAAAGGAACCCCTTCCAGTTTCCTGATTGTTGGTTTTTCCTGCCCCAGATGATGCATTTGATTTGTTTGAACTAGGATACAGACCATTCTCACTACTTTCAGCTGATCTAACAGGTAGATGCTGAGTGGTTGACGGGTTGCCAGTGCGATGGTTCAACTGCTGAGTTGGTATTCTCATTGCAGATTGAGTCTGCACTTGCCCTGACTTCTGGTGCACGACTGATGTGTGACTTTGCTGTTGTGTAGGAACCCTAGGATTTTGGTGAAGAGATGAAGTGGACTGATTGTTTGAAGGAATACCATTTCCTCCTTGAGCTCTAACAATAGGAGATTGACCATGGTTTACTAACGATGCTGCAAATCCTGATGAATTCAACGATGTTCCTCCACTCCTTGGAGATTGTCTAACAGGACCATCAGCATGTTGAAACCTGTCACGTGCACCATAATCCATGGCTGTTCTCCCTCTAACTGCTGGGCCAGATTGTACCTTCAAATTGTCATCCATCTTCATAGAAGATGGAAAGATCTTATTGGAACCCCCTGCTTGTATATTGTTCCTTTTTTGAGCTGTCACAGAGAAATCTGGGTTGGAAGCACCAGAGGGATAAAATGGTGGTGACGCAGAATTTAAGCTTGAATTGACAACATTCTTCTTAGGAGGGACCATTTCTGACTGCACATTTAAAGTTTGGCCACTCTCTCTGATGGCTGAAGCATTTGCAGCAGACTCTCGTGATCTTGCAGGTCTGAACAATATTAAGATAATTATGTAAGGGAAAAATCACAAGCAAATCTGTGCAGTCATGAAAACTATTTACATTCAAGTGTCCCCAGTGGGGTGTTCCGTATTGTGGTTTGTGTTGGGTAGTTGGGAAGGGTTAAAATAATAATTGCTTACTGTTTCCGTTGGAATCCAACATCTCGGTTGTTCTTTGCAACAGCTTCATAACGTCGAGGTCCTCTCCCTCTAACAACCTTTTGGGGTCGGTTTTGGTTGTTGTTGTTGTTGTTGGCATCTTCATTATAACCACGGTACTTTCCACCTCTGGCAAACCCACGACCGGTGCCTCGAGTTCTACCCCCACCACTACGGCCTCTAAAACGACCCCTTGACATTCTCTTATCCTGAAATGCAGATATCCTACCTCAATATTTCACCGACATTTAAGAAAGAGCTTTCATTTGCACATTAAAGGAAATGCAGATATCCTACCTCATAGCGCTCCTCTTGCAAGTTCATTTCCTCAAATCTATCATGTACCCAAGCTTGATCATCTTTAGCGTCCCATAACTTCCTCCCACCAAACATTCTCCTGCTTTCAGAAGAAATTAAAAAACAAAATCAGCACAGATGAAGAGCAAGATATCATTTAGCAGCCACTATTATCCAATGACAGACTGAAGCAGAGTCAAAAGTATAACAATAACCAACATGAGCCCATGTTCAATAGGTTGGCTGTATCCACTATGGCCCTGTTTGGGGGAGCTTCTACCACTGCAGCTTCTCCCGGAATCTCCGGCTGGCAAAAGCTCCCCCAAACAGTCCAGATTCTCACCCAGATTCTAAGAATCTGTAGTTGTAAAATCCACAAAAAGGGACTATAAACTAGAAGCTGGGAAAAGATTCTCACCAGCTGGCTTCTCACCAGCTGCTTCTCATAATCTTAAGTTCCCCAAACAGGGCCTATATATATTTAGCTGTAAAATCTAGAAAATGAACTAGAAACCAGAAGCTGGGAAACCCAGCTTCTCTAGATTCTCACCATCTGCTTCTTAGAATCTTAAGCTCCCCAAAACAGAGCCTATATATATATTTAGCAGATGCTTGCCAACTAAAGGATATGTTTGCAGGGGAAATGAAAAATCTAATTGACCCAGGAAGTTAAAGCATGTGGTGGAAGAACGATGAACATGCTCTATTGCTGATTGCACACTGAAAACCGTTAGCATACAAGTTACCTCACAGCTCACTCTCCCATGTACCATCCCAACAATGTGGCACAACTTTTTATCATGATGGGTTGGAATAAGGGGGTGACAAACCATCTAATGAATGTCCATCCAACACTCTATGCCCAACAACAATCATTAGGTTCTGCTAAATATGCAGTGATTAACCTTCCCGTTGTAGGGCGGCATTTATAATGGCCATCTCGAAGTGTAAAATGAATTCAAATTCCATTCACAGTCAGCCCCATCTGATCCCCCACCCCCTTCCTCTTCTCTCCCCCGGTGTTACCTAAAATTTGGCAATAGAGTATATACTTAATAAACATTGCCATATGTCCTGCTAAAACCCTAGCATTGAAAGGACAGTCAAAATTCTATGTAGCTAATCTCCAGGATAGCACTGCCATACCCAGCATCTTAAGCATCGAAATTTAAGCACGCACAGTTCCAAAGAACTGTCAAAAGCAAGTAACAGTGCAATTGTGTAACAGCAAGAACCAAGGTGGGGAAAATGTGTGTCTGCAAGCTCCCAGAAAACAAGCACCTAGCAGTAAGTCCCTGGATTTGATTATAGGAGAATATTTCGTGTAGGGCCCCCTGATAAAGGAATTTTCTTTCTAGTCCCACTGGCCCCTTAATGTGGATTATCATTTGGCATTATAAACTCATCGAAAACTTTCATATTTCCTCTGTTTTTTTTATTAGCTTAAGCTTGATCACAATGAGGATTTTCATTTCAAGCACAATGGCCCAACATATTCAAAATAATAGAGTTCAAATGCCCTGATAAGTGGTATCCTTTATTCTACAGAGTTCCTTTTCAAAGTTCAAACAAAGCTGAAGGTTTGGTTTTTCTTGCGAAAGGCTTGCATTGCTAATATCACTTTTGTCTGAATTGCATACAATAAATCCCGCATGCTTCACGCCTACCTTTCGCATCGAAACCTTCTTCACTATGTTTTGATTATGCTTCACTATGTTTTGATTATGCCCGCTTTACTTTACTCAAGTATAATGCAGCTCTGGCTTCCTCAGAGGCCATAGCTACACAAGAACAGCAGCAATTCTACCAAAACTTGGTTACAGCAGATAAGGGATAGTTTTCAGGAAGAACTCACCTGCGTCGGCCACCACTCTCCTCCTGGAAGCGGTCATCGTGCATGTAGAAGGCGCCGGACGTAGGTACCGCAAACGGCTCGTGCTCCTTCTTCTCTTCCCCGTCCCCTTCACCCTCCGCCTCCTCTCCCTCTATCTCGCCCTTCTCTCCCTCCTTCCCGACCTCCTTGGGCGGCTCCGCGCGGCCGTCATATTCCTCCTCGAACACCTCGCCGACCTCTTCCTCCGCCAAATCATCGTAGTACTCCTCGTCATCGTCCTCATAGGCTTCGTTCTCGTATACCTCGGCGGCGCCCTGCCCGTCGTCGTCGTCGTTGTCGGACCCGATCCGCGCCCGGGGCGGCCGCCTCCCCTCCTCCGAGCCCTCGTCGTCACTGGCCTCCCGGCGCCGCATCTCCGGGAGCGGCGCGTCGTCGGGGTCGCTCACGTACTCCTCCTCGTCATCCCCGGTCCCCGCCGTCTCCGCCTCCGCCTCCTCCGGCGTAAGCGGCGCCGCCGGGGGCTTCTCGGCGGCGGGGGCCTGCTCCGGCTGCGCGTCCGCCGGCGTCGTCGGGTCGGCCATGGGCGGGCGAGCGAGCGAAGCAACCCTAGATTTGGCTGCGGCGCGGTGTGCTGAGATTTTTTTTTTTTTTGGCTCTCTGTGGGTTTGGTTTCGTGGGGAAACGAGCGAGAGAGTTCGAATCGGAGGGGAGAGGAGGGGAGAGAGAGGCGTGGAACGGAACGGAACGGAACGGGATTACGGACGGGGTAGGGTGAGGGCGAGGCGGACGGGGTCGTGGAACGGCTACGGCACGGGGAACTGGCGAGTTCTTCGCGGTTTTTGAGACGTAACCGCGATAGGTTTTTCTTTGGTTTTGGAGTGGTTGGACGGTTGGTTAGATGAGCATTTATTATGGTAAGTTTTATAATAAAGGTAATTACTATCTTTAATTTTTTATATTATTTCTTTATAAATTAAGAGACAACATATACAATATGTTCTCTCTAATGAACAAACATCAATACCTCTAATACCTTCACTATAATGAGGACGATTAGGGGATGAGATCACTCCACAGGGATAGGATAGTTTAATAAACCTCTTTTTTTCGTCCGCCTGGCCGAGCTCCCATACGTGAAGCATCAGCACTACTTCAAGCTCGTTGCCCCCGCCGGTGGTAGCAACAGCAGGGAAGGAGGGAGGCATCAAGGAGGGAAAGGGAGAAGAGGAGAGGAGACACCAGCTGAGGTGGCTTGTTGGCCGGCCGGCAACGGCTCTCCTTGCACGTTGATACTAGGTACTTGATACCCACAAGTACCAGACCTAGTACCTATGGTATTAGCTGGTACCTGGATATCAGACTTGGTACCTAAAGGTACCAGACCCTGGTGCCTGGGTATCAAGCCTAATACCTGTGAATATCAGTTGTGACGCCAGCGACGTACTTGCACACAATGTCGGCGAGCAGTAGACAGGTTGGCGAGGAGCATGGCAGCTCTGAGCGTCACTGAGATCAACCGTCTTCATCTTCTCACCGATGCCTTAGACCTCATCCTTCTTGGCCTCACCTACTCCCTCTCTTTCCTCCTCACACATAGCAACGCTGACCTTACCGTTGCAGCTGCCTCCCTCCTTGCTGACCTCACTGATTTTGACACCCCCTAATGACCTCGCCGGCCTCCACTCTCTAATGCCCCCAGATCTAGTGTAGGAAGGGAGGAAGAGGGTGGAGGATGTCGTCAGTGTTAGGGACGACGGTCGAGGAGTCATGGGAGGGGGGAGGAAGAGAAGGACGATGATTGGTCCTCCAGTGACTGGAGACAGGAGCGATTGGGGCTGCCGAGGAGCTGAGGGAGGGAGGAGGCGGACTCCTCCTGGCTTAGAGAGGAAGACGAAGAAGTCCTTGTGGGAGAAATGAATCTAGTCAGGTTAAGTTATCCCATCCCCAATGGAATTTCGTTTTGTAGTCTTTCTGTTTTGGAATTTGTGTGGATGATACCTCTTGCATGAGGGGTGTCTTCCACCTCATTACCCAATCCTATGTGGCACTCATAGAGACAGCATATCAAGTATTATAGTACTTGCTCTAAATCGGGGATGTAACGTGTTAGTTTCCGTGCTGAAATACTATATCAGTAACCGTAACATTGTTATTTGTCGTTTTTATTAGAAGTTTCTACTTTTATTTAGATTCGATTTATCTATGCAATTACAATTCCATTTTTTTTGAAATATTGTACAAAGCAAGCACTCATATACGCGTGCGCACTCTCCACTATAAATGTACACACGCGCACCTATCCCTATGAGCACCTAAGAAGCCTAGACCGGCATATGTTAAGATTGGCGAAGTCACCACAGGCGCCTCACTGTCGATGTATGCATCACCTATAACTATAAGCATAATTAGCCATAAATGTAACGCCCAGAAATTTACCACCGAAATTCTGAACGTTCATGTATATTAAATTCCTATCTAGGAAAGCCAGGGTACACAAAACCAAGTTGCCATACAGAGTGCGTCTTACAAACAGAGTAAAATTATATTACATAAATATAGCGGAGAAGGGGAAATAAAGTCTATAAACATCTGGCCAAGCAACAGCTTCCATCCCACAAGCACCTTGACAGCAGAGCCAGCTTATTCCTCAGGACGATCCTCGTCGGATGCGTACTCCACCACTGAGAGAGGAAAAAGAGAGGAAGGCTGAGTACCACCTACAGTACTCAACAAATCACATCCACAATTATGCATATGCACGGGAAGCAAAGATAGGCTAGGGATCGGTTTGCGTAAAAGCAGTTGAAAACAGTAGTAGTTCGCAAACAATCAAGGGTTGATTAATTGAACAATATTAATTCTCCACTGATTAACGTTACACCACGTTAACCAGGCCCAACCATCCCCTACCGATTAACGTTACACCATGTTAACCAGACTCCACACCATCCACCTAAACTATACTAGTTCTATTAAGCCAAATTAATTAACTAAAGGTGAGACTAATCACGATAAGTCTTGACCAACGTTCCCTTAACCGCGGGCGCGTGTCGATGTTTTACACCGGCAATAAATATATGGGGCTAGTCGGCGTATGTAAACTCGGTGGATTGCAAAGGAACACAGAGAGATTTTATACTGGTTCAGGCCCTCAATGTGAGGTAATACCCTACGTCCAGTTTATATGTATTCCTTTGAGGATATACGGTGGTGGTTCTGATGAACTTGTGTGCACCTGCCCTCAAGGGGCGCCCTGCCTCCCCTTATATACTGGGGGACAGGGTTATAAGGTAGGAGTCCCCGTTGGATTACGACTAGGAGATCTCCCCTTAGAGATATAACGCACCCGACTAGGACTGTATGTTCCTTAATGTACAAGGCAAAGTCTGCCGAATCTAGCTATATCTCTAATTACAAGGCTAGGCCCATCCTCTATCCGAGTGGCTCATATGCTTGTCATAAGGTACCCGGGGCCCATGGCACCCACAGTAGCCCCCGAGACCTTCATAGTTGAGTCACAGCTGATGCCGAGTGCTCATCCTCCATGGTGAAGTATTCCCGAGTGCATTGCTCCCGAGTACTCTTTGTCTGAGTGCTTTTTCTCCCAAGTCCTGCTTCATGTCAGCTGGCAGCGAGGCTATGAAGGGCTCCATGTAGATGTAGGAATAGTGTGCGCCGAATAGGCGCACCTATTAGGTGTAGCCCCCGACTTTATGTTTAATTGTTCCCCGACTTTGTGCTTAATTGTGAAGACAATTAAACATAAAGTCAAAGACCTTTAACCTTGTAGTCTTTCCCGAGTAGATTACTACTGGTATGTCAGACTCTTTGGTATCATGTCAACCGGAATATGATTTATAGTCTTGCCGAGTAGGAAACTACTCGTATGTAGGACTCTTCGACTTCATGTCAGTCGGAATGTGTGTTTATAGTCTTGCCGAGTAGGATGCTACTCGTATATGGGACTCTTCAGCGTCATGTCAGCTGGAAAGGGGGTGTTTATAGTCTTTCCCGAGTAGTATACTACTCGAAAATCAGACTCGTCGGCATCATGTCAGCCGGGATGATTATTTATAGTCTTTCCCAAGTAATATATTACTCGAAAATTAGACTCATCAGCTTCATGTCAGCTGGAAAAGGTGTTTATAGTCTTTCCTGAGTAGTATACTACTCGAAAGTTAGACTCCTCCGCATCATGTCAGCGGGAATGAGAAATTTATAGTCTCTCCCGAGTAGTGCACTACTCGAAAGTTAGACTCTTCCACATCATGTCAGTGGGAATAATGTTGCTCATGGCAACTGATGACCAAGCATGTAGGCCGAGTACCACTACATGAAAATAAATCCATAGCGTGGTCAGGTGTACCCGAGAAAGATACCTGCATCCCCAATTTCAATGAGGACCAGCTCGTGATCCGAATAAGAATATATCCTCGAGACCTGGTGGGTAGAACAGATATCCAAATATATATGTTCAGCATATCTATTTACCTCATCGGCTCCTATTGGTAGCACCAGCGCTATAATTTCAACTCAGCCTGCGGGCGGCCCACATAGAGCATGCTACTGTAGGAACTCATATCTTGGTGGCTGCTACCAAATAAGCCGGCCTGAGCCGACCTATCCGGCATAGCTCTATAGAAGTATCATCCATCGCATGTCAGGATGAGTTTTTTGGTGTCGGTAACCACAATTAGCCAGAGAAATCCTTATTCGCAAGCCTTTCTGACTTACGTTCTGGATGCAACCTGGTTGCCACATAAGCCTGAGTGGGTATATTGCAGGATCTGCTTGCCCTCCTCAGGTGTGACGTAGTGCATGAGAACTCCGGATGCACTTTGACGATGTAAGTCTTCTCTGACTTGGGTAAAGCCGAACAAGGTACCCGAACCTTGCATTAGCAGAGGGTTCGGCTGGCGACCCTTATGGGGCGTACCCTATCCAACAGAATTATAGCCAAGCTAGGCACCCGAACCTTGCATTAGCATAGGATTCGGCTGGCGACCCTCATGGGCGTACCCAACCTGACAGAGCTGTGACCAAATAAGGTACCCGAATGTAGCATTAGCGTAGGATTCGGCTGGCGACCCTCATGGGGCGTACCCTACTCAGCCGAGTAGTACACAGCCCCGACTAGCGCCGGAGGTCGATTATTAGCTCGCATGGAGCGTAGCCGGGGAAGATGACATCCCGACTGGTGCAAGTACTCGGTCAGTAGCCCTCATGGAGCATCCCGAGTGTATTTTGGCAGACTTGTCCAGCCCCCGAGTGTAGGAGATAGGCTCGCAGCCCTGAGTTCCTGTCACGCGTATTCGGAGCTGGGCCTGCAATATAAAGATATCGGATGAGTAGCATCTGATGATGGAAATAATCACCCGAATAAAATGTATTTTACAATATATGTAAATACGAGTTTTTCCTCTTTTTGATATTAATTTCCCCGAGTAGTTGACTCCTTACATTTAAACACTCTGCCCGACTAGTCATAGCCCCCTAGCGTCGGGAGTTGGCTCATGGCTCTTTCCCAGACACGCGTTTTGGGTGACTTGAGTTCGTCTTTCATGGAGCAAAGTTTCACGGATCAGGGTTTATGCTACTCAAGTACTTTTGCAATCATTTAAGAGCAAAAACAGAGAAGAGTGCAGCTTGTGCACCTATTAGGTGTAAGCGGCATTGGCAAGGCCGAGTGAAGAAATATTTATCAGGAAGCGACTTAGCTGTTCGGTATTTCGGAGTGGGGATGCCATCCTTGCGTTTGAGCTTGTGAGCCCCCGAGCATGTCACTTGTTGTTCTGATAATCTTCAGTTGTTGAAAGTCGAAGACGATTGTGACTGACTGCCACAATGAAGCCGTCTGACTTGCGTTTGCGATTCCCGGCTTTAGTCGGGACCGCGTCGTTGGTGCCCTCCCACTTCTTTTGTCAGGATGCCTTTTTATCTTCAAGGGCCTCAGCAACAGCATGGGCTGAGTCGGCGTACTTGTTCGCCATGTTGAATAGAGCCTTGACAGAGTTGGGAGGCTTCCGAGTGAATTTGTCGATGAACGAGGTGTCTTTTACTCCTTTTCGAAAGGCGGCAATGACGACCTCATCCTTGACGTTTGGGATTGAATTTTTCTTCTCAGAGAACCTCTTGATAAAGTCACGAAGAGACTCGTTCTTCCTTTGATGCAACTGATATAAGTCGTACTCGGAAGATGGCCTCTCGTATGTTCCCTGGAAGTTGGCGATAAAGCGTTCCCGAAGTTCTCCCCAGGAGCCGATTGATTGCTTGGGAAGTCCTGTTAGCCATGTCCTCGCTGAGTCGGCTAAAGCGACTGGGAGGTAGTTAGCCATGACTTTGTGATTTCCTCCAACTGCTTGGATCGCCAGAGTGTAGACCGTGAGCCAGGACTCGAGATTGGTCTTGCCGTCGTATTTGTCGATGCCTGTAGGCTTGAAACTCGACGGCCAATCGACCTGTTGTAGCTCCTGGGTAAAGGCCGGTACTCCTTCATCTTCATGAGGACTCCGACCCCGACTACGGCGGCGAAACCGCTCGTGGTGGGGGCCGAAACGCTCGTTCTCGTCTTCCGGTTGGCGTTGCTCATCATCTTCTCGTTCGCGGTGTCGAGCGTTGATGTCCTGCCGAAGATCACGTCGTTGTCGGCCTCGAAGGTCCTGATCATCCCGACGGTTGCTTTGACGTCGCCGGTTGTCGTTGGGGCTGCCGAGTGACGCCTGACGTGCCTCCGTATGCAGCTGACTGGAGCCAGCCGCTCGGCGTCGCTTTGAGGTAGATGAGACTGCCGTTGGGAATGTCGACCGGTTGGTCGATATGAGGGTATCACCCGACTGTTGGTGCTGCTGACATGCAGCAGCAGTAAGCAGGGCTTTTATCCTTACGATCGTCGGGGTGGCCTGGTGATCAGGCCCAAGCTGGACCGTGTCCAGTAGCGTTGCGGCGGCCACGACGTTCTGCTGTGGCATGACGAAGACGTCGTGGTCGCCGACTTTTGTTTGGAGGGTTTGTTGCTGAGCGGTTCGCCCAGCCCTACGTAGGTCGTCGTTGCGGGCGTGCAGGCGTCTTGCTTCTTCCTCCTGTTGTTCTCGCAGTCGGCAGGCCTCCTCCTCTTGTTGCTCGTGTAGTCGGCGTGATTCCTGAGTAGGAGAATAGCCTTTGGATGCCATGAAGATTTCTCGTGGCGGGGAGAAGCCTGTTGAACTGCTGTCCGACTTAGAGTCGGAATCCGACTGAGAGTCGTAGTCCGACTGTGAGTCGTAGTCGGAATAGTTGATGGGGGTGATTATAACCCCGACCTCCCTAGATCCGATCTCGAGCGGCTCTGGGCCGTATCCGAGTCGAACACCAGAGGATCGTGTTCGCCGCGTCGGATGTTGTTTGAAGATATCCGCGGCGTCGCCGAGTCTGTTCGGGAGATTGACGATCTCTTCCCTTCTTAGCTCGATCTTGGCTGGTTCAAGGCCGAGTCCGAGTCAAACACCGGAGGAAAGAGTTGTCCCGAGGCCCGGACGAGATGAAGATTGCCGCAGCAAGTCGATGAGGGTTGCTGCAGCGTCGTGTGGACCGACTGGCGCGGAGTCGGCCGGTTCCCTGGCAGATCGGATCGAGTCCAAGTCGGCCAAGGTGAGATTGCCGATCTGGTCGGCGGCGAAGTCGAGGCTTCTGAATGCAATTGTATCTCCGGGGGAGAGTTTGCCGTTGTCGACTCCGGTTGCTGGATCCATCAAGCTTGTAGATGTAGATCGCGCCGAAGCCCCTACCTGGCGCGCCAACTGTCGATGTTTTACACCGGCAATAAATATATGGGGCTAGTCGGCGTATGTAAACTCGGTGGATTGCAAAGGAACACAGAGAGATTTTATACTGGTTCAGGCCCTCAATGTGAGGTAATACCCTACGTCCAGTTTATATGTATTCCTTTAAGGATATACGGTGGTGGTTCTGATGAACTTGTGTGCACCTGCCCTCAAGGGGCGCCCTGTCTCCCCTTATATACTGGGAGACAGGGTTACAAGGTAGGAGTCCCCGTTGGATTACGACTAGGAGATCTCCCCTTAGAGATATAACGCACCCGACTAGGACTGTATGTTCCTTAATGTACAAGGCAAAGTCTACCGAATCTAGCTATATCTCTAATTACAAGGCTAGGCCCATCCTCTATCCGAGTGGCCCATATGCTTGTCATGAGGTACCCGGGGCCCATGGCACCCACAGCGCGGCTATTTGAATAGATTTAACTCTGATCAGAGATGTATAACTTTACCCACAAGACATAGCCTCATACACGTTTCCGTGCGCCGTTGCATCACCATGATACCCCGTAAGAGACTGTGACAGGACCACTCATGCAACCTCTCCCAAACCATCGCATTTTAGCGAAAAACGGGTACAAAATGATCAAGATTACAGTGCGACTTGCCTTGCTCCGGCTCGACGTACTCGGCTACGATCTCGTAGTACACTGGAGAATCGACGGTGTTGGATTCTATAACAGGCAATACACAAACAATTAAAAATAGTACATGTGGGTAACCAAACATGAGCTAAAAATATTTTTAATGAATTCTTGGCATTTTTCTGGATTTAATGAAATTTGAATGGACTTAATCGGAGCTCGTATGAATTAGTTATGAATTGTTGAAGTTTTATTGTGTTTTCTAATACAAAGTTAATTATTAAACAATTTATTGTGCAATTAATTGATTTAATGCATCACTGGACCGAGAAGCCGGCGCTGACAAGCGGGCCCCACTGGTCAGTGGCGTGGAGAAGGGCGGTGCATGGTGGACCGAGTCCACCGCGGCCCAGCGGGAAGCGGCCACGCTGCGGGGAGGCGCGTGCCCGCGGGGAGGCCACACGGCTGGTCCAGATCTGCCCTGGGCAGATCAGATAGCCTAGGATGAATGGGACTCACCCCCGCCGGTGTAGCCGCGCCGCGGCGGGGCGAGCGGCCCGATGGTCGCCGCCGGTGACCATCCGGCCCTCGGAGGAAGGCAGCGAGCCGTGGAACGAAGCGAGGGAGATGATGGAGAGCTCACCGAGGGGTTTTGATGGCCGGAAGATGGTGAACGGCGGCGGGCAGGGGAGACAGGCAGCGGCGGAAGTACGGGATGACGATGGAAACGGCGCTCTGGCGAGGATTTCCGGTGACGGAGGAGCGGCCGAGGATGAGGAGGTCCTGGCGAAGGTGTGGGAACCACTTAGGGCTGAAATAGCCGAAGAGATTGACGAGAAAACATGGCCGCCGACCGGTGGAAAGGCTTACCGAGAAGGGCAACAGCGAGATCAGGCCTCCGGTGGCGTAGGGGCTCGCGGATGCGGTGGCCGGACTTCGCACGAGTGCGGCGGAGCTAGCAGTGGCGAGCTCGAGGTCTGGCAGTGGCTACAGTGGCAGCGGCAGACGACCGAAGACGGCGGAGCGTGGCGGCGGCTCTAGTTTGCGCAGTGCGGGGCGTTAGAGAGCTCGGTAGGCGTCGGGGATTGAGGCGAAAGGAAGAGGAGAGAACGGCGAGGGTTTTTATGCGCTCGGCCGGGAAAGATCGTGGCCGAACGGCTCCGAATCCTCACTGGATTGAGGACGGCGGCGGTGGGGTGGTGCACACGATTCGCGCGAGAGAGGGGGCAACTGCGCTGGAGAACGCGAGGGAGTGGGTGAGGACTTGGTCCGTCCTTGTTTGAACCAGAGCGGGCGCGTGTGGAGGCAGGATGCGGCGCTGATCGGACGGCGGAGGGGAAATTTTCCCCTCTGCCTGATCCGGATGGAGGTAGGGGATGGATCCGATAGGCGGGCCTAGCCTGTCAGTGGGGCGACGCGCGAGCGAGCGGGCGAAGCGGCCTGACGGGCGGGCCCCACAGCACAGCGACAGGAGGAACGGGATGGGGGCCAACAGGCGGGCCCGGGACGCGGCGTGACGCCCACGGGCCGCGCGGAGGCTGGTGGCACAGTGCTGGGCCACGGCCCAGCAGAAAGGAAATTAGGAGAAAAAGGAAGAAAAAGAAATAAAAGAAAAGAAAGGAATTTCTAGGGTTAATTTAATTCCGATATTCGTTTTTGATTTATTAAAAATAGTTCCTATGCTCTGAAAATTTCAGTAAAAATCCAGTTAATATATTTTGGCAAGAGGAATATAAGAAAAATATTCCCGGCCATAATAATTTATTAATTTGCATTTCTCACAATTAATTAATTCCTGTGACTATTTTTAAATTTATTTTTCTTGGACATTTTCTCTGGTATTATTTTTTGTGTGGCTAAAATTAGGGTGTGACAAACCTACCCCCCTTAAACAGAATCTCGTCCCCGAGATTCGGATATGCTGGCAAAGAGGTGGGGATAGGCGGACTTCAGTTCATCTTCTCGCTCCCAAGTGGCTTCTTCCTCTGAATGGTGGCTACATTGTACCTTGCAAAATCTAATCACCCGACTTCTGGTGTTTCTTTCACTGATCTCCAAGATCCGAATTGGCTTCTCCACATAGGTGAGGTCTTCTTGGATCTCGATCTGTTCCAGATCTGCCTGTTCTGCTAGTATCCTCAGACACTTCTTCAGTTGTGACACGTGGAACACGTCGTGTATACCTGCCATTGAAGCGGGGAGGCTCAACTGGTACGCCACTTCACCTTTGCGGGCTAACACTTGGTAGGGTCCCATGAAACGAGGTGCTAACTTCCCCTTAGTTTGGAACCTGTGCACTCCGTGGAGTGGTGTGACACGCAGATACACATAGTCCCCTTTCTCGAAGCTTAGATCTCTGCGACGGTTGTCGGCATAACTCTTTTGCCTGGATTGAGCCATCTTTAAGCGCTCTCGTATTATGGCCACCTTCTCTTCTGCCTCTTTGAGTGCGTCGGTTCCAAATACCTGGCGTTCACCCGTCTGATCCCAGAAAAGGGGTGTACGGCACTTCCTGCCATACAAAGCTTCGAATGGTGCCATCTGCAAGCTGGCTTGGTAACTGTTGTTGTACAAGAACGCCGCATAGGGTAAGCTCTTATCCCATGTTCCTCCGAAGTCCAGTGTGCAAGCCCTTAGCATATCCTCCAATATCAGATTGACTCTTTCAATCTGACCATCTGTTTGTGGATGATATGTTGTGCTAAAGTTCAGTCGGGTTCCCAGTTCTGTTTGTAACTTCTACCAAAACTTGGAAGTGAACTGTCTACCATGGTCGGATACGATCCTCTTGGGTACTCCATATAAGCACATTATACGAGCCATATATAGTTCCACCAGTCTTTTACCCGAAAATGTTGTATGCACTGGGATGAAATGTGCAACCTTGGTGAGTCGGTCAACGATCACCCAGATTGAGTCATATCCTGAAGAGGTGCGGGGCAAACCGATAATGAAGTTCATTCCAATCTCTTCCCACTTCCATTCTGGGACTCTGAGTGGCTATAATAGTCCGGCAGGTCGTTGGTGTTCTGCCTTGACTCGCTGGCATACATCGCATAGTGCTACGAATTCTACGATTTCTTTTCTCATGCTGGCCCACCAAAACTTTGCCTTGAGGTCCTGGTACATTTTAGTGCTTCCGGGGTGAATGGAGTAGCGTCTCATGAGCTTCCCGCAGTATTAAGTCTTTGAGTTCCTTATTCTCTGGAACGCACAAACGTTCCCCCATCCATACCGTCCCGTTTTCATCTTCCGTAAAACCCTGGGCTTTTCCGACCCTCATGTTCCTCTTGAGTTCTTTAATCTCTGGATCATTTGCTTGTGCCTCGCGAACTTGATCAAAAAGTGTGGGCTAGGCTTCTAGGGCTGCTACGAATCCATGATCAACAATGCCCAGATTCAAGTGTTCAAATTTCTGCTACATTTCCTTGCACAATGCCTTTGCTCGAGCAGTGTTGCAGTAACTTTTTCTGCTCAAGGCGTCTGCCACGACATTGGCTTTCCCCGGGTGGTAATGTATCCCCACATCATAGTCCTTAATCAATTCCAGCCACCTTCTTTGGCGGAGGTTCAGATCAGGCTGGGTGAATATGTACATTAGGCTCTTGTGATCTGTATAGATCTCACTACGGTTACCGATGAGGTAGTGCCGCCAAATCTTTAGAGCATGGACCACTGCGGCCAATTCCAGGTCGTGTGTCAGGTAATTGCCCTCATAGGGGCGTAACTGACGTGATGCGTAGGCTACAACTCTTCCTTCTTGCATCAACACGCACCCTAGCCCTTGGCGGGATGCATCACAATACACCTGGAAGTCTTTCTTAGGATCCAGCAGGATCAGGACTGGTGCCGAAACTAACTTCCCTTGAGTTTCTCAAAGCTGTGATTGCACTCGGATGTCCAGACAAACTTCACATCTTTCTTCAGTAATTGTGTCATTGGTCTGGCAATCTTCGAGAAGTTCTCGATGAACCGGCGGTAGTAACCCGCAAGTCCCAGAAAACTCCTCCCTTGTGTCACTGTCTTGGGCGGTTTCCAATTGGTGACCGACTCCACGTTTGTTGGGTCCACAGCAACTCCATGGGCGGTGATGATGTGCCCGAGGAACTGCACTTCTCTCAGCTAGAAGTCGCACTTGTTAAACTTGGCGTATAACTGGTGCTCTCTCAACTTCTCGAGAACCAAACGAAGGTGTTGCTCATGCTCTTCCGTCGATTTCGAGTATATCAGGATATCGTCGATAAAAACCACCATAAACTTGCCCAGAAACTCCATGAACACCTTGTTCATCAGGTTCATAAAGAAAGCCGGTGCATTGGTTAGTCTGAAGGACATAATAGTGCACTCATACAACCTATACCGAGTGGTGAAGGCTGTCTTTGGTATATCCTCTTCCCGGATCCTCAGCTGATGATAGCCTGATCGCAGGTCTATCTTGGAGAAAACGGTGGCACCCTCCAATTGATCGAAAAGATCATCAATCCTTAACAAGGGGTACTTGTTTTTGATAGTGACATCATTTAGTGCGCGATAGTCCACGCACATCCGCTTTGTTTTGTCTTTCTTTTCCATGAAGATGACTGGTGCACCCTGTCACACCCTAATTTAGCCACACTAAATTATACCTGTGAAAATGCTCAAGAAAAATAAATTTAAAAGGCCAGAGGAATTAATTAAATGTGTAAAAATGCAAAATAATAAATTATTGTGGCCGGGAATATTTTTCCTATGTTCCTCTTGCCAAAATATATTAACTGGATTTTTAGTGGAACTTTCAGAGCACAAGAACTATTTTTAATAAATCAAAAGGCTTATCGGAATTAAATTAATCCTGGAAATTCCTTTCTTTTCTTTTCTCTCTTTTTTCTTCCTTTTTCCTTCGTTTTCCTCTCGCTGGGCTGCCGGCCTAGCACTGTGCCAGCCTCCGCGTGCACGGCCAGCACGTGCCTGCCTCCCCGCGGGCCCCATCTGCCGGCCGCCACTCTCCCCGTTCTCTCTCTCTGCGTTGGGCCCTGCTCGTCAGGCCGTTTCGGCCACGCGCCCGCGCATCTCCCCGCTGATAGGCTAGGCCCGCCTGTCAGCTCCGTCTCCTAGCTTCGTCCGAATCGGGCGGAGGGGATTTTTCCCTCCGTCGTCCGATCGGCGCCGCGCCGCCTCCTGCCTTTGCGCCTGCTCGCTCTGGTTCAAATGAGGGCGGACCGAGTCCTCGCCCACTTCCTCCGGCATCCTCACCCACTCCCGCGCGGGAATCGCGCGCACGACCCCGACGCCGCCATCCTCAATCCAGCGCCGATTCAGAGCCATTTGGCCACGATCTCGCCCGGCCGAGTGCATAAAAACGTTCGCCGCTCTCTCTTCTACATTTCCCCTCACACCCCGACGCCTCCCGAGCATCCTAGCAACTCGTGCCGTGCAAACCAGAGCCGCCACCACCCACCGCCGTCTCTGGTCGCCTGCCGCCGCCACTGTAGCTGCCGCCAGACCACGAGAACGCCACCGCTAGCTTTGCCGTACCCGTGCAAAGCCCGGCCACCGCATCCGCGAGCCCCTACGCCGCCGAAAGTCCAATCTCGCCGTTGCGCCCCTCGGTAAGCCTTTTCGCCGGTCGGTGGCCGTGTTTTCTCGTCGATCCCTTCGGCCATTCCGGTCCTGAATGATCCCTTTGTCTTCGCCAGGACCCCCTCCTCCTCGGCCGCACCTCCGTTTCAGCCCATGTTTGATTGCCCACATGTACTGTTTTTAATTGTTTGTGTATTGTTTGTTATAGAATCCAACGTCGGTGACTCTACCGTGTATTACGAGGTCGTTGCCGAGTACGTTGAGCCGGAGCAAGGCAAGTCGCACTGTTATCCTGATCATTTGTACCCATTTTTTGCTAAATTATTTTGTTTACTTAAATAAACTGCATTATTTCAATATTTCATGTGGATGGGTTATAACCTATACAATGATATGACTTTACCTTAGTTTTGAAACCTGAATCCTTGTCACCTGGGTAATAATATGATTAGATTACTGTTTTTAGGATGCTTAGCCATGCTTAGCAACATAGCTCACCTGGGAATTAAATATTATCTTTTTATTTGATTCGACTCAATGTCGGAAAAATGTAACTTTGGATAGGCTAATGTTAAATTACTAAAATTGGACCTAAATGTTGGGCTATGGGTGTATGGTTCTGCTTGTCGCACCCATGGCAATTAAGGACCGGTTCGCGGGAACCACTTGAGCAATTACTCGTACTTTCCACAAGCCAGCATGGGCAACGGCTAGGCTTGCAGCGTTTCTTCTCCCTCTCCTAGGCACCGGAGATGAGGGTGGGCGTGATGGAGTTGGGTCGGCTCGGGATAGGGTTGATCGGTTTTCGGATTCACCGTGGCGCAAGGGGGGTAGCCTGCCCAATATGGTGTGCCCTGTTCGCAGGTGCAACCTCAGCGTGGTGTGGATGGTTAGGGAGAGGTTGCGTGAATGGTCCTGTCACAGCCTCTCACAGGGCATCGTAGTGATGCACTGGCACACAGGAATGTGTGTGGGGCTGTGTCTTGTGGGTACAGTTGTACACCTCTGATCAGAGTAAATATATTCGAATAGCCGCGCCCGCGGTTATGGGCACGTTGGTCAAGACTCACCGTGATTAGTCTCACCTTTAGATAATTAATCTGGCTTTATGAATCTGGTTTGGTTCGGGTGGAAGGTGTGGAGTTCGGTCAACGTGGTGTAATGTTGATCGGTGGTGGCCGGTTAACGTGGTGTAACGTTAATCGGTGGAGACTGGTGAACGTGGTGTAACGTTCATCAGTAACGCCTGGTGAACATGGTGTAGCGTTCATCAGTGCGGCCTGGTCAACGTAGTGTAACGTTGATTAGTGGAGACTGGTTAACGTGGTGTAACGTTAATCAGTGGAGTCCGGTTAACGTGGTGTAATGTTAACCGGAGGAGTCTGGTGAACATGGTGTAGCGTTCATCAGTGGAGCCTGGTTAACGTGGTGTAACGTTAATCAGTAAGGGATGGTTGGGCCTAGTTAACATGGTGTAACGTTAATCAGTGGAGAATTAATATTGTTAAATTAATCAACCTTTTTACTGTTTGCGAACTACTACCGTTTGCAACTTCTTTTACGCAAACAAACCCTAGCCCATCTTTGCTCCCCGTTGTGGATGCCATGGGCCCCGGGTACCTCGCCACCAGCATATGGGCCACTCGGATAGAGGATGGGCCGAACCATGTAATTAGAGATAAGATAACACCCGGCAGGCTTTACCTTGTATAATGAGGAATAACAGTCTTAGTCGGATAGGTTTCTATCTCTAAGAAGGAAATCCCTTGGCCGTATCCGGCTGGGATCCTTATCATGTACCCCGGTCCCCAGTATATAAGGGGAGGCAGGGCGCCCCTCAGGGCACGGAAGATCATTGATCACAAACCACCTCAAAGGAATAACACCTCAACTGGACGTAGGGTATTACCTCACATCGAGGGCCTGAACCAGTATAAATCTTCTCTGTGTTCCTCTGCAATCCACCGAATTTACCTTCGCCGAGTAGCCCTATAGTTTTATTGCCGGTGCAAAGCATCGACAGTTGCCACGCCAGGTAGGGGTCTGGGCAAATTCTTCATCAACAACTTCGATGGATCCAACTAGCGGAGTCGACGACAACAAATTCTCCCCTGGAGAAAAGATTTCCTTCGGAAGCCTCGACTTCATTGCCAACCAGATTGGCAACCTCACCTTGGTCGGAGCAGATTCAATCCAGCCGGCCGAGGAGCCAGCCGACGTTGCGCCAGTCGGCCCACAGGACACCGCGATCTCCTTCAACGACTTACTGCGGCAGTCCTTCACATTGCCAAGCATCAGGACAACTCTCTCCTTCGGCTTCCGACTTCCGCTAGGCCTTGAGCCAGCTCGGGTTGGGCCAAGAAGGGGAGAGATCGTCAATCTCCCACATGGACTCGGCGACGCTGCGGATCTACATCCCGCACAACAGACCTGATCTCCTGCAATTCAGTTTGGACACGGCCAAGTGCCGTTTCAGATTGGATCGAGAGAGGTCGGGGTCGTTCTCACTCCGATAAACTACTCGGAGTCTGACTCCAAGTCGGATAATGGTTCGAATGCCAGTTCGGACTCCAATCTGGCGAGTTTTCTCCTCCCCCGCGAGATCTTCATGGCTTCAACACCACCCTCCGAGGTGCGTCGACTAGAAGAGGAGCAACAGGAGGAGGCGCGCCGACTGCAACAACAGGAGGAAGCTGATCGCGAAGCTCGCAACAACGGGCTACGCAAAGCTGGGCGAGCAGCCCAGCAGTAGATTCTCCAAACTAAAGTCGGCGATCACGACGTTTTCGTCACGCCGCAACTTTGCTGGACACGCTCCAGCTCGGGCCTGATCACCAGGCCACCCCAACTATCGCCAAGATCAAGGCGATGATCACGGCCGTCGCCTGCCAACAACAAGAATAGCAGTCGGGCGACACCGTGGTGCCAACTAATCGGTCGAGATCTCCAGCAGCCGGCTCAAGTCAGCCACGCGAGGAGTCTAGGCAAACTACACTCCAGTATGATCGCCGGCCTAATCAAGACCTCCGAGAGCACCTACAACATGACCTTCGCCACACTATCAGCGCTCGGCGCCGCGAACAACGCGAAGATGAGCGCCGCCGACTGGAAGACAAAAACAAGCGCTTTGGCCTCCATCACGAGTGGTTTAACCGCCGTGGTCGAAGCCCGAGCCCTCACGAAGACGAAGGCATCCCAGCTTTCACTCGGGAGCTACAGGACGTCCATTGGCCAACTGGCTTTAAGCCCACTGGGATCGAAAAGTATGACGGCAAGACAAATCCCAAGTCCTGGCTCACCGTATATACCCTAGCAGTCCGAGTTGCTAGGGGTGACAACAAAGCCATGGCTAACTACCTCCTAGTCGCGCTAGCCGACTCGGCGAGGACATGGCTAACAGGGCTCCCGAGACGGTCGATCGGTTCCTGGGGAGAACTCAGGGATCGGTTCATCGCCAACTTTCAGGGAACCTCCGAGAGGCCGTCTTCAGAGCACGATCTTTATCAGCTGCACCAGAAGAAGAATGAGTCTCTGCGAGATTTCATCAAGAGGTTCTCCGAGAAGCGCAATAAGATCCCAATGATCAAAGACGAGGCTGTCATCGCCGCCTTCCGCAAGGGAGTAAAGGACGCCCCATTCATCGCGAAGTTCACTCAGAAACCACCGCCGTCTGTCCGGGCTCTGTTCGACATGGCCAACAAATACACCGACTTGGCCGAAGCGGTCGCAGAGGCCCTCGACGAGGAAATGGAGTCCCGACAGAAGGATCAAAAGGCGAAAGCCGACAACGAGCCATCTCAGAACAAGTCTGGCAACCGCAAGCGGAAGTCGGACAACGAGGTGGCCAACATGGAGCGTACTCGGTCGCGGCCCCAGCGGAACAACGACTACTAGAAAGTCATGAGTGGGCCATGCCCCTTCCACCCCAAGGGCAAGCACGCGGCCAAAGACTGCTACATGCTCAAGAAGTTTGCCTCCGAGCAGGCTTCATCGTCTGGCGTCGACAAGGACAAAGACAAGCCAGACTCGGGTCTGGCTGATGATTTTGAAGATCCTCAAGCCGAGCTCAATCACATCTTCGGGGGGCCACTCACGTACGAGTCCAAGTGCAAACAGAAGCTTTCAGCGCGCGACATCAACATGGTCTCTACAACGGACACCCCCCAGTACCTGTGCTGGTCAGAGATGGCCATTACCTTCAATCGCGCAGATCACCCAGATCGGGTCTCTCACCCGGGACGTTATCCACTCGTCCTGGACCCGGTCGTTAGAAACATCAGGCTGAAGAAAACCCTCATCGATGGAGGCAGTGCGCTCAACATCTTATTCGTGAAGACTTTGGACGAGATGAACATTCCTCGTTCAGAACTACGGCCGAGTACTGTGCCCTTCCACGGGATAATTCCCGGCCTATCATCAACTCCACTCTGGCAGATAACCTTGCCAGTAACCTTCAGCACGCCGGATAACTTCCGCACGGAAAATGTCTGCTTCGAGGTTGCCGACTTCGAGACCACGTACCACGCGATACTCGGACGACCGGCACTCGCCAAATTCATGGCAATACCGCACTACACATATATGGTGCTCAAGATGCCTGGGCCAGCAGGAGTCCTCTCCCTCCGCAGCAACATCAAGCAAGCCTTCACCTGCGACAAGGAGAGCTGCAAACTGGCCCAATCACAAGAGGCGGCAGTCGGGCGTGATAGCATTCGGCAAGCCATCACAACAGAAGTCGAGCCAGATCAAGTTCCGGCGAAAAAGGCAGCAAAGTCAGGAATTTCAGCGAACTTTGACACGAAGAAGATCCCCCTAGACCCCAAATAGGAAGACGCGCTCGTCACCTTCCTAGAAGCCAATAAAGATATTTTTGCATGGAAACCGTCCGACATGCCGGGCGTACCAAGGGAGGTGATCGAGCATGCCCTAAATGTGAAGACAGACGCCAAGCCAGTCAAGCAATGGCTGCGGCGCTTCGCTCAAGACCGCAAGGATGCTATTCGGGGGGAGATTACCAAGCTCCTCACAACCGGGTTCATCAAGGAGGTCTATCACCCGGATTGGTTGGCAAACCCAGTCCTGGTCCGAAAGAAAAACGGTAAATGGCGCATGTGCGTCGACTACACCGATCTCAACAAGGCGTGCCCCAAGGACCCATTTGGTCTTCCCAGGATAGATCAAGTGGTTGATTCCACAGCAGGGTGTGACCTACTCAGCTTTCTCAACTACTACTCGGGATACCATCAAATCGGCCTGAGGGAGGAAGACTGCTTAAAGACATCTTTCATCACGCCGTTTGGAGCGTACTGCTATATCACAATGCTGTTCAGTTTAAAGAATGCTGGAGCAACTTATCAACGGGCCATTCAGCGGTGTCTGCATACTCAGATCGGGCGCAACGTAGAAGCCTACGTCAACGACGTGGTGATCAAGACCAAGTCCAAAGAAGACCTCATCGCTGACCTGGAAGAAACCTTCCAAAATCTTTGACGATTCAAGATGAAGCTGAACCCGGAAAAATGCGCCTTCGGAGTGCCATCTGGCAAGTTACTCGGCTTCATCGTCTTGCATCGCGGCATCGAGGCCAACTCGGAGAAAGTCAACACCATTAGGAACATGGCACCCCCGACTAACCTCAAAGACGTCCAGAAGCTGACAGGCTGCATGGCGGCACTCAGCCAGTTTATTTCTCGACTGGGCGAATGGGGCATGCCCTTCTTCAAGCTACTCAAAAAGGCGGACAATTTCCAATGGACTCCGGAAGCCCAGCAAGCCTTCGAAGACTTCAAACAATTCCTTACATCACCTCCCATGCTGGCGTCACCTATGCCCCAAGAACCCCTAATGCTATATCTGGCGGCAACCACTCAGGTAGTCAGCACGGTATTGGTGGTCGAGCGATCCGAACAGGGTCATATCCAGAAAATATAACGACCAGTTTACTTTGTCAGCGAAGTGCTTGCCGACTCGAATACGAGATATCCGCAGGTCCAGAAGCCGCTATATGGCCTACTCATCACAGTCTGAAAGCTGGTGCATTATTTTCAAGCACATCAAGTCACAGTGGTCATAGCGTTTCCACTCGGGGATGTCCTTTGTGGGAGCCATGGGCCCCGGGTACCTCACTACAAGCACATGGGCCACTCGGATAGAGGATGGGCCGGATCATGTAATTAGAGATAAGATAGCACCCGGCAGGCTGTGCCTTGTACAATAAGGAAACATAGCCTTAGTCGGATAGGATTCTATCTCTAATAAGGAAATCCCTTGGTCGTATCCGACTGGGATCCTTGCCATGTACCCCTGTCCCCTAGTATATAAAGGAAGGCAGGGCGCCCTATGAGGGCAACCCGAGATCATTAATCACAAATCTACCTCAGAGGAATAACACCTCAACTGGACGTAGGGTATTACCTCACCTTGAGGGCCTGAACCAGTATAATTCCCTCGTGTTCCTCTGCAATCCACCGAATTCCAGTTCGCCGAGTACCCCCATAGTATTATTGCCGGTGCAAAGCATCGACATCCTTCATAATCGCGAGGCCACCGGCCGAATCGCTAAATGGGCACTCGAGTTGATGGCGTTCGATATCACCTTTCAGCCACGGATAGCAATTAAATCACAAGCTTTAGCCGACTTCGTGGCCGAGTGGACAGAAGTTCAACTGCCTACATCAACAGCAAAGCTAGAGTATTGGACAATGTACTTCGACGATTCTCTACGGATCGGCGGCGCCGGGGCTGGAGTCATATTGACGTCCCCCACCGACAAAAAACTGAAGTACGTTCTACAAATCCACTTCCTGGCTTCCCACAACGTCACCGAGTACGAGGCACTTATTCACGGGCTCCGCATCGCTATATCACTCAGCATACGTCAACTGGTTGTGCGCGGGGATTCTCAACTTGTGGTAAACCAAGTCATGAAAGATTGGACTTGTCTCGACGATACCATGGCGGCATACTGTCAGGAGGTCCGCAAGCTAGAAAACAAGTTCGACAGGCTGGAAATAACACATGTCCTGCGTCAATACAATGACGCGGCAGACAAGCTAGCAAACATGGGATCCAAGCGAGAAGTAGTTTCGACTGGAATCTTTGTCGAGCAACTCATGGAGCTATTAGTCAATAAGAAACCGGCGCTGGAGCAGTCGGGAGGCGAACCTACCCCGGCCACAGACGAGGTGCTGCACATATGTCAAGACTGGAGGACTCCTGTTGTCAAATTTCTCCTGGACGACGAACTCCCAGAAGATCGCAGTCAAGCCGAGCAGATAAAGCGTCGAAGCAAAAGCTTCCTACTAGTCGGAGAAGACCTGTACCGAAGGAGCGCATCCGGTGTCCTCATGCGTTGCGTCACCACCGAGGAGGGCAAGCAGATTCTGCAATCGATTCACTCAGGCATATGTGGCAACCATGTCGCATCCAGGACGTTAGTCAGAAAGGCTTACCGGCAGGGATTTTTCTGGCCCACAGCAGTAACAGACTCCAAGGACATTGTTCGCAAGTGCGAGGGTTGCCAGTTCTACGCAAGACAAACAAATCTCCCAGCCTAGGAACTCCAAACTATCCCTATTTCTTGGCTATTCGCAGTATGGGGGCTCGACATGGTTGGGCCTTTCAAGAAAGCGCCAGGAGGGTTTACACATCTATTCGTCACGGTGGATAAATTCACCAAGTGGATTGAGGCTAAACCCATTGCAACAATTACAGCGGCACGAGCAAAGGACTTCATCATGAGTATACTATACCGGTTCGGGGTCCCTAACCGCATCATCACCGACAACGGTACTCAGTTCACGAGCGGCGTATTCCAAGACTTCTGCGAAGATTTCGGCATCAAGATTTGCTACGCATCTGTGGCACACCCGCGGAGCAACGGGCAGGTCGAATGAGCCAACGGCATGGTCTTACAAGGCATCAAGGCCAGGATATTCGACCGACTACAACCATACGCGGGCCGATGGGTACAAGAACTCCCATCAGTTCTCTGGTCTCTAAGAACCACGGTCAGTCGGGCAACAGGGCAATCCCCTTTCTTTCTGGTCTATAGTGCCGAGGCTATGCTACCGATAGAGTTACAGTTCAGCTCTCCGCGAGTCCAGGCTTACTCAGAAAATGACTCAAATAATACCCGACTGGTCGAGCTAGATCAGTTGGAAGAAGCAAGGGACACCGCAACAATCCAGTCGACAAGGTATCTTCAAGGCCTGCGTCGCTACCCCAACCGCAATGTCCGTGCCCACGCCTTTTTGGTCGGGGATCTCGTCCTGAGGAAAATACAAACCACCAAAGACAGGCACAAATTATCCCCAATCTGGGAAGGGCCGTTCATTATAGCCGAGGTCACACGGCCAGGCGCCTACCGACTGAAGACCGAAGACGGTGTCCTCATCAACAACTCATGGAACATAGAACAGCTACGTCCTTTCTATACCTGAGTTTTATACTTTTTCATGTGTACAGTTTCTCTAACTCACTACGCCGCTTGCATCAACCGAGTAGTGAGTCGGGGGCTGCATGTATATACGTGTTGTCAATAATATACGAGCTTGTCCTACTCAGTCATGAAGCTTTACTACAACTGTCGCGTTTGCCCGAGTCCAGCTTCCTACTTTGAACAATTTTATTAAGTTCTAACAGAACAACTCGGCACAGACCGCACGATCAAGTAAAGCTAATGACGACCGAGTACATAAGTTTGGTGGTGTCGCACATATATTTACACATGTTTTCCACAAAAGTTCATACATACTGACTACATAATATGTTGCCCTTACAGACCCAAGTCTTGGGTAATTATCTCAGCAGTCGGCTTCGCCCGGGCAATCAGCTCCAGCGCCTCCTTGGGCGTCGTCTCCTCGGCAAACCCCTCCTCGATGGCTTCAATATTTGCCCTCGGGTAGATGGACTTGGTCATCACCAGGGTCTAGGCCACGCCGGCAATGACACGCTTATCCGAGTACCTCTTCAGGGCACTCGGTGCGTCCTCAAGACACGCCTCTACTTGGGGGATCCTGCTGCAACTGGTTCCCACAGGGCTGGGATCTATGAGGTCGAGGAGCCCTTTCACGGACCCAACAAGGGCCTCCCGTGACTCCCCGATGACTCTTATCTCCTCTGTGTAAAACCGATACTGGGCCTGGACATTGACTCTCATGTCTGTTCGGGTCCACCGGCAAGTAAACTTGTCAGACTCGGTTGCAGACGAAATAACTAATGGATTGGTTAAGATCACAGTCAGGTTGAGGACTTACTTTCATAGTCGGCCTCCCACCCGGCCACGGTCTTCTCCAGTTCATCTTTTTCCTTACCAAGCTTGACGACGGCCTCCTTCAACTCGGCCTTCTCCCAATCAAGCTTGGCGTTGGTCTTTATCAGGTCAGCCTTGACCTTCTCAAGCTCGGCCCTGGCTTCTTCGGCCTTCTTCAGCTGGGATTCCCTCTCTGCTCGGGTCTTCAACTCTGCTTCGAGGTCTGCACGACAGATTAGCCAAGAGCTCAACTGTGCGGTCAAGACATAACTAGGCAGTCGGGAACAACGCAGCTGGATGAATACGTCAATGGTTCAGTCGGGAAGGTGCATTCGGGGAATTTACCTCTGATCTTTCCGGCTAGGGCCCAAGTCTCCTCCCTGAGCTGGTCGGCGCCACTCTTCAGCCAGCTTCCCTCCCCGCGTGACGCGCCTCCATCTTGGCCTTCAATGCCCGGAGCTGCTCCAGTTCCGCGAGATGGGGGGCCATTTCGACCAGGATTTCGGTCATCACCTCGTTGCGGTCAACAAGCTCCTGGTTAGGGAGAGAGCAAGTTAAAATTGGAGTCAAGACGTCAAAACGAGAAGACCATCAGGACTTTTATCACAGGGGTCATACCTGAACCCCCTTGGACCCGGCAATGGCGGCGCGGAGCAACCTTTCGCGTTCCCTCCTCGCCGCGGCCTCGTTAAGCCTGAAGCTCTTCACGGTCCCGTCAGGCGCCGTCCAGGTGAATGTCCGGGGCATCCTACGCGGGGGAGCTTCAATTCGAGGCAAGTTCGGGATCTCTGGCGGCGGCGATGATGACAACGACGACCACGATGGCGACGGGGTCCTGGCCTCCACGCAGTCGTCCCCTGCGGCCTCGGGGATTGACTCGGGGGCTTCAACAGCGGCCTCTGCAGCGGGCGACACTTCAATGGCCGAGGCCTCAACCTCAGTAATTGCCTCTTGGTCGGGCGGCGACGGCGACCCTGCAGTCAGGACCACCTCAGTCTCCGCGACTAGGCTGGCCACCGGCTCAGCGGGTAGGTTTGCGGCCGCCGGCTCGGCTGGGGTAGGCTCTTCAAGGGGAGCGGTTGGATCGGTCTCCATGAGATCGATATTGGCCCGCTTCCTGCATGACGAAACAAGACATCAGAACACTACTTCAACAGGCAAGAATCCTAGAAGACCTGGAGCAGCTTACCTCATGGAGAACTTGAGTCTCCCACCGGGCGATTCAGGTTCCGGCGCAGTGCGCTCGGCAGTCGGGTTAGTCGGCATCACAATTGGCGGCGGCACATCAGCTTGAGTCGGCCCCGTCTCTGGTGTGGCTGGCTTGGACACCCCCGTGCTCAGCGGTACCCGCTCTGGCCAACCACTCGGCGGTGCTGTTGCCGGACTCGGCAATGTTGGGCTCAGCCCCACAGGTTTCAACCTGGGGCTTGATCGCCTGGGCATCGCGGCGGCGGTGTCCTTTATCTTCAACCCTCCTACCGTGACACGCGGCATCATGGCCCCTTTGTCCCGATAAAGAACAGGTTTCTTCCCGGCTCTCTTGGAGTCGGGTTGGGCGGCAGCGGGGCTCCTTGGCCTTTTCTTCGATGCAACGGCCGACAACAGGCGGGAGTCCTCATCAAACTCCACGCACCACTACAGAAGATTCAACAGAATACATCATACAATGCCAGGCAATCACACATACAAGTCCACAAGCATTCGCTACAAAGGAAAGACGAAGGTCACCTCGGGGTGGGGCCAACTGCACCTATAAGACGCAATGCGCCTCTTCTTGTCTTTGGTCTCGATCACCCCGCTGAAGAAGTATCCGAACAGGGTTTCCGTCACCTTCTGCTCATTGGCCGACTCATGGCTGACCCGGTCAGGATCATGTTTTCCCTGGTAATCCCAGCCAAACGCACTCCTCAGCTTCAGGGGCTGGAAGCGCCGAGTCAGGAACCTCCTAGCCACCCAGGGTCCAGTCAGGCCAGCCTTCTTGAAGTTATCTAACTTTGTCAACAGTTGATGCACCTGGCCCATCTCCTCAAGGGTTGGATCTGCTGACCAATTTGGTAAAACCACCGGTGGCAAGCCAGTGAATGGCCACAAGGAGGGAGCCAGATCTACGCAATAGAACCACTCCTTGTGCCAGCCTTTTAAGGAGGATTTCAAGGGAAGATCAAGATATGACTTTTTCCTATCACTCCTTAGCTGAAGACCAGCCCCCCCAATTACACTGATGTTATTTTTGGAGGGCTGGGGTTTAATGTGGAACAAATGCCTAAAGAAGTTGAAATGGGGTTCCACGCCCAAATAACACTCGCACAGAGTAACAAATATGGAGATCTGAAGGATTGAGTTGGGATTCAAATGTGCCAACTCTAACTTATAGAAGTCAAGGATTCGGCAGAAGAATGCAGAAGAAGGAAGGCACAAACCCCGGTCAAAAAAAGAAGCAAAAACTACCGTTTCGCCAGATTGGGGATTTGGAACCGACTCACCCTTAGCCGGCCGCCAACGGATCACTTCTTGGCTCGGTAACTTCAATTGATTCTCCATCAGCGTCAGTTTCACCAACCGCAATCCGACATCGGCCAAGTATTCCCCGGCGAACCCGCAAGATCCGAAGCTTTCGGCATAGTTGAAGGCAAAGAGATTTGGGGGAAAAGCGATTGGGGGCTTGGAACAGATGAGGAAAACCAGAGTCGCCCGAGTTTGCGTGGGAAGCAGCAGTAATAGCTAACCCTAGCCAAGCGAGAGGCGAAAAGTTGGGTGCGGAAGTGGAAGATGAAACGATTGGCTAATTTGGGGAAGATGAAGGAATCTTTTTCTCTCTCCCCGCTTTTTTATACAGCCAATGCCGACTAAGTGGGCTTGGGCCTACACAGTTAGCATTGGGCTATCAAGATATGAGTTCCTACAGTAGCATGCTCCATGTGGGCCGCCCGCAGACTGAGTTGAAATTATAGTGCTGGTGCTACTAATAGGAAACGATGAGGTAAGCAGATATGCTTTATGGGAGCCTTATTGCTAAACATATATGTTTGGGTATCTGTTTTATCCACCAGGTCTCGAGGATATATCCTTATAAGGATCACAAGCTGGTCTTCATTAAAATTGGAGATGCAGGTATCTTTTTCGGGTACACCTGACCATGCTATGGATTTATTTTCATAAAGTGGCAGTCGGCCTACATGCGTGGCCACCAGTTGCCATGAGCAACGTCATTCCAGCCGACATGACGCTGAAGAGTCTAACTTTCGAGTAGTGCACTACTCGGGAGAGACTATAAATATTTTTTCCCACTGACATGATGCGGAGGAGTCTAACTTCTGAGTGGGACGCTACTCGGAAAAGACTATAAATCCCTTTTTCCAGCTGACATGATGCTGAAGAGTCCCATATACGAGTAGCATTCTACTCGGCAAGACTATAAACATACATTCCGACTGACATGAAGTCAAGGAGTCCTATATACGAGTGGCATGCTACTCGATAAGACTATATATTAAATTCCGGTTGACATGATACCAAAGAATCTCATATACCAGTAGTAATCTACTCGGGAAAGATTATCAGGGTAAAGATCTTTGACTTTATGTTTAATTGTCTTCACAATTAAGCACAAAGTCGAGGGCTACACCTAATAGGTGCGCCTATTCGGCGCACACTATTCATATATATACATGAAGCCCTTCATAGCCTCGTTGCCAGCTGACATGAAGCAGGACTCGGGAAGAAGACTTACTCGGACAAAGAGTACTCGGGAGCATCGCACTCGGGCAATCTTCACCGTGGAGGACGAGCACTCGGCATCAACTGTGACTCAACTATGAAAGTCTCAGGAGCTATTGTGGAGGCCATGGGCCCCGGGTACCTCATCATCAGCATATGGGCCACTCGGATAGAGGATGGGCCGAACCATGTAATTAGAGATAAGATAACACCCGGCAGGCTTTACCTTGTACAATGAGGAATAACAGTCTTAGTCAGATAGGTTTCTATCTCTAAGAAGGAAATCCCTTGGCTATATCCGGCTAGGATCATTATCATGTACCCCGGTCCCCCAGTATATAAGGGGAGGCAGGGCGCCCCTCAGGGCACGGAAGATCATTGATCACAAACCACCTCAGAGGAATAACACCTCAACTGGACGTAAGGTATTACCTCACATCGAGGGCCTGAACCAGTATAAATCTTCTCTGTGTTCCTTTGCAATCCACCGAATTTACCTTCGCCGAGTAGCCCTATAGTTTTATTGCCGGTGCAGAGCATCGATACCTGTGCATATGCATAATTGTGGGTGTGATTTGTTGAGTACTGTGGGTGGTACTCAACCTTGCTTCCTTTTTCCCCTCTTAGTGTTGGAGAGCGCGTCCGATGAGGATCGCCCTGAGGAATAGGCTGGCTCCGCCGTCAAGGTGTTTGTGGGATGGAAGCTGCTGCTGGGCCCGCTGTTTATAGATTTTGTTTTACCTTTTCCGCTGCATTTTTGTAATATAATTTTACTCTGTTTGTAAGACACTCTGTATGGCAACTTGGATTTGTGTACCCTGGCTTTCCTGGATAGGGATTTAATACACATGAATGTTCAGAATTTCCTTTCAGTTCCGCGACCTCCTTCTTCAGGCGGTCGATCTAGTTCTGGAGACCAATGATGGTCATCCTGTTGGCGTCCTCCCGATCGTAGGCTGCACGCACCCAGTTGGCATGCATGTAGTCCATGGCCAACATCGCCCGCCTCATGTGGACGATGATGGTGTCGTTCTCGTTGTCTGGCAGCTGGAAGCTACTGTAGACCTGGTAGTGCGCCCGGCAGGGGAGGTAGCGGTAGGCGGTGGTGCGGAGGGTAGAGTGGTGTCTTCGGCGCAACTCTCCAACCAGGCAGAAAGTGGCCTCCTGGCAGGCGTGGTTGAAGGTGTGCCCGCTGATCTCGACCTCCATAGCAGGTAGGAGGTACATCTCACCTAGCAGCTCCATGCGAACCCGGTGTGGGAGCTCACCCTCCATGGGCTCCACTGTAGTGTACTCTGGGTCATGGCTGTACCCCAGAGTAAAGCTCATCATGCGCAGCTCTTCAACAAACCCGCCCATGTCTGTGCCACGTTGGTTGGAGAGGTTGTCCATCTATAGAAGGCAAGGAGGAGGAATCAATATACGCTAAGTTCCAAATAAGTGAACAGTAAATAATTTGGAAATAACAACAATTTTATGCAGGAAATAATTTTGTATGTAAACTTGAGACCGACAAAATACCACTGCGAAACCAAATAATACCGAATAAATTTTACATAATAATTGCAAAGCAAATAGAGATATTTTATGCATGCCATAAATCATACCTTCCCCTAGATTAACCAATGTTTTCCCAAAATTTGGACACCTATGCCAACCCATGAATAAAATTTTCACTCCAGATTTGACTTGACTCAAAAATTTCCGTCAAATAAACGGCCCAGATTTTATCCCAATCCGAGAACGAATGCCCACTTTTCCCAAAATAACTCCAAATGTGAGAAGCATATGCAAGTGAGAATTTCAGAGGGCTCTTAGGGTTTCCATTTGGCTGGTCCTAACGGTCAAGCTCGGCTCTGATACCAACTTGTAACGCCCAAAAATTCACCACCGTAATTCTTAACGTTCATGTGTATTAAATCCCTATCCAGGAAAGCCAGGGTACACAAAACCAAGTTGCCATACAGAGTGCGTCTTACAAACAGAGTAAAATTATATTACATAAATGCAGCAGAGAAGGGGAAATAAAGTCTATAAACATCTGGCCAAGCAGCAGCTTCCATCCCACAAGCACCTTGACGGCGGAGCCAGCCTATTCCTCAGGACGATCCTCGTCGAACGCGTACTCCACCACTGAGAGGGGGAAAAGGGAGCAAGGCTGAGTATCACCCACAGTACTCAACAAATCACACCCACAATTATGCATATGCACGGGAAGCAAAGATAGGCTAGGGATTGGTTTGCATAAAAACAGTTGCAAACAATAGTAGTTCGCAAACAGTCAAAGGTTGATTAATTGAACAATATTAATCCTCCACTGATTAATGTTACACCACATTAACCAGGCCCAACTATCCCCTACTGATTAACGTTATACCACGTTAACTAGACTCCACCGATTAATGTTACACCACGTTAACCGGACTCCACCGATCAATGTTATACCACGTTAACCAGACTCCACCGATTAACGTTACACCACGTTAACCGAACTCCACACCATCCACCTGAACCATACCAGTTCCATTAAGCCAAATTAATTAATTAAAGGTGAGACTAATCACGGTGAGTCTTGACCAACATGCCCATAACTGTGGGCATGGCTATTCGAATAGATTTAACTCTGATCAGATGTGTACAACTTTACCCATAAGACAGCCTCACACACGTTTCCGTGCGCTGTTGCATCACCACGATACCCCGTAAGAGGCTATGACAGGACCGCTCATGCAACCTCTCCCAAACCATCCACACCACACTGAGGTTGCACCTACCAATAGGACACCCCATATTGACCAGGCTACCCCCCATTGCGCCACGATGGATCCGAAAGCCGATCAACCCTACCCCGGGCAGACCCAACTCCATCATGCCCACCCTCTTCTTCGGTGCCTAGGAGAGGGAGAAGAAACGCTACAAGCCCAGCCATTATCCATGCTGGCTTGTGGAAAGTATGAGTAATTGCCCAAAGGGTTCCCGCGAACCGGTCCTTAATTGCCATGGGTGCGACCAGCAGAACCATACACCCACAGCCCACCATTTAGGTCAAATTTTAGTAATTTAACATTAGCCTGTCCCAAGTTCTATTTTTCGACATTGAGTCGAATCAAATAATGATAGTATTTAATTCCCAGGTAAGCTATGTTTCTAAGAATGGCTAAGCATCCTAGGAATAGTAATCTAATCATGCTGTTACCCAGGTAACAAGGATTTAGGTTTCAAAACTAAGGCACAGTCCTATCATTATAAAGGTTATACCCCTCCACATGAAATAATAAAATAATGCAGTTTATCTAAGTAAACAAACATTTTAGCAAAAAACAGGTACAAAATGATCAAGATTACAGTGCGACTTGCCTTACTCCGGCTCCACGTACTCGGCTACGACCTCGTAGTACATTGGAGAATCAATGGTGTCAGATTTTATAACAGGCAATACACAAACAATTAAAAACAGTACATGTGGGCAACCAAACATGAGCTAAAAATATTTTTAATATATTTTTAATGCATTCTTGGCTTTTTTCTGGATTTAATGAAATTTGAATGGACTTAATCGGAGCTCGTATGAATTAGTTATGAATTGTTGAAGTTTTATTGTGTTTTCTAATATGAAGTTAATTATTAAACGATTTATTGCGCAATTAATCGATTTAATGCGTCACTGGACCGGGAAGCCGGCATCGACAGGCAGGCCCCACCAGTTCGCGGTGCAGAGGAGGACGGCGCATGGTGGATCGAGTCCACCGTGGCCCAGCGGGAAGCGGGCACGCAGCGGGGAGGCGCGTGCCCACAGGGAGGCCATGTAGCTGGTCCAGATCTGCCCCGGGCAGATCGGACGGCCCAGGATGAATGGGGCTCGCCCCCGTCGGCGCAGCCGCGCCGCGGCGGGGCGAGCGGCCCAATGGTCGCCGCCGGCTACCATCTGGCCCCCGGAGGACGGCGGCGAGCCGTGGTACGAAGCGAGGGAGACGAGGGAGAGCTCACCGAGGGGTTTTGACGGCCGGAAGATGGTGAACGGCGGCGGGCAGGGGAGACAGGCGGCGGCGGAAGTACGGGACGATGACGGAAACGGTGCTCCGGCGAGGATTTCCGGCGACGGAGGAGCGGCCGAGGATGAGGAGGTCCTGGCGAAGGTGTGGGAACCAAATAGGGTTGAAATGGCCGAAGAGATTGACGAGAAAACGCGGCTGCCGACCGGCGAAAAGGCTTACCGAGGAGGACGACGGCGAGATCGGGCCTCCGGTGGCGTAGGGGCTCGTGGATGCAGTGGCCGGACATCGCATGAGCGCGGCGGAGCTAGTGGTGGCGAGCTCGAGGTCTAGCAGTGGCTACAGCGGCGGCGGCAGATGACCGAAGACGGTGGAGTGTGGCAGCGGCTCTGGTTTGCACGGCGTGGGGCGTTAGAGAGCTTGGGAGGCATCAGGGATTGAGGGGAAAGGAAGAGGAGAGAACCGCGAGGGTTTTTATGCGCTCGATCGGGAGAGATTGTGGTCGAACAGCTCCGAATCCTCACTGGATTGAGGGCGGCGCCGGCGGGGTCATGCACACGATTCGCGCGAGAGAGGGGGCAACTGCGCCGGAGAATGCGGGGGAGTGGGTGAGGACGTGGTCCACCCTCGTTTGAACCAGAGCGGGCGCGTGTGGAGGCGGGATGCGGCGCCGATCGGACAACGGAGGGGAAATTTTCCCCTCCGCCTGATCCAGACGGAGGTAGGGGATGGATCCAACAGGCGGGCCTAGCCTGTCGGCGGGGCGACGCGCGAGCAAGCGGGCAAAGCGGCTTGACAGGTGGGCCCCACAGCACAGCGACAGGAGGAGCGGGACGGGGGCCGATAGGTGGGCCCGGGGCGCGGAGTGGCGCACGCGGGCCACGCGGAGGCTGGCGGCACAGTGCTGGGTCGTGGCCCGCAGAAAGGAATTAGGAGAAAAAGGAAGAAAAAGAAAGAAAAGAAAAGAAAGGAATTTCCAGGGTTAATTTAATTCTGATATTCATTTTTGATTTATTAAAAATAGTTTTTGTGCTCTGAAAATTCCACTAAAAATCCAGTTAATATATTTTGGCAAGAGGAATATAAGAAAAATATTCCCGGCCACAATAATTTTTCAATTTGCATTTCTCACAATTAATTAATTCCTGTGACCATTTTTTAATTTATTTTTCTTGGACATTTTCTCTGGTATTATTTTTTATGTGGCTAAAATTAGGGTGTGACAGTAAATACAGGCACCCTACAAGTCTATGACTTGAAATTTGCATATACAAATGAGATGAGACGGGGAACGGAACGGAATGGGATTAAGGATTGGGCAGGGTGAGGGGCTGAGGGCGTGGCGGACAAGGCATGGAACATCTATGGACTACAGCACAGGGAAGAGGCAAGTTCTCACCGGTTTTTGAGACGTAACCGCAACAGATTTCTCGTTGGTTTTGGATAGAGTGGTTGGACAGTTGGTTTGGTGAAAATTTATAAATCGGCAACGTAACGTGTTAGTTTCAGTGGTGAAATATTGTATCAGTAATGAAAGTGCATCTAGGCCCCTAATTATTTTGATGATTAATGATAACCAGTTAGTAAGGACTTACGATGTTTGTTGAAAATATATCTTAGATGATTAGTCCTTATGTTGGTGAAATGAAAGGTTGGCGGCGAATCCAAAGAGAAAGGACTATATATGGCAAAAATGACTTTGTGGTAATCAATGTTTTTTCTTTACTTTATGTCATAGGAAAAGCCATACTATAAAGGGGATGTCGCTTTGAAACCTAAGGTTGAAATTTGGTGCTCAAATCTTTTTCTAAAGTGTTTCTTGTTTTATAAGTATTTTCTAGCAAAAATCAACATATCAATATCCGATCCGTCAGAAAATCCATTTTAAGCAAATGTTTTACTCTGATTTGGCCTTGAAGAATATATCGGACATTCTGATCATCGAGTCTGGAAATTCTGATGTTTCAGAATATCTGAAAGTTTATAACGTTTTGCTCTCAGGTTGGACTGTGAAAATTATCAGATTTTTCGATGGTTTGATTGGAATATCTGATGTGTCGAAAATTCAGATATTTCTAAACTTTCGTCTCTCGGTCTGGCTAAGCGAATTTTATCGGAATATCCGATATGCATCAGAATGTCCGATGTGTTTATTATCCCAGATCGAGGACTTTTTCTTTGAGCGTTGGAGTTGGCATTTTGAATAGATCAAAAATTCCGATTATGTAACGGAATATCTGATATGAGGAATCTTTTGCCTCCAACGAGCAGATCTAGACGAAGGGGTATTTAAACCCCTCTCCACCAAAAAGGTAGGTGTAACGCCCAGAAATTCGTAACCGGAATTCTGAGCATTTCTATGTAATAAATCACTGTCCAGGAAAACCAGGGTACACAATACCAACTTGCCATACAGAGTGCGTCTTACAAACAGAATAAAATTGTCTTACATAAATGCGGCGGTAAAAATAAATAAAGCCTATATACAACTAGCCAAGCGGAGGCTTCTATTCCACATGTGTCTTGACGGCGGAGCCAACCTATTCCTCCTGATAGTCCTTGTCTGACAGGTACTCCATCACTGAGAGGGGAAAGGGGAGCAAGATTGAGTACCACCCATAGTACTCAACAAGTCACACCTGCCAATATGCATAATGTACGGGAGACAAAGATAGGCTAGGGGTTTATTTACGTAAAAGCAATTGCAAACAATAGTAGTTCGCAAACAGTAAAAGGTTGATTAATTGAACATTATTAATCCTCCATTGATCCATGTTACACCACGTTGACTAGGCCCAACCATCCATCCTATCACTATAGCAAATTTTAATTTAATTTATTATAGTGAGACTAATCACGGTGAGTCTTGACCGAAATGCATATGACCGGGGGCGCGGCTGTTGATGTCGAAGATCACCGGCAGCGTCGGGAACGAGCCGATGATCTGGTTCGGTGCCTTAAGACACGCGAAGGCCTGGGAGATTTGCTTAACTCCAGTGCAGGTCCTAAAATTTGAGGTTTGTAGACGTGCCAGTTAATTTGACCCTGCAATTGACAAGGAGATAGAAAATATTAGGTCAATGAGCCAATCGGCTGAAAGCCAAATTGGACTCGTCTCATCGGCCAATTGCCGATGTGGACTAGAGCACTTATACATCAACTGGAAGCCGATGATGGCATAGATGGATAAAATAAATAAACCATGTGGCTAAGGAGCCAATAACAATATAAATAAATAAACTAGCCGATTACTGATATAATGTGTATCGGCCGGAAAGCGATACGGTGTAGCGTGCCAAAAACGTGTTTGAACAATGCAATCGGCCTTAATTAATAAAAGATAACCTATCGGCTAGGCACTCCGATAGAACATTGCATCAACACCCATCGGCTTAACAAGGATAAATCTATCGTTATCAATCTAGTAGGTCAAACTTAACTGATGCAGCATAGATTAATAACGATAAAAGAACATCGATGAGCCGATAGATCTAATGCAATCGTGATGAACTATATGATAACTTATCGGCTATACATCCCGATAAAACACTTGCATAAAACCGATCGACCTAGCAGAAATAACTTATCACAGCAGTTTAGTAGGTCGGACCAACCAATGCAGCACAAATTTATGATAAGTTACACCCAGTAAGCCGATAAATCTATGCACGCGTGATGTGATATATCTACTCGGCCTATGAGATCAAACCTAACTGATGCAGCCGTAGACAGAATAGATATATCGTGGTAAGTCGACTACCGTAGCCACTAGAATATCGACCTAACCGAGGAAGTTCTAGCCGATACGGTGTCGGGTAACGAGACTTACCCTCTCGCAGGAGGTCGAATTAACCGATGCAGCCCGGCTCGAGAAGCAAGAACCGTTGAAAAGGGGTGGCGATGCGCCGAAATTTGTATTGATCTGTTTGATTATTTTACATGGTCCCCGGGCATACATATTTATACCCCGAGTTGATACAGTCCTGATTGGACACGAAACAGGAGTTTCCTAACTAAAAGGAAAATTAACAGCCCTGATCGAACACGAGATCAGGTTTCCTAAAAATCATCGTTTCTGCCTAATCTATAGATAAGATATTAACTGCCTTCCCGTGGTCTTCACGATTCCTTCCTGAGTTCGGCTTCTTCTGGATTAATTCCCGCCAGTTGATTGTGATCTTTTCCTTAACCGAATCTGATAAAGAACCATACCAAATTTTGGCGTTAACAATGGCTATTCGAATAGATTTTACTCTGGCCAGAGGTGTACAACTGTACCCACAAGATACAGCCCCACACACGTTCCCATGTGCCCACGTGTCACCATGACACCCCGCGAGAGGCTGTGACAGGACCGTTCACGTAACCTTTCCCTAACCATCCACACCACGTTGAGATTGCACCTACCGACAGGGCACACCATATCGGCTAGGCTACCCCCTTGCGCCACAATGGATTCGGAAGCCGATCAACCTGACCCCGAGCTGACCCAACTCCATCACGCCCATTTCTCACCACGGTGCCTAGGAGAGGGAGAAGAGACTACAAGCCCAACCGTTGTCCACACTGGCTTATGGAATGTACGATTAATTGCCCAAGGGGTTCCCGCGAACCGGTCCTTAATTGCCATGGGTGCGACGAAATAAAACCCCATGCACCCCATAGCCCACTATTTAGGTCTAATTTTAGTAGTTTAATATGAACATATCCGAAGTTCCATTTCCCGATGTAGAGTCGAACAATAAATGTAAATAATAGCATTTATTTCCCCATGTGAGCTAATAGTCTCTAAGCATGGCTAAGCATCCTAACGGTATTCACGAGTCATATTATTACCCAGCTACAAAGTTATATAGGAGGAATCAAATCATAGCAATTAAAATTGCATTTATATAGGCCAACCTTCTCACATGAAATGACGAAATAATGCATGTTTATTAATTCAAAACAAATGTTTTGCAAGAAATGGGTACAAAATGATCGAGGAAACGATGTAACTTGTCTTGCTCCGGCTCGGCGAATTCGGCAACAATTTCGTAGTAAACTGGAGGGTTGAGTGCGTCGGTTTCTATAGCAAACAAAGCACAAATAATTAAAAACAGTACATGTGGACTCTGAAACATGGGCTAAAAGTATTTTTAATGGATTCTTGATATTTTTCCAGATTTAATGAAATTTGGATGGAATTAATCGGAGTTCGTATGAATTAGTTATGAATTTTAGAAGTTTTACTACGATTTTACTTACAATTAATTATTAAATCGATTTATTGCACAATTAAAGGATTATTTGTAGTGAATGCGAAAGATACACGGGAACACGCGGCATTCAGCCGGCGGCGAGGCGGGGCAATCGAGTGGCGGGGCGGTCAGCGCGCGAGAGAGAGTGGCGCACGTGGACCCGGTCATGCACGCGGGCGCACGCTAGCGGTCACGATCTGCCGGCAAATCGGACGGCTGAGCTGAGCCAGGCCGAACCCACCAGCCACGCACAGCCCGATGGTCGCCGCCGGCGACCATCTGGCGTGGCGGAGGGCAGCGGTGAGCGGCGAAGAAGGTGAGGAATGCGATGGGGTGCTCACCGAGGTGTGGCAACGGACAGAGAGCGGCAAACGACGGCGAGCCGAGGGGATTGGTGGCGACGAAGCTCAGGAAGACAACGGTGATGGCGTCTCGACAGTGCAAAGCGGCGACGGAGGCGCGGACGAGGTTTAGGAGAACCTAGCGAGTGTGTAGAACGTGTTAGGAGAGAAAAGGACCAAGTGGGTTGACGGAATTCCATGGCCGACGGCCGGCGGCGACCTTACCAAAAGGAGATGACAGGAGATTGGGCTTTCGGCGGCGGTAGAGCGTGCGGGGTTGGTGGCCTAGATGCTCTGGAGTGCAACAAAGGCAGTTTGTGGCGAGAGGTCGAGAGTGCGGCAACTACAGTGGGCAGTGACGCTCGGCTGGAGGCAGCAGAGTGTGGCGGCAGTTCGGGAACTCGGCGTGGAGGGGGTTAGAGTACTCGGCAGATAGGGGCAACTGAGGAGAAAGTGAGGGCGGAGCACGGGGAGGGTTTTTATGTATCGGCTGCAGGAGTTTGTGTCGGGTTGCGCTTTCACGAGAAAAGTAAGGCGACGGCCGATGGTGGGATCGGCGACAATTCGTTCGCAGGCATGCGCAAAGAAGCAGAGAAGGTGGGGGAACGAATAAGCGACCGCGTCCGCGTATTTGAACCACGTGCGAGGCGGGAGATTATGGACCAAGGCGAATCGCACGGTGGGACGAGCGGATCAGCTCGGCGTTTTTTCGCCGTTTCGGTTTGACCGGGGCCCGGTCCAGGTTGAGGGGAATAGCGACGGGGGCGTACGTCCGACATGTGGGCCCGGTCCCGTCCTCTCCCCCTGACATGTCGGGCCCATGTCGGGAGGGACACGAGAGACGCGGGAGCGGGCATTGTTGAGCGGGTCCTGACTGTCAGCGGCATGGGGAAAAAGAGAGGCGCGGGCACTGGAGCTTATGGGCGGGGCCCATGGCGAGAAGAAAGGGGAAAGGCGCGCGCGGCAGCAGCTGACAGGTGGGGTCCACGGGGAGGGGCGTGCGTGACCTAGGCCGCAGCAGGCCGAGGAACAGGACGGGACCGATGGCCCGGCGGGAAGAAAAAGAAAGAAAAAGAGAAAAGGGAAAGAAAAAGAAAGAAAAAGAGATTCTAGAAGGTTTTTAATTCCGATAATTCATTTTGATTTATTAAAAATATTTCCAGTGCTCTAAAAATTCCAATAAAATTCCTGTTAGTGTATTTTGGCAAGGAGAATATAGGAAAAATATTTCCAGCCCAGATAATTTATTATTTTGTATTTTACTTATTTAATTAATTTCCTTGGCCTTTTAAAATAATTTATTTGGGGCTTTTTCTTTAATATATTTTGTGTGGCTCTATTTAAGGGGAAAATTCAGGGTGTGATAGTAGGGTTGTTTGTTCTATTGCAAATTAAATGCACTTGGCTTGAGTTTGTTGAGATTCACTTTAAGCCTTGATTTCTCTCCTCTCTCTCTCACTTAATCTTTGCGATTTCGACTTTGTGTGAGTGGATTGGAGTTGAAAACCTCTTGTGCTTGGTGAGAATTTCTTTTGGCTTTTGAGCACTAGGATTCAACCCCACAGAGTTCTTGTTGCATCTATTACTCTTGGAGGTCGAGTACTCCTAGATAGCTAGGTGTCATCATTAAGCCACTGATTCAATTGTGGTGCGCCGAGGAAAGTTTGTGAAGGCCAATCTCGCCCCCACAAGGAAAGAGATACCACTAGTGGAGGAGGAGTGCATTTGTGCAACCTCAAGAGGAAGGGGTTAGTGAACATCCAGCTCATTATGAACTTCTCAACGGTGAGTAGAATTCCCTTAAAGATTTGAACTCCGGGAAATACATCGGCTTGTAAACCTTGGTGATATCACTCTATCTCTTGTATTCCTCACTTTGCTTTATATTGCTGCAAGTAATTAGTTGTTGCTTGTGCTAATTTATTTGTTGGTTGAGTAGATCTAGTTGTTCTTGCTTAGCTTGTTGTTGCTGTGCATATCGGAAATTTTGATATTATTATCGGAACTTCCGATATAACGGAATATCTGATCTGTGATCGAAATATCCGACAGGCCTTTTGCTTCGACATTTCATTTAAATTTTAAAATCGCCTATTTAACACCCCCCCTAGACCTCAAATGATCCTTTTAAGTAACCGTTACAACTATTTTATTAGAAATTAGTACTTTTTATTTAGATTCGATTTATCTATATGTGTAGATTACAGCTACAATTCCATTTTTTTTTTGCAAAATAAGGTACAGACGCATGTGCTCATATACACACACGTATTCTCACCACTACGAATACACACATTGTCAGTGCCATGGGCCCGGGGTACCTCATGAGAAGCTATTGGGCCACTCGGACAGAGGATGGGCTTAGCCTTGTAATTAGGGATGTGATGGAACTTGGCAGACTTAACCTTGTATGACAGGGAAAATACAGTCCTAGTCAGGCACGTTATATCTCTAGAAGGAGATCTCTTGGTCGTAGTCTGACTAGGACTTCTACTTTGTAACCCTGTCCCCCAGTATATAAAGGGAGGCAGTGCGCCCTCTAAGGGCAAGACATCGGAGGTTCACAGGAATCACCATCATACATCCTCAAAGGAAATACACCGTAACTGGACGTAGGGTATTACCTCACATCAAGAGCCTAAACAAGTATAAACTCTTTGTGTTCCTTTGCAATCCATCAAGTTCCGGCCTGGTGAGTAGCCCTATATATTTATTGCCGGTGTAAAACATTGACAATTGGCGTGCTAGGTAGGGGCTTCATCGAGATCATCTTCATCAAGCCTGATGGATTCAATCATCGGAGTTGACGGCATCAGCTTCTTCCCCGGGCAAACAATCAGCTTCGGGAGCCTCGACTTCGTCGCCGACAAATTCGGCAACCTCACCCTGTCCGAACCGGACTCAATCCGATCAGCCAGGAAATAAGCCGACTCTGCGCCGGTCGGCCCACGCAACGCTGCAGCAAACCGGGCCTCGGGACAACTCTTTCCTTCGGTGTTCGACTCGGACTCGGCCTTGAGCCAACCAAGATTGGGCTAAGAAGGGAAGAGATCGTCAATCTCCCGTACAGACACATTATACGAGCCATGTAAAGTTCTGCTAGACTTTTACCCGAATATGTTGTATGCACGGGGATGAAATGAGCAACCTTGGTGAGTCGGTCAACGATCACCCAGATTGAGTCATATCCTGAAGATGTGTAGAGCAAACCGGTGATGAAGTCCATCCTGATCTCTTCCCACTTCCACTTTGGGACTCTGAGCGGCTATAAAAGTCCGGTAGGCTGTTGGTATTCTGTTTTGACTCGCTAGCACACATCGTAAAGTGCCACGAATTCTACGATTTCTCTCCTCATACTGGTGTTGACGCCGAAAACCGCCGGGAACGAGCCGACGATCTGGTTCGGCATCTATAGACACGCGAAGGCCTGGGAGATCTGCTTAGCTCCAGTGCAGGTCCTAAATCTTTGAGGTTCGCGGGTGTGCCAGTCAATTTGACCCAGCAATTGACAAGGAGATAAAGAAATTAGATCACCGATCTAATCGGCCAGCAAGCCGATACGGATTCCTTCCAGCCGATCGCCGCTAGCTCTTGTACCGAAGGTAATGCCCGTGCCCGGGCCCTCGCCCGTGCTTGTGCCCGGGTTCTCCTCCGTGCTCGTGCCCGAGTCCTCGCCTGTACATGCGCCCGGGTTCTCGTTCGTGCTCGTGCCCGAGTCCTTGTCCGTACCCGACTACCAACAGTACTTGTATATTGGGTAAGAAACCGATAACGATATAAGTAACCAAGTCAGCCTGTGCTTGATGATAATATAAGAAGATAACAAACCAGCCGGCTGCCCGACTGCCAATAGAACATGTGCATCGGCTAGAAAACCGATGATAATATATCGTGCCAAAAACTGTGTTATATCGGCTGGAAAGCCGATAGCAGGATAATGTAGATGAATATAAAACGATGTATTGATACATCGGCTAGAAGCCGATGGTGATATAAGCAAACTATAAGATAGCCGATTGCCGAGAAGACACATAGACATCGGCTGGAAGCCAATGATAAAATAGCAGAATAATAACCAATAGACAATGCAGTCGGCTTTAAAAGATAACCTATCGGCTAAGCACTCCGATAGAACATCGCATAAAACCTATCGACTCAGCAAGAGTAAATCTATCACTATCAATCTAGTAGTTCAAACTTAACTGATGCAGCATAGATTAACAATGATAAAAGAACCTCGATGAGCCGATAGATCTAATGCAATCGTGATGTATCTGATATCTTACCGGCTATACATTCCGATAAGACGCTTGCACAGGAACAATCGGCCTAGCAGGAACAACTTATCGCTCAGTTTAGTAGGTCGGACCCAACCGATGCAGCACAAGCTGACGATAAACTATCCCCAGTAAATCGATGAAAACTATGCACACGTGATGTGATATACCTGATCGGCCTAAGAGATCGAACCAAACCGATGCAGCCGTAGACGAAGCAGATATATTGTGGTAAGCCGACTACCATAGACCGACTAGAATATCGGACCTAACCGAGGAAGTCCTAGCTGATAGGTAGCCGGGGTAACGAGACTTACCCTCTCGCAGGAGGTCGAACTAAACCGATGCAGCCTAGCTCGAGAAGCAAGAACCCGTCGGAAGGGTGGCGATGCGCCGAATTTGTATTGATCGATTGATAGTTTACATGGTCCCCGGGCATACATATTTATACCCCGAGTTGATACAGTCCTGATCGGATAAGAAACAGGAGTTTCCTAACTATAAAAGGAAAAATAACAAACCCCGATCAGACACGAGATCAGGTTTCCTTAAAAATTATTAAAACTACCTAATTAATAGATAGGGTAATTAACTGCCATGCCGTGGTCTTCACGATTCCTTCTCAAGCTCGGGCTCTTCTGGATTAGCTTCCATTGGCTAATATGGCCTCTTTCTTCAACCGAACATGATGACAAACCGTACCAAATTTTGGCGTTAACAACTGGCCCACCAAAACTTCGTTTTGAGGTCTTGATACATCTTGGTGCTTATGGGATGAATGGAGTACTGAGTCTCATGAGCTTCCCGAAGTATTAAGTCTTTAAGCTCCTTATTCTCTAGGACACACAAATGTTCACCCATCCATACTATTCCGTTTTCATCTTCCATGAAACCCTGAGCTTTTCCAACTCTCATGTTCTTCTTGAGTTCTTTAATCTCTGGATCATTCACTTGTGCCTCGCGAACTTGATCGGTGAGTGTAGGCTGGGCCTCTAGGGCTGCCACGAATCCCTGGTCGACAATGCCTAGATTCAAGTGTTCGAATTCTTGCTGCATTTCCTCGCAAAAGGTCTCTGCTCAAGCAGTGTTGCAGTAACTTTTCCTGCTCAAAGCGTCTGCCACGACGTTGGCTTTACCCGGGTGGTAGTGTATTCCCACATCATAATCTTTAATTAACTCCAGCCACCTTCTTTGACGGAGGTTCAGGTCAGGTTGTGTAAAGATATACTTCGGACTCTTGTGGTCCGTATAGATCTCGCTGCGGTTACCGATGAAGTAATGCCGACAGATCTTCAAAGCATGAACCACTACAGCCAATTCCAGATCGTGTGTCGGATAGTTGCCCTCATGTGGACGCAACTGTCGTGACGCATAGGCTACCACTCTGCCTTCTTGCATTAGCACGCATCCTAGCCCTTGGCGAGATGCATCGCAATACACCTGGAAGTCTTTCTTGGGATCTGGCAAGATCAGGACTGGTGCCGAGACTAACTTCCTGTTTAGCTCCTCAAAGCTGTGATTTGTGGAGGCCATGGGTCCCGGGTACCTCATCATAAGCATATGGCCCACTCGGATTGAGGATGGGCCTAGCCTTGTAATTAGAGATATAGTAGAACCCGGCAGACTTTGCCTTGTACAATAAGGAATATACAGTCCTAGTCAGGTAAATTGTATCTCTAATAGGAAGATCCCTTGGCCATATCCGGCTGGAACTCCTACCTTGTACCCCAGCCCCCCAGTATATAAGGGGAGGCAGGGCGCCCCTTGAGGGCAGAAGATCATAGATCAAGACAAATCCTCAAAGGAATAACACCACAACTGGACGTAGGGTATTACCTCACATTGAGGGCCTAAACTAGTATAAATCTTCCCGTGTTCCTTTGCAATCCACCGAGTTTCCATCCGCCGAGTAGCCCCATATTCATATTGCCGGTGTAAAACATCGACAGTTGGCACACCAGGTAGGGGCTTGGCGAGATCTACATCAACAAGCTCGATGGATCCAACAACAGGAGTCGACGGCGACAAATTCTCCCCCGGAGACACAATTTCATTCGGAAGCCTTGACTTCGTCGCTGACATGTTCGGCAATCTCACCTTGGCTGACGCAGATCCAATCCAACTGATCGAGGAACCAGCCGACTCCGCGCCAGTCGGCCAACAAGACACCGCAGTAACCGTCATCGATCTATTGCAGCAATCTTCCACTTCGTCGAGCCTCGGGACAACTCTCTCCTTCAGCGTCCGACTCACGCTAGGCCTTGAGCCAGCCCGGGTCTAGCTAGGAAGGGGAGAGATCGTCAATCTCCCGCACGGGCTCGGCAACGCCGTGGATCTACATCTTACGCGGCAGACCCGATCCCCCACGGTTCAGTTTGGACATGGCTCAGAGCCGCTCCGGATTGTATCTAGGGAGGTCGAAGTCGTCCTTACTCCGATCAACTACTCGGATTCCGACTCCAAGTCGGACAGCGGTTCGAACACTAGTTCGGACACCAGTCTGGCGAGTTTCCTTCTGCCTCGCGAGATCTTCATGGCTTCAACCCCTCCACCAGAGGTACGCCGACTACAAGAGGAGCAACAAGAGGAGGCATGCCGACTACGGCAACAGGAGGAGGCCGACCGCGAGGCTCGCAACATCGAGCTACGCAAGGCTGGGCGAACCACTCAGTAGCAAATCCTCCAGACTAGAATCGGCGACCACGACGTCTTCGTCACACCACAACAGAATGTCGTGGCCGCTGCAACCCTGCTGGATACACTCCAGCTTGGGCCTGATCACCAGGCCACCCCGACTATCGCCAAGATTAAAGCCATGATCACAGCTGCCGCATGTCAGCAGCACCAGCAGTCGGGCGAAACATTTATACCGACCAATCAGTCGGGTTCTCCAGCGGCAATCTCGTCCGCATCAACGCGATGTCGGGCAACCGACTCAAGTCAGCCACACGAGGAGTCGCGAAAAACATCACTCGGCAACACCAACAACAACAATCGGTGACGTCACCAGAACGATCGTCAGTTCAACTAGGACCTCCGAGTTTGTCTACAACGCGACCTCCGACAAGACATTAATGCCCGGTGCCATCAACGCGAAGAGGACGAGCATGAGTGCTTCGGCCTCCACCACGAGCGGTTCAACCGCCACGATCGGAGCCGGAGCCCCCACGAAGATGAAGGCATTCTAGCTTTCACCCACGAGCTACAGGATGTTGACTGGCCGTTGAGCTTCAAGCCTACGGGGATCGAGAAATACGACAGCAAAACCAACCCCTAATCCTGGCTCACCGTATATACTCTGGCAATCCGAGCTGCTGGAGGTGACCACAAAGCCATGGCTAACTACCTCCCGGTCGCCCTAGCCGACTCAGCGAGGACATGGCTAACAGGGCTCCCGAGGCGATCAATCGGTTCCTGGGGAGAACTCAGGGAGCGGTTCATCGCTAACTTCCAGGGGACCTACGAGAGGCCGTCTTCCGAGCACGATTTATACCAACTGCACCAGAGGAAGAACGAGTCTCTGTGTGAATTTATCAAGAGGTTCTCCGAGAAGCGCAACCAAATCCCAATGATCAACAACGAGGTCGTCATCGCCGTCTTCCGCAAGGGAGTAAAGGATGCCCCGTTCATCGCAAAATTCACTTGGAAGCCTCCAGCCACTGTCAGGGCTCTCTTCGATATGGCAAACAAATACGCCGACTCCGCCGAGGCAATCGCAGAGGCCCTCAACGAGAAGAAAGAGTCCCGGCAAAAAGACCAAAAGGCAAAAGCTGACAATGAGCCATCACAGAACAAGTCTAGCAGCCGCAAGCGGAAGTCGGACAACGAGGTGGCCAACGTGGAGCGCACTCGGTCGCGGCTCCCAAGGAACAATGAATACCAGAAGGTTATGAACGGGCCTTGCCCCTTCCATACCAAGGGCAAGCACACAGCCAAGGATTGCTTCATGCTCAAGAAGTTTGCCTCCGAGCAGACTTCATCGTCTGGCACTGACAAGGACAAAGACAAGCCAGACTCGAGCCCGGCCGACGATTTTCAAGATCCCCAGGCCGAGCTCAACCACATCTTCAAAGGGCCGTCCACGTACGAATCTAAGCGGAAGCAGAAGCTAACAGCACGCGACGTCAACGCGGTCTCTACAACATACGCCCCCCAATATTTGCGTTGGTCAGAAACACCCATCACATTCGACCGCGCAGATCACCCCGATTGAGTCTCACACCCAGGGCGCTACCCAATCGTCCTGGACCCGGTCGTCAAGAATATCAAGCTGAAGAAGGCCCTCATAGACAGAGGCAACGCGCTCAATATCCTCTTCGCTAAGACCCTAGATGAGATGAAAACCCCTCATTCAGAACTACGGCCGAGTACTGCACCCTTCCACGGGATAATTCCCGGCCTGTCTTCAACACCCCTCGGGCAAATAACCTTGCCGGTCACCTTCGGCACGCGGGATAACTTCCGCACAGAAAACATCTGCTTCGAGGTCGCTGACTTTGAGACCGCGTACCACGCGATACTCAGACGACAGGCGCTCGCCAAATTCATGGCGATACCACACTATACCTACATGATGCTCAAAATGCCTGGGCCAACAGGAGTCCTCTCCCTCCGCAGCGATGTCAAGCAAGCCTTCACCTACAACAAGGAGAGCTGCAAGTTGGCTCAATCACAAGAGGCGGCAGTCAGACGCAACAGCATTCGGCAAGCCATCACAACCGAAGCCAAGGATGACCAAGTTCCAGCCAAAAAAGCAGCGAAGTCAGGAATTTCAGCGGACTCTGACACGAAGAAGATCCCCCTAGACCCTTCCGACCCCTCCAAGATTGCTCTAGTCGGGACCGGACTCAACCCCAAATAGGAAGACGCGCTCGTCACCTTCCTCCAAACCAACAAGGATATCTTCGCGTGGAAACCGTCCGACATGCTGGGCGTACCAAGGGAGATGATCGAGCACGCCCTCAACGTCAAGATAGACGCCAAGCCAATCAAGCAACGGCTACGGCGCTTCGCACAAGACCGTAAAGATGCTATCCGGGAGGAGATAACCAAGCTTCTCACAGCCGGGTTCATCAAAGAGGTCTGTCACCCGGATTGGCTGGCAAACCCAGTCCTGGTTTGGAAAAAAAATGGTAAATGGCGCATGTGCGTCGACTACACCGATCTCAACAAGGCGTGCCCCAAGGATCCATTTGGTCTACCCAGAATAGATCAGGTGGTGGATTCAACCTGTGGAGGCCATGGGCCTCGGGTACCTCATCACAAGCATATGGGCCACTCGGATAGAGGATGGGCCGAGTCTTGTAATTAGAGATATAGTAGCACCCGGTAGATTTTGCCTTATACAAAAAGGAATATACAATCTTAGCCGGGTAAGATGTATCTCTAAGAAGGAAATCTCTTGGCCATATCCGGCTGGGATTCCTACCTTGTACCCCTGTCCCCCAGTATATAAGGGGAGGCAGGGCGCCCCCTGAGGGCATGAGATCATTGATCGACACACAATCCTCAAAGGAAATACACCACAACTGAAGGTAGGGTATTACCTCATATCGAGGGCCTGAACTAGTATAAAACTTCCTTGTGTTCCTTTGCAATCCACCGAGTTTCCCCTTGCCAAGTAGCCCTATAATCATATTGCCGGTGTAAAACATCGACAGCTAGCGCGCCAAGTAGGGGCTTTGGCAAGATCTACACCAGCAATCTCGATGGATCTTACTTCTAGGGTCAACGGCGACAAGTTCTCCCTTGGAGACACAATATCCTTCGGAAGCCTCGACTTCATCACCGACCAGATCGGCAACCTCACCTTGGCCGAAGCAGATCCAATCCAACCAGCCGAGAAACTAGCCGACTCCGCGCCAGTCGGCCTACCAGATGCGGCGACGACCAGTACTAAGCCGCTGCGGCAACCTTCAACTTCGCCGAGCTTTGGGACAACGCTCTCCTTCGGCGTCCGACTAGCGCTAGGCCTTGAGCCAGCCCGGGTTGGGCTAGGAAGGGGAGAGATCATCAATCTCCCATGCAGATTCCGGGCAAAAAAGATTCGGTGACGCCGCCAGATCTAACATCTTTACGCGCAGGACCCCGATCTCCTGCGATTCAGTTTGGACACGGCCAAGCGCCGTTTTAGATTGGATCTAGGGAGGTCAGAGTTGTTCTTACTCCGATGAACTACTCGGATTCCGACTCCAAGTCGGATAACGGTTCGAACACTAGTTCGGACTCCAGTCTGGCAAGTTTTCTTCTGCCCCGCGAGATATTCATGGCTTCAACACCACCACCGGAGGTGCGCCGACTACAAGAGGAGCAGCAGGAGAAGGCACGCCAACTACGACAACAGGAGGAAGCCGATCGCGAGGCTCGCAACGACGAGCTACGCAAGGCTGGGCGAACCGCTCAGCAACAGATCCTCCAAACAAAAGTCAGCGACACGACGTCTTCGTCACGCCACAACAGAATGTTGTGGCCGCTGCAACCCTTCTGGACACACTCCAGCTCGGACCTGATCACCAGGCCACCCCGACTATCGCCAAGATCAAGGCGATGATCACAGCTGCCGCCTGTCAGCAGCAACAGCAGCGGGAGGCTGATTGTGAGTTCGGGCGACACTGCGGCTCGGGCTACCACCAGATTATAAAAACCGACCAACCGGTCGGGTTCTCCGGGGGCTGGGAGCAGGCTCATCTACATCAAGCTGGCTCAAGCCAGCCACAATGAGGAGTCACATCAAACGTCACTCGGTCGACACCAACAACAATTAATCGACGACGTCACCAATACGGATCGACGGCCCAACCAGATCTCAAGTTCGCCTACAAGCGGTGACCTCCGATATACGACATCCATCATTGACCCGGCGCGCGCCAACTGGGTAAGAAGAGCGCCGCCAACTGGAGGACGAGAATGAGCGTTTTGGCCTTCATCACGAGCGGTTTTTAAACGCCGTGGTCGGAGCCAGAGCCCTCATGAAGATGAAGGCGTTCCAGCTTTCACCCACGAGCTACAGGACGCCGATTGGCCGTTGGGCTTCAAGCCTACGGGGATAGAGAAATACGACGGCAAAACAACCCCGTAGTCCTGCTCACCGTATACACCCTGGCAATACGAGCTACCGGCGGTGACCACAAAGCCATGGCTAACTACCTCCCAGTCGCACTAGCCGACTCGGCGAGGACATGGCTGACAGGGCTCCGAGGCGGGGTCAATCGGTTCCTGGGGAGAATACTCTAGGGAGCGGTTCATCGCTAACTTTTAGGGAACCTATGAGAGACCGTCTTCTGAGCACGACCTATACCAACTACACCAGAAGAAGAACGAGTCTCTACGCAAATTTATCAAGAGATTCTCCGAGAAGCGCAACAAGATCCCAATGATCAGAGATGAGGCCGCCATCGCCGCCTTCCGCAAGGGAGTAAAAGACACCCTGTTCATCGCGAAATTCACTCGGAAGACACCATCCTCCGTCCGGGCTCTCTTCGACATGGCAAACAAATATGCTGACTCAGCTGAAGCAGTCGCAGAGGCCCTCGACGAGAAAAAGGAGTCCAACAAAAGGACCAGAAGGCGAAAGCCGACAACGAGCCATCACAAAACAAGATCGGCCGGCCTGGAAGAGGGAAGTCGGTTTACAACGAGGTGGCCAACATTGGAGTGTACTCATTGGTCACAGCCCCAACGCCGAATATAACGACTACCAGAAAGTCAATGAATGGGCCCTTGCCCCTTCCACCCCAAGGGCAAGGATGCGGTCAAAGACTGCTTCATACTTAAAAGACCGTTTGCTTGACTGAGCAGGCTTCATCATTTGGAGCCGACAAAAAGACAAGGAACAAGCCAGATCAAGGTCCGTGCTGATGACGATTTTCAAGATCCCAAGCCGAGTCTCAAACCACATCTTTGGGGGCTGTCTGCCTATGAGTCCAAACGAAAGCAAGAAGCTTACAGCGCGCCGAACGTCAACTCAACTGTCTACATTACAGCAAATGCCCCCCAATACTTGCGCTGGTTAGAGATGTCCATCACGTTCAACCGCGCAGATCACCTAGATCGGGTTTCCCACCCGGGACGCTATCCACTCATCCTGGACCCGGTCGTGAAGAACATCAAGTTGAAGAAGGTTCTCATAGACGGAGGCAGCGCGCTCAATATGCTCTTCACCAAGACCCTGGATGAGATGAAGATTTCTCGTTCAGATCTGTGGCTGAGTACGGCGCCCTTCCACGGGATAATTCTCGGCCTGTCTTCAACACCACTCGGGCAGATTAGCTTGCCGGTAACCGGTCGGCACGCGGGATAACTTCCGCACAAAAACATCTGCTTCGAGGTCGTCGACTTTCGAGAGTTGGCATACCACTCGATACTCGGACGACCGTGCTCGCCAAATTCATGGCAGTACCAGCACCTATACCATACAATGGTGCTCATGCTCAATGCCAAGGGCCAGCAGTGGAGTCTCTCCCCTCGCACGCTATCAAGCAAGCCTTCACCTGCGACAAGAGAGTTGCAAATTGGGCGTGCACAATTCATCATTCACTCGCTCCATCTGGCTCAATCAAAGTGTTCACCTCGAAGCGGCCTTAGGCAGTCGGGCACAATAGCATTCGGCAAGCCATCACAACCGAAGTCAAGAAAGACCCTAGTTCCGGCAAAAAAAGCAGCGAAGTCAGGAATTTCAGCGGACTCTGGACACGAGAAGATCCCCCTAGACCCTTCCAACCCTCCAAGATTGCTCTCTAGTCGGAAGAGGCGAACTCAACCCCAAATTAGCGAAACGGCGCTCGTCACCTTCCTCAGTCAACAAACCGAACGAGGAGTATCTCTCACGTGGAAACCGTCCGACTTCCGACATGGCTCGGCGCCGTACCACCAGGGAGGTGTGATTGAGCACGCCCTCAACTGTAAAGACAGACGCCAAGCCAGTCAAGCAACATCGGCTGCGGCGCTTCGCTCAAGACCGCTAAAGATGCGTCGATGTCGGGCAGGAGCATAACCAAGGTTCTCGCAGCCGGGTCATCCAAAGAGGTCTATCACCCGGATTGCTGGCAACACCCAGTTTTGGTCCGAAAGAAAAACGGTAAATGGCGCAGTATGTTTGCGTCGAGCGTACTACCCGATCTCAACAAGGCGTGCCCCAAGGACCCATTTGGTTTTACCAAGGATAGACCAGGTTTGTGGATAATCGACTGCAGGCGTGCGATCTTCTCAGTCTTTGTTGTCTCGAACTGTTACTCGGGAGGATACCATCAAATCAACTTGAAGGAGGAGGACTGCCTCAAGACGTAATGCTAATTTATCACGCCGTTTGGAGCGTACTGCTACATCACTATGCCGTACATCTTCGGTCACTGTAAAAACGCTGAGAGCAACGTATCAACGTGCAATTCAGGGTGTTTACACACGTCAAACTCGGTGTGCAACGTGGAGGCCTACGTCGACGA